>CM051824.1:120291412-120891412 GCA_028451465.1 Erethizon dorsatum | reverse complement strand
TATTGTGGATAGGAATGAATTTTAGTAAAATAAGAAGAAATTTATAAGCTTAGAACGAGTCTGTTGTATTAAAACTCGACCTGGATATATTAAACATAAACGAAGCCTTTTTCTCAAAGATCAGAACATTGAAAAAATTGCCCTGAATCTTCTTGCAAAGGAGTGTTTATATATAATTCTTTTTCTTAAACATGGAATTTTGAACCCTTTTAAGCACTATACAAAATAAGCTAAGTAGAGTTATTTTGTGCCCTCAAAGAAATAACAATTTTGATAAATGTTAGTTTTAGAATGAATTTTCCGGGCCGGTGAGATGGCTCAGCAGCGTAAGCGCCTGCCTTGCAAGCGCGAGGGCCTGAGTTCGACTCCCGGAACCCACCTACGAAAAAGGGGCCGGTGATATCGCTCAGCGGCACGGGTGCCTGTTGGCGCGCGAGGTCCTGAGGTCGACCCCCCGGTACAAAAAAAAAAAAAAAAAAAAAGAATGAATTTTCCTAAAGAATGAATAAAAATACTGGCAAGCAGTGTGTAAAGAAATACAAAAGAGGCAAAATTTGAAATCTATGCAAAATTAATCTATTAGTGGAAGAGAAGGATAATAGGTAATTGAATCAGTAATTATATATGCTTGCAATTGTATTTTTAACTGTAAAATTTTAAATGCAAATAATAGAAAATAATAGTAATATAGAACCTTATAACAGATTTACCAGCTATTATAGACATTTTATATCTACGGTTTTGCTACTTTGCATTGTACACTTACAGTATTAACTAGTATTATTTTAAATGAAACTGAATGTACTTCTTTCTTAGCATAACTTAATATGAAACAAAAATTCAGATGAATGTGTTATTTTGATTTATGGTACAATTACACTTTTTCTAAACTTTATTGCACTAAAATATCTATGAATTTTTAAATGTATGTTTATATAGTACCTAAAGTCATCTTACTTAGCAGGTAATTGTTAGGGAAAAAAGGAGAATGACTATAAAATCTCATTTCCACGTATTTATTCAAACAATCAGTTAACAGTTTCAGTAGCATCAAAAATTTGTTTTCTCTCATTGTAACATTAAAGAACATATTTTATTTTTATTTTAATATTTGATATTTTAAAATGTATGTCCAATTGTGGCCCATTCACTTCATGACAAATAGAATTAAGTGTAGTACTCAATTTTTCCATTATTTATGAATTACCCTTCATTTTCAACTGGTGTTAACGTTCTAATCTTTGTCATCATTGATAACACTGTTGAGTTTACAAATGATTCTTAACATCTAGCGATAGAATAAAGATCAAATATTCTACTTGTTTTATATTATTAACAGCAGAAGCTTATCATATGTGATATTACAACAGTGGGTGGTGGTAGTGGATATAATATAAATCCAGAAATGTGCATAAGTGAGGACAAGTGAGGACAAATAAATTACATGAAACATTTTTTTTAATAGAAGTATTTCATAGTGTGTGATTTCGTTTTCAAAGTCAACTTAGGTATAACTTACAAAATAAAATGGACCTATTTTAAGGGTAGGTTTGAGAAGTTTTCCAAATGAATACAATATTGTAGCATCAACACCATTCAAAAACTATAAATTTTTACAGCCTTCATTTTTTCCTACTCAAACTTCTCAGTTGGTACTGTACTTTTTCTATGCTAGAATTGCACATAAATGGAATTATGTAGTATTTTGTTTAATTTGGAATATCTTTTCTATCTTGGCGTTTCACATGTAACTATATAATGTAACTATAGAGGATGTGTACATGTGTGTATAGCTTCTCATTTTCAATTTAATTTTCTTGAGATTCATTTAGTGTTTGTGTATGTCATTATTTTTATTGATGATTGCTGATCCTTTTCATAATATATCACAATTCTTTTATGAATTCACTTTATAGTAGGCATTTTACATTTTTCCAGTTCTTGGTTCTTGTGAATAAACCTATTTAAAGCATCAGCCTCTAGTTTTAATTATAAAATATTTTTACTTTCCCTGGGGAAATACCTATGGTGGATTTGCTAGATCATATAGTAGTTATATTTAGACTTATCAGAAAGTACCAAATTATTTTCCCAAGTGTATCATGTTGTATTCATACCAGCAATGTAGTAAAGTTCCAGTGATTCTGCAACCTCACTAACATTTGTGTACTCAATCTTTTGAACTTTATCTATTACAGTGAATATGCAGTGGTATATTATTATGGTACAATTAAAATTTCTTTGATGCTTACTAATGTTGAACACTTTTAGAGGAGTTTCTTTTATAATATTTCTTTTAAAGCCTGTAACAAAAATTTTAAATATAAAGTGTCCTTTATATATTTTAGAAACAACTTATTTAAATATAAAACTACAAATATTTTCTGCCAAAGTGTTTTATATATCCATTTTATTAATTGAATAGACTTTTGAAAAGGATAATATTTTAATTTTGATAAAGTTCACTTATCAATATTTTTCTTTAAATTTGTTGGTTTTATGTAATTTTAAGACATTTTGCATACCCCAGTTAACAAGATTTTTTTGCTGTTTTCTTCTGTAAGTTTTGGTACATCTTTGATATCTAAGTTTATAATCCAATTACTTAAACCATGTATAATTTCCAAGATAGAGAGTGAGATATATATTTAGATATAAAGCTACATAATATATTCAAAAATATCTCTTGAATTGACTATTCTTTTCCTAGCTATCTCTTTATGTTTTTGAAGAATAATTTACCATATTTCTGAATATATTTCCATCATCTCTGTTGGCATGTATCTTATAATGAATGCCACAGTTTCATGTTTAATTTTATAGTAGTCTTAAAATCAGAATGTTTAATTTCTCCAACTCTGTCTTTTGTATGTCAAATTATCTGGGCTGTACTAGTTCATTTTAAATACTTACAGTTGCTAGAATCAACTTGCAAATTTTTACATCACACACACACTCACACACACCACAATCATTATTAGGATCATGTGGAATTTGCAGAACAGTTTGAAGATAAATTTCATTTTGACAATATTGAATCTTCTAATTTATGAACATAGTTATCTGTTTCTCTGCAATATTTAAATTTATATGTCAACTTGGTTAGGTAATGGTGCTCAAGTGTTTAATCAAACACCACTCTAGATATTAATGTTAATCAACATTTAAAATAATTTACTTGTAGTGAAATATATTGTATTTCATCACATATGTGCATCTTGTCCAATCAACTGAGAACATTAAAAGATTGACCTCCTCTGCAAAGGAAAAACTCATAGTAGTTTTTATTTTATACTCAAGACAGCAACATCAACTCCTCTCAAAATTTCCAGCAAGGCCGCCAGCCTTCCTCAGGGTGTTCAGATTTGCCAGACTTCAAAATTGCACGAGCCAATTCCTGAAGTGAATCTATTTATACAGATATTACTATTTCTGTGTCTCTGGATTACCAAAACCAATTCCTTCTCCCTCTCTCTCTCTCTTCTCTCTCTCTCTTCTCTCTCTCTCTCTTCTCTTCTCTTAGGCATTTTCTTCAAAACTTACAAGAAAACAGTTTATTTAAAAATAGTGCAGGCAGATTTTAAAATTTGACTTTATGTGTTGATGCTATTTTAAATTGCATTTTAACTTAATTTCCTTTTATTTGTTGCTAGCATATAAAAAACAAATTAATTTCCATTATTTTCAAATTGAGTATTTCTACTTTTTTAAATTCACTTGTTAGTCTCTTATATTTTGTTAGATCACATATGATTTGTTTATGTTAGTAAATACTTTGTGTGTTAAAAAAGGATAGAATATTTCTTTACTTCCAAATTGTATAGCATTAATTGTTTTTTCTTGCCTTATTTTTATAATCCAGGAAGCCGTAAAAGAAAGAGTTAGTTCCATATGATCCCATGAAAATTATTTATAAAAATTAAAGTAGGATTGATACTGAGGTGAAAAAGAAACAGTAATAGGCCAGGCATGGTGATGTACTCCTGTAATCCCAACACTTGGGAGGCTGAGGCAGGAGGATTACTGTGAGATGGAGGCCAACCTGGGCTACAAAGTGAGTTCAAGCCAGCCTGAACTCCATAGCAAAACCCTGTCTCAAAAAGACCAAAAAAAGAGTAGTAAAGAGAAACTGATGGAGACATTTGATTCTATTTGATTCTGTATATTGTTATGACTTTTCAGACAATTTTGCATACTAAAACAAAATAAATAGGCAGATTCAGTACAATACTTCTGTAATTCCAAGCAGCCTGATTATATTTTCACATACCTTTTAGAGATGTATTTTTATCTGTATTAAAATTAAAATATTTACCACAATAAAATATTTATCACAGCAAAGCACTCAAAAAGAATATTTTCTCTTTCAGCTTCTGAGAGCTTTCCAAAAATAATGTATCAGTTTGATAAAAGTTGATCATGAAGGAAGCAGAATCTTTTCAGGTATGATTTATTTTCAAAGATGAATAGTCAGCATCATGCATTCAAAAAAAGAAAAGAACAGTAACACAAAGAGAATAAAATATGAAAAAGAAGTAAATAATGGCTGTTTTCACATCTTCTGTTCTACTCTGGTTTCTAGCAGTTGCAAGTTCGTTGGCACTGGGCTCTATAGTTTAAGAGACCATATCACAAACTCTGGAGCCACAATATCTGGATTCATATTCCCTCTCCATAACTCTGTGATCACTATTTGATCTTTATGTTTAACTTCTCTGTGCGGCAGTTTTCTTCAGCTGTAAAATGTAGACAATTATTGTAGCATCCTAATAGGATCATAATGAGAATTAAATGAGTTGTTATTTGTAAATGATTTAGAGGAGTGTCATACAATTCTTTTTTTTTTTTTTTTTGTGGGTACCGGGGGTCGACCTCAGGACCTCGCACGGCAGCAGGCGCCCGTGCTGCTGAGCGATATCACCGGCCCCTTTTTCGTATGTGGGTTCCGGGAGTCGAACTTGGGCCCTCGCGCTTGCCAGGCAGGCGCTTACACCGCTGAGCCATCTCACGGGCCCGACAATTCTTAAGCTGTGTTTGCATGCCAGTGTATATGTGGGGGGGCAGTGTGTTTTAAATACAATTTTAAACATTTGCCATTCAGGAAGAAAGCATGAAAGCATATTATTTTATATGCCTTAAGGCAAAAGTGTAATAGTTGTCTGAAGAGTAATTCTCATGACCAAGTCAAAAATTACACATTTAATTATTAAAAAGATGTTAGCGTTAACTTTATAAAACATCTTTATGTTAATTTTATAAAGTAGTATCATGAAAGAGGAACTTTATCAGTATGTCTCATGAGTTAACAAAGAGCTAAGATTCTCCATTAGTACTTTGAGTTCTTTCTTCCTGTCACTATTAATTACATCACAATTTTTATTTTTTATTTTTTATTTATTTTTTTTTGTGGGTACCGGGGGGTCGACCTCAGGACCTCGCGTGCCAACAGGCACCCGTGCCGCTGAGCGATATCACCGGCCCCTTTTTCGTATGTGGGATCCGGGAGTCGAACTCGGGCCCTCGCGCTTGCAAGGCAGGCGCTTACGCCGCTGAGCCGTCTCACCGGCCCACAATTTTTATTTTTTAAAATAAGAGTTAACCTGTCACCTTCTCAAGGAAGTCTTCTCTGATTCTTTTTTCTAGGTTGCGTCCCTGATACATATCTTAATGAGTGTGATATTCTTGCCTTTATAGCACTTAAAACAATTGTAATTAAATAATTATGTCTTAGAAAACCTTCTGATTTATTTTCATGTTGTCTATCACAAGACTGTAAGCTGCTCAAGAATGGGAGCCTTAATTGTTCTACTCCTCACAGAGCCTGGCACAGAGTATCCACATTCAATGAGAGGAGGGATCTAAGAATAATCATTTTTTCCTTAGCTGTTGAGCATATTAGTGTTGCAATAAGCACCTCTTGTATGGATGAATAATGAACTGTACCTATAATAAAAGTGAAAAGTTCTTATTTTTGAGTGATAAATAAATTAAGGATATGTTCTTGCTAAGTTGAGATGCTGACTTTGAAATTGTACTTTGATATTGTACTTTGAAAAGATTCTTTAAATAACCCTCTGGCACAAATAATTGTAACTGAGTTTTCCTGCATTTATTTGATGGTCTGTTCATATTTTTGTATTAAGGACTGAATGGTAGGCAGAATTTTATGATGGTCCCAGAAATCCTACTATCCTGATTTCTATGATACATATACCTTCTTCCAGTTATCCAATAAAATAGAAATCTAGATGTTGTTCAGAAAGGATTTGGTATATATAGTTACAATCATAAATCTTACAATAGGAATATGGTATGGGTGGGTCTTATGATCCTTTAAGTCCAGGTTTAGAGGTTAGGTGTAGAGGAACTCAGACAGATTTGAAAAAAATTCCACAGGGGGGAATTTCTCTGCTTCTGGCTTTGAAGATGGTGAGGAAAAGTGGTAAAGAATATAGGCAGCTGCTAGAAGCTGAGGGTCACAATTATATCTGAGTTGCATGTACAAAGAAAAGTTACACAGAGTTTAAATGAATTCAGTTTTTTGACCATCACTAAGCAAGTGTGTTAAATTATTTTATTGAAAATATCCTCTGAATTAGATTCAGTCAACATGACAATGTCAGTGGCAAGGATGAAGATTGTGAACAAGAGTTTTCAGTAGATATCGCATACATGGCAGGCATTTTGCTACTTATGCTTGGGTATAGGATGCATTCTGACTTGTTTATATATGCCCCAGAAAGACAATCTAGGTTTATGAATTTTAAAAGTTTGCTTCCTTCAACATCGGTTGAACTTCGTCACTTCTGTTTCATGTGCTTGTTGGATCCCTGCCACTTCATGTGGAAATCACAAAGGGAAGAGAAAAATTACATCCCCATTGTGTTTGAAGATCACATCTGTTCTATTTTTCTGTGCCCTCCTATAAAAGAAGTGAGTCTGTAGCTTTGAGACTGTGACGACAATCCCTTCTCTGTGGAAGTGAAACAATTCAAATATTCTCAGTCAGTAAAACTGCACATGGGAAACCAAGCAGATAAAGGGCAAGAAAGATGAAGAGGAACTTCTGATTTTCTTCAGTAGTGGGACAGCTGCTGTGTTAGGTTACACACAACTCTTACACACAGAATATGCTGAGAGCAATACTGAGATCCCTAGCATATCTGAATCCCTAACATTACTGTCTCATGTTGCTTTATTACCATAATAAACTTGTGAATCATAGTAACTAACTCAGTAGGGCTCCTATGCCGAATTCATTTTCATAATCTTTTTTGTTGTCACAAATATGATCCGAAAGAGTGCCAAGTCAGCATTTCCTAGCTGCTTATTAATATAGCACATTACAAAGATTCATTTAAAACTTCAACAGCTGTAATATAATGAAACATTTTACTTATAATTACAATTATGCTACCAGTTAATAGTAATTGAGCCATTGTGCCTGTATTTCATTTTCCTTTAAAGACAATTGGATCTTTTCAAAAGTAGATAACCTCTCAGCAGGTATGTTGCTTAAAAATCCAACATAATTGAGTGAGAATAAAAAATGATGGCAAAAATGACAAATGTGCAACTAAGAAATAGAAGTTAAAGGGATTTGGGAATTTAGCTGATCTTAAAGAGAATGTGGGATTCAAAATAAAAACCAAGAAGCTCAATGACTATGAATAGTGGAAGTAAGTACTGAAAATGTGTTTTGTAACTAGAAAAACTGTTACATTCAATAAATACGGAGAATCACATGTCAGTATAAGCAAGCTATTCATCAATAGTTTATCCCCACAACCTCTACTCCAGAAGACAGTAAAAGCAGGGACTCAATCCATATTAGAGATTATCATAATATCTACTTCCATATCATATTTACCTCTGTTACAATATAACTTATTGTAAATATAACAGCAACATAAAAGTGATACACTAAATATTATGATGAGACATTCGTTAATCAATAATCACATTTCTTCCCTAACTACAAAGTATACATTTCAAAAATTCCTCACAATGTAAAGGTTTAGACCTCACAGTGAAAGACAGAATTTTAAATGGATGTACATAAAGGATACTGTGATTCCACATGTTTAATTTTAATTTTAATTCAGTAACTGATTATAATTTAATTACAAAAATTAAGTGAATAATTAGGTATTAAATACTGAGAGGCAAACTATCAGTCTTCCTTCTTTCAGAAAATGTACAATCTAGAAAAAGATATGCAATAAACAAACATATAATTATAAATTGTGATAACTATTGTAATTTAAAAAAATGGGTAGAGTCATGTAGGAGAATAGCTCAGGGGAGTGGATTTAAGAATGAGTGATCGGTAGTGATATTTCTCACAGAAAGCCATTAGAGCTGAGACCTGATTGCTAGAAAGCTAGTTTGATTGGAGTGCATTGAATGAGGTAATTCAAGCCTGAGAATATGCACAAGGGTTTGAAGATGCAGGTCAATGTAAATGTAGCAGACTGCGAGTGGTCCAGAACAAAGTTGGAAATAGAAAATTTAGCTCATGAGAAATCTTTTAAGGCAAGTACAGAAATTTGTAATTTTATTTTAAATAGATAGCAAGGTTGTGAAAGTATTTTAACTATATGGAGGATGATAACAAATTAACTCTTCAAAAAAATCACTTTGGATGCTCTGCAGAGATAGAACTATGTGTGGGAGGCATAAGTTACACCAAGAAGACCAATTTGGAGGCTAATGTAAAATTCTAGATGAGTGATGATGATTGCTTAGACCGAGAATTTGAAAACGGGTCTTTGGGAACAATAACCATGCACTGAGTCTCTAAAATTTTACAAGGCACGAGAAATATTATGCTGTTAATAGTGCAATATTATGTTTATTTATGTGCTCATGACATTTTTGTGCCCTGACCTGTTGCATAAGATTTTAATGTGTAGTTTTATTAAGGGTACAATTAAACAAAAAAAATGTGTATCAAATCAAGAACTTTGATCACAAAAACAAAAGATTAGTTCACTAAAAGTGTGCTAAATCCATAAACTATGTGATCTTGTACCTTAACCAGAAGGGAAACAATTTGCTTATCAAATTTCTAGAAAACAAGTGAAGGGAAGGAAACATACTTTCAGTTTACAACATAGAAATATTTTGAAAATTTAAACAATTAAACTTATTTCTCAGTTGGAATAAAACAATTATTGATAATGATAAGCAATGAAAGTTTCTTCTAATAAAATCTCCAAATAAAATATTGTGTCTAGAAAAAAAATGGTCACAACTCTTTAGTTCTTATTCTGAGGTATTATGCCAAGGCTGAGGCAAATTCTTCTTGAGAATTAATTTTTAGCTTGTTCCATCTGTTCATGCAAATGGTCTTGGAATCTTAATGCAGCATTAAGTCCAGGCTCTGCTTTTAGCATGCACCTTAGTCCATTATAAATTCAAGTCAATGGTCCAATATTGAGGGAGGGTCAGAAAAAAATTATGAACAGAATCATTATTCCTATCAGGCTTCTCCACACTGCGCTGAAGCATGTAACCAGTAATCTCTAATGAATTAACTCAATCCAAAACTACCTCTTAATCGTGTACAACACAATGCCTGAACATCAGGAAGCAAGACCGCAGTGGTACATGGAAGCTGGACACGTTAGGGAGACCAAGCATTATGCTCTCCAAGGGCTTATATTTGACTACTGGCTTTGTACTCATCAACATTGTAAGCTCACTGAGCCTCACTTACCTGGTTGTAAAATGCTGATAGGACTGACTGAACATAGCTGTCCTGAGGATTAAATGAGGTGACGCATGAAAAGCATCATTACAGAGTCTGATGCATGATAAGCACTTAACACATAATGACTATTTTTTTAACTTGTTTCAAACAGAAAATAAAACTTATTTAATGTTGCTTCCAAAAGCTTAATGTCTGCAAAAATAATGCCAGTGAAGTTGCTGATGTAATGAAAGTGGTAGGTAGCCGGGCATTTAATTTACTGTACAAGCCCAGGGACCAAGAAAGTAGATGGCAACTTATAATGCATAGCCAATACACTGACTGATGTAGCAGTTTCAGAAAAGTAGCTAGCTGAACAGTAGTAGTCCCAGATGTTCTCCTTACCAAGGGAGGTCTGTCGAAGAGATCTCAGCATGTGGGTGTTGGAGCACTAGATTTACTGTGAAGTGGTAAGTAAGGAACTCATACAAAGATATCACAGTAGTAGTTTTTCTTCCTATGTTGATATTTTAACACAGATTCTTTAATTTTAGATATCTAAGAATGTTTTGTACTTATTATATGAAAGGACTGTACAAGAAATTAACTATACTATGTCAACTACCTTTTGCTAACATCAGCAAAGTACCTGGATCACTTACCATTAGCTCTGAAAACCTAAAAGTCCTGATTCCAAGAACTGAAAATTAACTGTATATATAACATAAAATACTTGGCTGCAGATTTCACAAGTCGGCTTCACTCTATTTACATTTCAGGCTTTATTTACAAATATAAGGACATTAAAGATAATGCAAACTCAAACTTGTAAACTCTGTATTTCAACATGCTTTTCTGAAGTGGCATTATTCTGGAAATATATAAGCTAGTAGGATATAAGTCCATTTGGAATAATAGTTCTGCAAATTTTATCCTTCTGTTACCCACTGTGAACACTGAGAAATTCAATAGTAGGTGTAATGCTGACCTTATGGAGAAATTTGATTCAGTTCTCATCCAATTCGGTTTGAGACCAGAATCAAGGAAAGAATTAAGTTCGTGAACCAAGGTACCACTATATGTTATATAATATTCAGTGGTAAAAGGGCCATGAATTCTGAAAAGTTTTCCCCCAGTCACAGTAAATGAGAGAAAATTCAAGTTAATAGTCCTTCAGACAAGTATAAATTGCAATGTTTTGTTCATATTAATCTTGTGTAGAGAAAACAGGGACCAAGTGTTTCTAAAGAGACACTCTGATATTACACAGGGCAGCTAGCCGTTACTGGTGCAACATTTTCCAATTTTCTACTAAATACTCGTACAAACCCCAAAATATCCAAGAAATATTTACTGGAGAACAATAGGACTACATTCAGCCTGTTATCAGGATCTGGGACAAATTTTCCCAAAGTGCAAAGCCTGTGGAATTGAATTGAATCATGTAATTAGGTTAAGTTAGAAGATATTTTGCTCACTCCTTCTATGTTCTGGTTTAGAAGTACACCGTAAACACCAACTGAAAAATTAGGCATCTGACCGACCATTAATGCTGTTAAAGCTACTTTGGTGCTTTTGATAGGTCAAACCCCACTTCAAAATTGCCATTGTCATGTAGCAATAGGCCTGAACATTTTTCAAGTACAGGAAGTATAGTCAGATATTGAATTTTGTGACTTTTTATTTTTCAAAAGTAATATGTTGTTGGCAGACGGACTAAGAGCACTGGTAAATTAATTACTCTGATATCCCATATGCTCTATCCATACCAGAATCAGAAAGGCAAGAAAAATGGGCAGATGGAAAGAGTCACAGTTTGTCAGAACATTATGGGCAAAGCCCTCAGAGAGTAGAAATTAAGCCATATGCTGGTGCACATTGACCTAATGTGTCCATGTTTAGTTCAAAGAAGAGGTTTCGAAAGAATAGCCAAGAGATGAGATTTGAGCCAAGTGAACACCCAATATTCATTTGGTAAGCATTAGATTATGACAGATCATTCTCAATTTCTGGATCAGTAAATCAAGGACACCTAGGATGAAGAGAGTCTCCCTTCTTTATGTGTTAAATTTTATAGCACAATGCCTGAAGCAGTCAATATCTTTGGTGTCACATTCTCATAGTGCCCTCTACTGCCTTTCTGGCAAGCTTGGTGACAACAGGTTGGATGGCAGCTGAAGATGGACTTTCAAGCACCAGTGGACAGTAAGGAGAATTAAAAATAGCAAGTGGGTTTCTTTATTTGCATGTCTTTGGTTAATAGATTTATTTTAAAGCCATCTTGTCTTCATAAATGTAGTATTTCTCCTCTATCCCTAGTCAAACATCCTTCATGAATATCTCTCAGAACATTTTATCTAGAGAAATTTTGAAAACTTATTTTAATTGCACAATTATTAAATTATCTAAAATGCTTTCTAACACATAATATAGTCTTTTATTTGATGATGAGCTAACAACTGATAAATTAGTAAATTACTGCTTTAAAATCTTAACTATGCAAAATTATGTTCATATTGCAGATTATAAACTAAAAAAAAGTGCATTCCTCCCATTAATTGTTGAAATCATCATTTTGTAAACCACTAAATGATGTTACAATGGTTTTATAATTGAGGGAGGGAGGGGATGTAAGGGAGAAAATTACAAAAAGTTAAGATTTCAGGAAATTGCAAAGACAAAATAAATGAAAAATGATTTTAAATAAAGTTCATAAGTGGAAACAGAACTTTTTTTCATATACCACAATTACACTTATAAAACTCAACTGATATGTCTCAAGGGACTTTAGAATGACATAGCAAAATGATTCAGAATGCAAAATAAAGAAATTATTCTGCACAAATTAACATGTCATAATATTTTTAGTCAATTTCTTTTAAGGACATTCTGTACTTTGTTAATGTGAAATAAAACTTAAAAGATACTCACATGTTTATTTAACATTGAACTCATGATTGCATTCGATGTCACAAGCCAATTTTATAACACATAAACACTATAGAAGATTGTTTTGTTTCAAAGTTTATTTTATGTCGAATCACAGTTTAATATTTATTTTATAATAAATAAAGGTAAAAAATGATGACAAAGTAAAAATGATGTTTTATACCTGGTCTGTGGGAATCATACAAATTTATCAATGAATATTAAAACTAAAAGTAGAAACACTCCAATTTGTTCTCTTTCTAAAACAGAAACAGTAAATCACACAAATACATAATTTGTTTTGTTATATATTGTAAAGGTTATGTTTATACTACGAGCTGTGAATGAGATTAATGAGTTTTCTCAGCACAGTAAAACTCCTCCACGGAAACAGAAGCTAAATTGCAATAAATCACAAGTTTATGTGCACGTATTTATGGGAAGAATAAGATTTAGAGTTCCTCAGTAGAGAAAACCATCCCAAAGTAAAAGAGAAAATTATGGCTTCTGTAACATAAAGGTAGATAAACTGGTGCAAGCTTAAAATTGTGCATTCAATACACTTTAATGATGTCAGTAATTTATTAAAAGTAATTATCATGGCACAGTTTCATGCTCGTACTTCACTAGAAGTGACAAAATGCTAGTTCAATATGTTGGTTACCTTCACATGATTATGTATCAAGACTTATTAAATTAGAGCTATGATTTTTTCCACATTTCTCTGAAACCCCAGTACTGTTTTTTTCTTCCACAAAAATTGTGTGATTTGGTCCGATTCATCCATTGCAAAATATCTTTTGAATGAATAACTCAATCTTATGTCATGAAGATAAGGTCTTTTTTTTTTTTTAGAAAAACACGCACTAATCGTATTTAACAGCTTGGTGAGAGCCTGATCATAAAATGATAATATATCTGAATATATATATATGGAGAGAGAAATTTAGTCCAAATTTTGTAGACAAATTGATCTTGAATAAAATTCATTTAAATATTTTATTTTATTAACCATCTGTCTCTTTAATATTTTGCAGTTTCCTAGAAAATTTAACTAAAGTCAAATGCAAAAAGACAATTGTAGTAATACAGACCCAGATGCCAAGATCCAAGTAAAAGTTACTTTGCCTGTCTTTAAGAGAAAGATGAACTATTGGAAAGAGTTGATGGACCTTTCTACTTAGTATCTTGCAAACAAATAAAATAAAATAATAGAATAAAATAATAAAATTTGATATGTATTTTACTTCTGCAAATGTCATTTAATCAGATCCAAACACAATGAGATGCTAAGAAAAGAGAAAATCGGGATGTTTTGGAAAAATATCAAAATCATTTCAAGTGAAATATCGGTAAGAAAAAAAATTTCTCATAAAAGGTAAAGAAAATAATTACAATCTGTACAAATGCATATGAAGTAATGCACTTGAAGAAAATATTGTGAAGTCTCAAACGTCATATTTTAGACATTTTAATGGGCTGTCTTTCTCTTTTATTATTTGAAAGAAATCAGACAAACCACAGAGCCAAGTATTAATTTTGTATGCTTACAAGTGAGTAAGAAGTCTTTGCTAAAGTAAAACACAATTGATAAACCCTTAGCTAAACTTACCAAAAGGAAAGAAAAACCCATATATAAATGCAAATAGAAATGAAAAAGATGAAATCACAGCAGACACTGATGAAATTCAGAGAAGTATCAGAAAGTATTTAAAATAATTTATATCCTAATAAACGACAGAACCTAGAAGAAATGGAGAATTTCCTATACAGATATGAATTACGAAAATTTAATAACGAAGAGATAAAGAACACTGAATATATTAATAAGAGGTAATGAAATACAGGCAAAAATAAATTCTCTACCACCTAATAAAAGTCCACAACCTGAGGAATTCACCGCCAAATTCTACCAGAACTTTAGGGAAGATTTACTGCCAATGATCCTCAAAATCTCACATAAAATTCAAAGAGAAAGAACACTGTCACATTTATTCTTGAAAGCAGGCATTACCCTGATATCAAAACTAGTCAAGGACTTAAGAAAGAAGAACACTACAGGCCAATCTCTTCGATGAACATAAATGCAAAAGTCATCAAGAAGATACTCACAAACAGTATGCAACAATTGATTTAGATATAAATACACACATACACACACAAATTGTATCAATTGACATAACTTGGAAACAATTATACACCAGTAGTAGTAAGGCTATCTATATTATTACTTTAAGAAATCGGGAATCACCAGAGAAAATTCTGATTCCAGAATGATGATATTAAAAGTACAAACTGACAATGAAACGTTTTTTGTGTGCCAGAAAATTAGGAAATGTTGAAAGAATAAAGCACAGAAACCACACAAGGAGGTTCTCATTTGAAAATGAAAATAAGTAAATATAGTAACAAATTAGTAAATAATTTAGTATGAAATACCCAGTAATTAAAAATAAAACATAGAGTTCAGATATCATGAATGGATGCTAAATTAGTAAAGGGAAGTTTCATAAAGAATAGAATATTTTACAGAGTTTCAATATATATCCTCCTGAATTACTTATTAATCACAAACCAAAATGAGGTAACTTGTGAAATATAGCCAATATCACCTTAAGAAACTGAGCAGAAATCACTAACATTAAAAAAAATGACATGAGGGCCGGTGAGATGGCTCAGCAGCGTAAGCGCCTGCCTGGCAAGCGTGAGGGCCCAAGTTCGAATCCCGGAACCCACATACAAGAAAAGGGCCAGTGACACCACTCAGCGGCATGGGCGCCTGCTGGCGCGCGAGGTCCTGAGGTCAACCCCTGGTACCCACAAAAAAAAAAAAAAAAAAGTGACAGGAAATGCCTCCTAATAGGAAGAATTAAAAGGGAATGATATGACTTACGTGATATTCTGAAACAAATGCATACCCTGGATCTAATTATGAAGAAATATCAGACAATCCCACTTGAGGCACATTCTACAAAATTACTGTTCTTCAAAAATTTCAACTTCAAGAAATACAAAAATTGAGCACATGTTTCAAGTGCAAGGAGTCTAAAGACAAGGCACCTTAGTACAACAAAAAACATCTTCCGCGGTTGAAATTTGGAGCAGGATAAAATTGCTATAAAAGATACTATTAGGCGAATTGCTGAAATTTGAACATAAGCTGGCATAAACTAATAATGACAATACCCCAGAGTTTGAAAATTCTGTGATAATATATGGAAATGTCCTTATTCTGAGAAAATAAACATTGAAATAGGAGGAAAGGGCACATTTCCAATATACTTCAAATGTTCTTGGAAAAAAAGGTGTATGCCTATATAAAAAAGAAATAATGAAAGAAATGGAATAAAAGATAAATAATTTGTGAACTGCATAAAGGAGACACAGAATTTTCTTTTACTATTACTTAAATTTTTCTCTAAATGTATCAAATGTTATATCACATATATAGAGATAAAAGAGTAATATGAAATAGGAAAACAAGGAGTTTGTTAGAAATAATGTAAGACTAGGAGGTTATACAACAGAAATTAGCTTAGATACATGATTCCTTTAGTTTTAAATGATAGAACAGTTGTCCAGATGACGGATAATAAAAGAGAAATAACTCACCATCTAGAAGGTGACTGTATTTAGAAGGTACATTTATTTATGAGCTTTATTAACAAGAAAAATGTCTACAAGGAGAAGAAGTAAAGATAATCTTATAAGTTCAATTTTAAGTGATTTTCTTTAATGCTATATGCCTCAAAGAACACTGAATAACATATAAGGCAATGTTAATCATATATATGTGCCTTGTAAGATGTATATATATACATACATATATATCACTTCATTTTATGTGCATGAATTTTCTCATTTGAAAAGGAAAAATGATGCCCATTTCATAGTATTTCATGAAAACGCAATATTTATAAAATGTAATTCATATGAAATATTTCAGCACACTAAATATTATTTACCAATTAATTTCTTACTCTTTAAGAAGTAGTTATGCATCCGTATACATATAAAGGTATATGGCCTGTCTAAAACAGTAGATACAAATAGTATGTAACATCACATTCCATGTTATGAGTCGTAAACACTTGCAAAAAGAAACATCAATTACTGAAGAAAATTTTGTTTAAAGCTTTGGACATAATGTGTTACCTTTGGACATAGTAAATAATCATTAAAGTATTGGATCTTTGTTTTATTCTTTTAAGGATGTTTTTGTTTTGAATAGTTTGACCTCTGTTACACTAGTGAACATTGAATTTTGCAAAGAGCAAGCTTTGCAGATGTTTTTCACATATATCTGAACTGCTGTCTTGAGATCTAGGCCATTTCTTATATAATGAGTTGCTACATATATTTAAAATGTCAGGAGATGTTCACAGGATTGTACAGGCTTTTCATAAAGTCTAACTTAGCCTGCTGTCAAAATTTTAATTCTACACACACTGATTTATGAATAATCACATTAGACTATCTTGATATATTTTCTTATTTTAAAGCTTGATCTAGCATTTCTGTTAAGTATAGTTTCTACGGAATATTAACCATTCTAAAACTTTAATAATCATAACCATATATAATTACAAAAGTCATTTAATGTAAAATACTAAAACTGACTCATGGTCTTGAATATGGTAAGCACATTTATGCTTACATATATCATCGTTTATAATGAAATCTATAAATGTGATATAATTTCAGCAGATTAAGAAATTCACAGTAAATGCTTCATAAATCATTGATGATAATATATGTAGATTAAAGTATAAGAAAGAATTTTAGAGTACATTACCAGCATTTCATATGGAAAACATGAAAATACTTATGAAATAAATATAATGTTCCTTATACTTGTAATGAAGAATACTACCTTATAATTTCTAGTCTTATACAGCTCTATATATTTTAGTATTAGTTGCTATGATGGCCTTTGATCATGGATATTATAATCCTGTTTTCTCTTTACAGCCATAGTTTTTATTTATTTTAGTAATGGCTTTTTGAGCAATGAATATGACTAGACAACACAAAAAAGAATTAAGGATTGTTAAATTAAAGTGACATATTAAACATGCACTCATACAATGCCTAGGATATTTGTACATGTACCCAATGTTTAATTATTAAATAATTTACATATCATCTCATCATGGCACTCACTTATTCACATAAAAAAATACCAAAACAATTGATTAAAGGCTGATTTCAAAGTTACACACTGTGCATTATTTAGGTAAGTACTTCAAATGTGTTTTCAAATAAGCGAAAAGGTAAGTAAAAGAGAAAAAATGGAGCCTAAATTTACAATATCAGTAACAAAGCTAGTGGACATATTGGACTGCGTGAAATTCCTTACATTTTAAAAATTCAGTTCAGGAAGCCAACATAGTAATCAGTAAAACGATCTTTAACTGGAAAAAATGTTGCTCAATAAATATTTGGCTTTTTTTTGTGTGTGTGTGTGGGTACCGGGGGTCGACCTCAGGACCTCAAGCACCAGCAGGAGCCTGTGCCGCTGAGCCATATCACCGGTCCTTTTCTCGTATGTGGGTTCTGGGAGTCCAACTCGGGCCCTTGTGCTTGCCAGGCAGGTGCTTACGCCACTGAACCATCTCACTGGCCCTATTTGGTTTTTTTTAAGCCAAAGATTTTTTCTTTTCCTGAACACATTAAGGATTTCTTGATTCCCCAAAAAGATCAAACTGCTATCTAATGAAAGGATTTCACAAAGTGTTTATTCCTGTTCTCTCTTGCTACTGCACCATTCCCTCTTGTCTGGGGAAGGTCTTTATAAGATGTAAATTGAATACTTCCCTCTGCAATCCTCTAATGATATTTATTTCACTTGGACAAAAGTCTGACCTCTTCCTGGGCTCTACAAAGCTCTACGAATTGCTCCTTGACTGTCTGTTACATTCTTATAGCTGTCATCTTTTCTGCTTTTCTCACAAAGCTACTGGTCCTGCTTCCTTTCAAGAGCAGAAAATGTATGTGTGAAAATTTCTGGCACGACTCAGTTTAGATGATCTCAGTTTTACCATCAACACCCAAAGCAGGAGTGAGTCAAATGTACGCCTTCTTCATTCTTTTGGTTCTGATCAAGATACTGGCCTTGGCCACAGCAGCATCATACAGCCTCTTTCCAGCCTGTTTGACTTAATACCTGTTGGCCTTGACAACCACAATTAACACAAGTTCTGTCTTCCTCAATGCAGACTCGATGGTCAGGTAGACACTGAGGATGGGATAGCGGTCAGGCTTGCTTCTCCTAGGGGGCACTCTTCCAAGGCTATGTGGTCTTCCTTAGGACCTGCAGTCTTGCGCTGCCAAAGGTGGGTAACAGGCAGATCCTCCTTTTGCTGTGCCTGTGGATGACTTTCCCAAAGCCTTCTTGGCCACCACAGCCTTGGTTTCATCTTGGGCTTTGAGAGGAGGTCGAACTTCCTTCCTCGCTTTTGATACAATCTTTTTGAAGAACACTAACCAAACTTCTTTAAAACTACTCTTCTTCCCGATCTTCAGATAAGGCAAGTTCAATAGAGCTCAGGATTGCTGCAATTGCTTCTTCCTCTTCATGGAAGACTTTACCTCCAGATATTCGCATGCACGACCAATTCAGTTATTCAAGGCTCCTGTCCAAAGGGATTCACTTCTGCATCCTAGTCCCTCTACCGTGATTCTGTATTTTATTATTTTCACAGACTTCCCTGGTACATGTGATAATGTTTATAATACTATTTTTTTACATATTGGTCATTTATACTTCCTAACTACAAAACTTAATAATATGCCATGGCTCAAGGAGCAGACACTTGGCTGTTGTGTCCTGGCTATAACCCGGGACCAAGAAGACTCTCTGGATCATAGCCATCATTTAGTAACAACTTTTAAATGATTAAAAGAATGCAGAACAAATAAAGCCAAACCTGAGGAAATAGTTCTTTGATTTCCTGAATAGTCAGAGAGCATAAATGAGATTTCCTAAGTGAGTAATTTTCAGTCCTTTAAATCAGAGAATTAGGCATTAGGGTCCAAATAGTCTGGGAAGTTGCAAGGAAAAAAACTGTGGCCCTAGTTAGTAGTGTACTCACATTACTTAAACTGAGGACGTTTTTGGAAATCTGCTTTAGTTCTTTAGGATCTGTGTTAAGATTTTTAGACAGTAATGTTTCCTTCCACTTATTGAAAGAACGACAATAAAACAGTAACTTAAGAACTGTGTTCCAAAGGAATGTGTGCAATATTCATAACTTTGAGGCAAGCCTTTATCAATTTTTTCCTTTCAACTAAAGTTTAAAAGCCACTGGGCCATGTTATACCCAGGATTTCTTTCCTGACAATTTCCAGCAGTGAAGTTTTAATATGTAAACTTTCAAGTGGAGAACCATAGGCTTTAATAGTGAAGTCACTTTATGCATGTATATAATGGATAGTGTTACTGAAATTGCTTTCATACATAAATTATATAGTAAATCCATATATGAACAACTGACTAAATATAAGATCTTCCCACCTTTGTTGGAAAATAAGGTGAAAAGATATAAGGTGAAAGGGTCAACTTCTACTTGCATAGTCAGAAAAATTATATGTAATAACCCAGATTGATAACTCAAACCATGGTGTTAATTACTGGTTTTTGTTTTAAGGCCATCAAATGATAGTCTTTGAGAAGTATAATTTTATCTAAACCTTACAATAATGCTGTGAAGATATAATTATTTCCAGTTTAGAGGTAGGTCATATAATCTGACCCCTGAGATCTTGTTCGTTACCATTTTATTATCACTTAGCCTGCACTATTAAAAGAAAACCAATTCTAGTCAAGGTAACCAAAGTAGTAAACCTGCTTAGTAAGTATTCTATATAAACTTTTGAAAAGTTGGGTCTATAGTTTTTCCATAAAGCATCTTTGGATGCTTAGATCTTATTTATGTTAATTATTAATAAGAATATTTAATTAATTGAACAAATATAATTAAGGACTGGACTTACAAAATTGAATTCACATGTAGAGCCATAAATACGATATACTATACACATATGTGCACACTCACACATAAATATAAAGAATGTGTTGAGAAATACATTAAAAGTGATCATCAGACTTACAAGCATTTTTAAGTAATTCATTCAGGCAATGCTATATGACCTCATTTTTATGGCAGCAAAAAGGATTCTGAAGGGAGGCAATAACTGAAAATCACTAATGATTATATGGCTCAAGGGTGAGGTTTTAGGAAAAAAGGGCAAAAAAAGGTCCAATAAACTTTAAAATATTTTTTAATGATCATTTTCTGCATGAAGTGTTCATATGAGAAACCCTGGCATCCACTGTGACCTAAACCTACTATTTGAATGATATTAAAATTAATCAATAGATCTTAATTTTGTATTTTTTCCAGGATTTTCTCATAGCAAGAAAGACTTTTCCGGTCCTGTTTTCCAGCTCAATGGGGGTCTCATCCAGATGCCAGGAGGGTCTTCTAAGACAGCAAAGCTGAAATGAGGCCAAAAATACCAGGACATAAATTAAAGCTACTGAGGTTTTCAATTGCAGTTGCCAATACATCAAGCAGTTTCTTTGTGACCAACAGACAGTCCTAGAGAGAAAGAGGTCCAGATGTTCCCACTAGCTGAGTACTCAACTTCAGGACCTCAGCCCAAATCTGCAAAGCCAGATCTCCGCACCCAAACCTGGTAATGAATACAGCTATGGAGGAAGAGTAAAAGAGCACTAAAGATGAGAGAGAGTCATTTTATTATCTTCTTACTGAATGTTATTTTAACAATCAGTTCTCTATGTTTTAAACAATATAGGACCAAAATCCAATTTTTTAAAAAATTCTATTTATGGGCTTAGAAAAAAATACAGGAGTAGTTTAAGACAACAGTAAAGGCCGGTGAGACGGCTCAGCGGCTTAAGCGCCTGCCTTGCAAGCGCGAAGGCCCGAGTTCGACTCCCGGATCCCACATACGAAAAAAGGGGCCGGTGATATCGCTCAGCGGCACGGGCGCCTGTTGGCGCGCGAGGTCCTGAGGTCGTCCCCCCGGTACCCACAAAAAAAAAAAAAAAAAAAAAAGACAACAGTAAAGATACCACAATTCCCTTATATAAATAAACTTTGTGGTCTTTCTCTACACTTGTTATATGTTATTTATAAGTCCTCATTTTGCATAACTAAAAACAACCATAAACAAACTCTCTTCTAAAATATCAACGTTGATTACTGAAATTATGTCAAATGTTAATACAATTTCAACATCAGTATAGAGCAGTGTCTCAAAAATATTAAAAAGTAGGCTGGGCATGGTGATGCATGTTTGTAATCCCAGCACCTGGGCTACATAGTGAATCCAAGGTCCAAGTCCAGCCTGAATTACAGAGTGAGACCCTTCCTTAAAAAAACAAGTAATAATGAAAATGAAAATAATAATAATAATAATAATGAAATTAACCTATACAGAGAATTCTCAAATTAGTTTTTCAGTGTATGTGTGTAATGGGTATATGGGAAAGATGATCTTTAATGTGGCATTTTAGTTATCCTCTAACTTCCAACATGAAAGTCACCAAGAGTTACATTCATTATTTTTATATAAATATTTATTAATACTATATCGTGTACAAAACCCTCTACTTAACAGACTGAAAATCAAAGATAAATATAATGCTATTATCAATCTCAGAGGGACACTCATTTATGGATATATGGTCACAAAGTTAGGCAAATACGAATAATGCAATGAAATAAGGTCTGCTACAGAGGGAAATTTGAAGTGCCTTGAGGCCAGAATGGACAAGTAATAGTACTGTTTTGGCTGCTTGGAGAATGTATTAGTGAGATTTCCCAATGCTGGGAAAAATAACTAACATGCCCAACTTAAACAAGAAGAGGTTTTTTTGGCTCACGGCTTCAGAGAATTCAGTCTTTAGTTGTCTGGCTCCAAGGCAGAAACAAGGGTGTAATGGAGCGAGGCTGCTTAGTTCACAGTGGCTGGGAAGCAAAGCAGGGAAAGGGAGCACCACGAGAGGTACATCCTACAAAGGCGCAGTCACCCACTTTCAGCCAGGCCCCACCCCTAACAGCACACCGAGCTCTTAACCTCAGTGGATTACTGTTGATGAGTATAACGTTCCCCTGATCCGATAACCATTCCAGGAGTCTTTTTACCCAGTAATGTTGACAATTAAGCTTCACTGTCACAGGGGTACTTCAAAATTTTAGTGACTGAAATTTTAGTATCTGAAAGGAAAATAATATCTTGATAGCCTCCAAATTAGGGAAATGTTATTTCCTCCTAGAAGATTAGCTTATCCATAGACATAGTACCATAAAGAAAATGTATATTTATACAGTATCACATAATTTCAGTATGGCCAATGCATGGAAGTCATGGTAGTGAAAGACAAGTACAACGGAATCTGGTGACAGGACAGGACCAGTACTCAAATGATATCAAATGTGGAATTGCAAATCAATACCAAATAAGCAAGTAGATTTCTCTTGTAGATAGTGCTGTCTGTGTTTTGATTTTCTGCACAGTATTTCTGTTCTTTCACAAATATGAGCTTCCTAAAATATGTAAGTATTAATAATAGAGCATTTGCTTTGTATCTTATTACTCTTAGGTTTAAAATGGTCTACAGCCTTCCTAGTATGTAAGACATTTCAACACTCTGTTGTTTTTCTTTTTTAACATACACATTAAAACATAAAAATTGTACATATTTATTGGATGTCAGGTGATATGTCAACATATGTGTACAGTGTGTGATATCCAAATATATCCATCTTCTCAATTTTCTATCATTCCTTTATGGCAAAAACATTATTGGTATCTATAGTCCCCCCACCGAGCAATAGCACACCAGAACTTCCTATTCTTATCTAACTATAGCTGAGTACTCATTGCTCCTCTGTATAGAAGGTACAGCTCTTTTCAATTTGGCCAGGTCAGTTTTTTAAAGAACTTCCCACATTTCTCACTCCCACACATTACACTCTAGCCTTAGGGGAATCTGTCTTTCTTGACCACTTTTCAACTCAGTCTAATTATCATTTCTTCTTTTAAGCTCTTCCCTGGTGCCTTTAGGCAGTCAGTCCTACTCCTCAGTCTGCTCCTATGAAAGGAAATAATTGGCTGTCATTCAGGGATCTTACTGATAGTGTACCAGGATTGTGACAGGCCCTGGATTAAATAACCTCAAAGATAATTTCCAACACTTTATTACTTTTCTACAAGCTATTACATTTGCATAAACATTACCCACATCAACAAGCACAATTACAACTGAAGCTTCTGGATTTCAGTTATTTGAATAAAATAAAATTATTCCTCATTTAACCTACCAAGCACATTTTTATTTTGGCTTAGAATTTCTTGTGTCTTTCAGAATGTTGGCACAATATTTTATATTAGATAAGTAGATAGCTATATCAGTATAAATATATTAGTATTAAGTAGATATGTATCTATATTTTGTGTTATGCTATAATATGGCAAATTAATTGGCTAGGGTTACTATAAAGTTCCACGAACTACATGGTTAAAACAATGAAAATATCTTGTCTCACAGTTCTAAGGCCTAACAGTCCAAAATAAAAGTATTTGCAGGACTGAGTCTATGAAAAAGAATCTGTCTGATAACTCTCTTCTGATGTTATGCTGGCCACCGTTTGAATTATTTGGTTTGTAGAAGCATCCCCTAATCTCTATGTTCGTTTTCATATGGCATTTTCCTTGTACATGTAAGAATTCAAATTTCCCCCTGTTTTTTGTATAAGGACATCATTTCTATTAGATTAGGGAGTCATCATACTCCAGTATGACCTTATCTTAACTAATGAAATCTGTCAATTTCCACATTAGGTAATATTTTGAGGTGCTAGTTTTTAGGAATTCAGTATATGAGTTTTGGGAGGGACACGATTCAATTTATAACACACAGACATGTTGTTGCTTACACTACTGGTATACTATTATTCCAGATAATATAATTTGTATTTTTATGACATTCTATAACATACTATTATGACATGTAAATACAAACATGGTACAAGTACATAGCTATACTATTAGCACATAGTGTACTAGATAGATATATTTAGAGTATTTTATATAACTTAGCTACAAAATAGATATATAATTACAAGAAACACTTCATTGCTGGGCCGGTGAGATGGCTCAGCGGCGTAAGCGCCTGCCTTGCAAGCGCGAGGGCCCGAGTTCGACTCCCAGAATCCACATACGAAAAAGAGGCCGGTGATATCGCTCAGCGGCACAGGTGCCTGTTGGCGCACGAGGTACTGAGGTCGACCCCCTGGTACCCACAAAAAAAAAAAAAAAAACCACTTCATTGCTTATTAGTCTATTTCAGGCAAAATATATGGGCTGATTTAATTATGGGATTCCCCAAAATACTTCTCAAAAGCAATTTTTTCTTTCAAATGTTTCTCTTTAATAATTCCTTAAAAAAAAATTCCTTAAAGAAAAAACAAAATGTTGTTAAGAGTTGTGAGATTTTAAGATTATCTAAAGCACTGTGTTTATCTAAAGCACAACTAAACCAAAATATTCCCCAAGGTAAACTTTCATTTGAATGTGTAATTTAATACTATAACTTCAAAGTCATAATTCTATGACTATAATTTTTCAAGAAGCCGTGACAAATGAACCTGCTTATGTATGTAGTACTATTGCTTTCTAAAAGATATGAACTGGAAATATTTGTCAAAGTCATGTTGATATTGTTTCCTTCTTTTATATTGGTAACTAATCCCCCAGCAGCAATTTAAAATGCATGAAATATGAACTAATATTGAAACTTACATGTGTGAGTCTGTTTACATGTATATAATATGCTATCATTTGTAAAAATCTATTTAGCTAGATGTCCAAAAATGAGCTGTTACATGCAAGCTGACACCATTTCAGAATAATTGAATGTTAAAAAGTGACAATGTTTTTTCTATTTTTCTTTTATATTCACAAGCTGGGACTCTTGTTTCTACATTCACATTAAACTTTTCTGTGATTTAATCAGTTTGGAGGATGTTATGATTTACATCTGGATGTTTCTCCAAAGTCTCAGCACTCATAGGCAGAGTTTTGAAAAGGTCATTGAATCATGCGGGCACTATAGCTAAAAGCAATGTTATGAGGTGACGCCTGGTAGGAAGAGGTGAGTCACAGTGGAGTATGACCCGGAACGGCATATCTCCTTCCCCGGCTCCACTCATCGCAGTCTGTTTCCTCCACACCTGGCCCATCCACCATGTGACCCAAACTTCTGAAACAAAAGTGAAAATAAACCTCTCTACATTTAAATTGTAGGCGTCAGTTATTTCGTCCCAGCAACAAGAAAAGTGCCCAAGTCAGATTTTGGTGCTAGAGAGTCATTTGGTGGAGTCATTGCTGTGATGCTAATTGACCACATGGTTCAGAAGCCTTCGGAACTAGCTCTCAGGAGGAGTTTGGTAAGGTTTGGATATACTAGCTGGAGAAGCAGTCCTAGAATGCCATAAGCCAAGGTTGGCAGGAGATTCTGATTGGAACTCAGAAAACCAGATTGGAACTCTGAAAATTAGAAGATTGATAGAAATTCTGCTGGTGAAGATCAGGCACAGGAGGTCTCATTTGGGAACAAGGATTCCAATGGCTACTGGACTACAGATCATGTATGCTATGCTCTAGCAGAAAAATTTACCTACATTTTGTTCATGTGCTAAGACTTTAGATGACATTGACATTAAGAGAATCAGACTAACTAATCGGGCAGAGGAAAATTCAGTCCTAGTTAAAGCTGTAGCGTGGCTATTGCTTGCTCCTTTGAGGGAGATCTATTGTGAGAAATAGGAACAAAATATAAATCTAAAACAGGTTTCAGTTTTGGCAAAAAGAAAGAGTCTACAAACATGGAGCAGGGGAGAGTTTGATTGCTGAAAAGATTAGCATTTTTTTGAAAAGGCCAAATACTTTAAAACAAGAGAACAGGTAAAATAGTTTGAGAGAATGACATGAATCAGCAAGACCTTCCATTTTGCAGGTTCAAGATTTACCAGGCTGTAAAGTTTCCATTTGAGAATTGAGCCACAAGCAACAGCATTAGAGAAAGGCCACCTAAGGAAATGGTTTGCAGGGATTTTGTTTCATAGTACTCAGATACACAGGCACTAAAAGACCTCTGAAGACATGGCCCAAGAGGGACTGGCTACTGCTTCACCTGGCAGCACAACTTGGCATCATCCACATGCTGCTGGTTTTACAGACAAGTAAAATACCAGAGTTGTAGGTGTCAGGAAGGGTGCAACCCAGATTTCAGAAGAGGATGTGGGAGGCCAGGCATGTACCCATGGAAGGGCAGTACATAAAGCTGTGAGACTGAAGCCAACACTGCAATGGAGACCACAAAATGAAGCTGTATGCAGTGGTACAAACCTATGGTCCAAGGTACTGGTAAGACTAAAGCAAGTAAATTGTTTGAGTGCAGAAGTTCAAGGCCAGGCTGAGCAAACAAATGAGATCCATCTAAAAGAATAAAAGAAAAAAAATTAATAATCTGGTTTTGTGCTTTATCTATATCAATTGATCATTATGTTTATTAATCATACTCTTCAGAAACCATTTTTTTTTTCAAAAAACCTCTATTTTTGTTATTGGTACCAAACATAATTTTTTTTTTTTTTTGTGGGTTCCGGCAGTCAAACTCAGGACCTCACTCTTGCCAGGCAGGCGCCCATGCCGCTGAGTGATATCACTGGCCCCTTTTTCGTATGTGGGTTCCGGGAGTCGAACTCGGGCCCTCGCGCTTGCCGGGCAGGCGCTTAAGCCGCTGAGCCATCTCACCAGCCCCCAAACATAATTTTGACAATTACCTTGCAAGGTAATTAAGAGAACTGTTCTAGTATTATGAGTATTCGTTTGACGTCAGCTATTAGCTGAAAGCCATTATTGCTAGCATATTAAGTTGAATCCCATACTCTTGTGGGGTCTTCATAAAAAGGATTAAAATTTTGAATCTTTTTTTCTGACTATGACGAATATTTTTGTAGTAATTTGCAAGTATAATTATATAACAGCCAGCACTATTGCTGAACTATACAAAGCATAGAATCATTGTTTCATTTGATAAACTTCCAATAAATTCTTTACCTTGAGAACAAAAAAAATTTTTGAGGCACAGTAAGATATATCTGCATGTGTTAATCATTCTTCCTTTTTTCTTTCTTCTTTCCCTCTTTTTGTTCTTGCCTCCTTCCTTTTCCTCTAACATTCTCCTTCCTTCCTTCCCTCTCTCCTTTCTCTTCTTTCTTCCTTCCTTTTCCTTCTTCCTTCTTCTCTTACTTTTTCTTTAGATTTCTGTCTGCTTGTGACTTTAGTGACCAAAATTAAAAAGATCATTCATTATAATGGACTCTGAAGTTATATAAATATTGTTATGTTAAAAGCAAACACTTCATTTCAGAAATTGAATTTTAGAAAATAATCATTTTTAAAACTGTAATGCAAATGTTGAAAAGTCTGGCATATTTTAAGCAAAGCAGAGTATATTCAAAGAATAACTTTGATTCAATGAATGTCATGTTATAAAATCACAAAAAGTACATTTATATAAAATTAATGAAGTTAATTTTATGCAACAATATTTTATGCAACAATAGCTAATTTTTAAGAAATAAACTTTTAGATTTTTAAACTAGTTCTTTTAAAATTTCATCAGTATTAAACTATGACTAATATTTAGTTCAAAGACAAGAATGATGAAAGAGGGCCGATGAGATAGCTCCGCGGCATAAGCGCCTGCCTGGCAAGAGTGAGGTCCTGAGTTTGACTGCCGGAACCCACATAAAGGAAAAAAGGGCTGGTGATATCACTGAGCGGCACAAGCACTTGCTGGCAACTGCAAGGTCCTGAGGCCAACTCCCGCTACCCACATTAAAAAAAAAAAAAAAAGAGAATGATGAAAGAACAGGTCACAAAGAAAAATGAAATAATAATCACAATCAATAAGGTTCTATTTAGGAAGAATTAACATCAGATGATGGGAATTATATCAATTACTAGAATGAATCAGCAGAAATTCACAATTACAGAAAAACTATGCATATAATTAAACATATTTTTAGCTCATAAAAGAAGAAATGTTACTGGCAATGAAATTTACAAGTAATGATCAAACAGATATTTAACTGTGCTATGCTCTAAATGTTTGTGTCTTCTCAAAATGCATAGATTGAAATTAATCACCAGTAGTATACTAGCGGGAGTTAAGCTTTTGGGAGGTACTTAAGTCGTAGATGCCAACCCCTCATTAATGGAATCAGTGCCCTCATAAAAGAGAGCTACTTGACCCTTCACCATGTGATGAAACAGCGAAAAGGCTCCATTTATGAACCAGGAAGAAAATCCTTAACAGGTTGAATTTTTCAGCACCTTCAACATGGAATTCTTAGCTTTCAGAATTGTGGGAAACACATTTCTGTTATTCATAAGCCACAAAGTTTATGGAATTTTATTATAAAAGCACAAACTCATTAAGACAAACTGGAAGATCTGAGGGAACTAGGCGGTGTGGCAAATACTCTTTTGTGTGTGTGTGTGTCTGTGTGTTTAATTGTATTTGTACATTTTAGATATACATAATGATCACATTCATCACAGGGAATTTGTACCTGTACATGATATATCTTGCTTCTTCCTTTTTTCCCTTTCTCCTCCCCTTTCTCCCTCCTTATTTATAAAAGCTTGGTTTCCATTTTTTCCTTCTATCTTCTTTTTTTTCTTGCCCCTTCTTTCCTATCCACCTCCCTTGTTCCCCTTCTCATTTGAACATTTCTTCCTCTTTCCCAATATCTATTATACTTTTTGGTTTTTATTTATACCAGAGAAACAATGCAGTATTTAAACATGTGTGTCTAATTTATGTCACTTAAGAGTATGTCTCAAGGTGGATCCATTTAGCTAGAATTTTCTCAAGCTTATCCTTCTTTATGGCAGAGTAATACTCCATTGCACAAAGAAAATCTTTATCCACTCATTGGTTGATGGGCATTTGATTTGTTTCCAAGATTTATCTATTACAAACTGTGCCACTGTAAATATGGGTGTGCATATATCGCCGTGGTATGATGCTTTTAATTCTTTCAGGAAGATACAAAGAATGGGAGTAGCTGGATTGAATGGAACCTCTAGTTCTAGTTTTCTGAGGAATCTCCACACTGATTTCCACAGTGCTTGCACCAGTCTACACTCCCAAAAACAGTGGAAAAGGGTTCCATTTTTTCCACACCCCTACCAGCATTTGTTATTGATTGATTTTGGCGGGGGGGTACTAGGAATAAAACTCAGGACCTCACACTTGCCAGGCAGGTGCTGTGCCACTGAACCATATCCCCAGACTCTGATTTCTTGATAATAGCCATTCTTTCTGGAGTGATAAGGAATCTCAAGCATGGTTTTAATTTGCATCTCTTGAATGACCCGTGATGTTGAACGTTTTTCATATATTTATTTGCCATTTCTATTTCTTTATCTGAGAAATGTGTATTCATCTCAGGTGCCCATTTTTGGATTGAGTCTTTAAATTTGTGGGGTCTGATTTTGTTCAATTCTTTGTATGTTCTAGATATTAGTCCTTTGTCTGAGGAACAGCTGGCTAAGATTTTTCCCTACTCTGTGGGTTGTCTCTTCACTCTGTTGGTGGTTTCTTCTGCTGTGCAAAAGCTTTTTAATAAGATGAGATCTCAGTTGTTTCTTTGTGATATTTCCTGTATGATCATTTTTAATGCAGATTTAATTCAATTGTGATCAAAATATCAATAGCATACCTCACAGAATTAGAAAAAACAATCCTAAAATTCATTCAGAACCAGAAGAGACCTACAATAGCAAAAGTAATTCTGGGTAACTAAGGCAAGGGAGGGAGCAATCACAATCCCTGTACTGAAATCATACTACAAAGCTACTGTGGTACTGGCAAAATAAAAACAGATCCAAATATCAATAGATCAGATTAGAAGATGCAGAAACAACTCCAAACATACTCAGCCACCTTATCTTAGATAAAGTAGCCAAATGCTTTTTCTGGAAAAAGATGGCCTCTTTATTAAATAGTCCTGGAAAAAACTGGCTCTCCACATGCTGAAGATTAAAACTAAGCCCCTATCTTTTACCATACACTAAACTAAAATCAAAATGGATCAAAGATCTAAATATAACCCAGTACTCTTTAGGAGGAGGCACCAATGTAAAGTCACAGAGGTATACATAAATTTTGAATTCAAAATTCTACAGGAAGAAACAAAACTGTTCTAAGTTAACTTAAACTGTAACTTTTCAATAATTATAAGAGTAGCTTAAAATTTAAATTAATGGATATTTATACCTTTTAGTAAACTTACTCAAAGAAAAACAGTGTTAGGAAGCCCTGAGGTTCTTTACTCTTAAAAATATATTTAATTCCTAAATTAAAGTCTATTTTTATTTCCCAATTTTTGCAATATTGTATACTTTTTTATGGTAGCTATTTTGTTCCAAACTCTGTGAATATTATAAACCATTAGCAGTATCATAGAATTAACTTCCAAGTTTAGATAACCCTCTACTCAAGGTGCCTGACAATCTCAAAATATCAAATACTCTGCAGAAGATTCTAGTAAAGATAGAAAAATGCAATTCCTAAGAAGTTTTTACATTCTCTTTTAACCTGCTGAACTCTCCTTAGGGACTTAGTGATGAATTGTCCTCACTTGAGTCTGTAGACAGCCTTCCAGGGGTAATATTTCTTAAATGTTCTATAGTTTTTGTATATAAGTTCACCTTTAGCAGTGATAATCTTTCACAATGTCTCTGTAGGTTCCTTTCACTGTGGTTTGTTTTTGTTTTTGTTTTCTGGTAAATTCTAAACTAGAGGATACATTTGTTAATAGATGAGAAGTTTTAATGTCATTGTGAATTCAGGTACTATCTATTTTAAATTTAATTTGCATTCTTATTTACTAAACCTGACATTCAGTGATGATTAGGCTGGTTGGTTCTCCTATATTTCAGTCTATGTTGGTAACTTTCTTCAGCTAAGGGCCTAAGACAGAAGACAGAGATGTTTGCAGACAATGCAATTCCTTTATGACCTCTGACTTTATTCAAAGCAGTTCTAACTATGAATGCTATGTGAGTTTTAAAGCCCATTTCTTAAATCCATATTTTCACCTTGTCTCTCTGTGGGCATATGAACTTAACACTTACTCACAATTTAGTATACTTTCTTTGTTTCTGGTCAGTGAAAATCTTTTCTTATTTTTTAACATGACTGTGCACTAAAACGTTAATGAATATATTTTTCCAAAAGAAAGTAGGATATTCCAGCATATTATTAATCAGTTATCTTGTCTGGAAATCTTGAACACTAGCTCATTAAATACCTCTCTGAAATGAGGTTTGTTCAGTTTAGTCGATAAATTTTGCTTATTTTATTATTGAAAGTCATGGTTTCACTTGACAGATTAAGTCCTCGATGCTACCATAAATGTGACAAACCAGACTCCCAAGATAATTTAACACATTTTACTCAGAAATTTATATTTAATACATTGCTGGAAATTTTTTAAACATTACTATATTCTCTAAGTGTAATCTAATCTTCATCTAAAATATAAAATATGAAATCAGATGTCATGCACATTTTAACTGTGAAAATTAGGGGTTTAATCAAGCAATCAAAAATTGACTAGGCTCCCAGGATTCTTTTACTTTAAATATATAAGTTTATTTTTATAGTACAAACCAGACCTTGAGGTTGCTATAGTAATGGTCAAATGACAACAAGAGACAGTGGTATTTTTGAGGTGGAATAACAAAAAGACTTAATTTGCCCAGAATGAGCATGTTTTCCATTTGGTCCTAGTTAGAATTCAAATCCCAGTTACTGTTTTCTTTGTATTAAAATATTAGAAAATCCTTACTAATTCTAATTTGCATACTACCTAAAGATTTTAGCAATCTTCATTTGTTACAAACATCATTATTAATCTTAAATTGAATTTCAGTTTTCTAATTTCTAAGATATTTTTGCCATAGATTATTGTATTTGTATGTAATGCATCTATACACATTTGAAATCATAAAAATGTGTCACAATTTTATCAGTTATGTGAATGCTTATGCTTCTGCATACATCCTCTTTGCAAAGGATTTTTACATTAGTCTTTCTCTCATAGAGTTATTCTTAGCTAATATAGTTGTATTTAATTCATAAATCTTTTCTCCCATTGCACGCCCCTATTTCTTCACTTTCTATGTATGAATATCTTATACATGTGTTATTTTTCTGTGAAGGTAAACATTACTTCTACCTTCAATATTTGTTTCTCAATAATGGAAAGCAACAAAGCACTAGTAATTTTAAAAGCAAGGGTTGCATTTCCAAAGCCAAGTATTAGCTTGAAAAGTTGGCAGGCATGCTTTATAGTTCTGATATTCTACCAAATTTTAATAGTTTTAATTGCCTAATTATCTGCTCCAGTGCAATAATAAAACCTCTTAACACTTCATTTTCTAGTACAGGAAGAGGTATTCCAGTCTGCGCTAGAGAACCTTCTAACCCTTTGTTGAATACAGCGTTGAAGTTCTTCAGTATAATCTTGCACTTTTGTAAACCGGCTCCATCTGTCAACTCACTTTTATTCCCTCCACCTCCCTCTTTACCCAAATGTTGCTTGTTTATTCAAGGAACACCTCTCTTTCTTCCTTTTATCTTTTTCTCATTGGCAGCCCTACTTTTTATATCCATTTTTATACTCTTCAATAAATGCCTCTGTTTCTATGTGTTTGTTCTTTAATGCCGGCAATAACTTCCTTTCTGAATCTTATATGCCTCCCCATGCCTCTGAAAAGTTTCTCTCTTCTTCCGATCTTGCCATTAGCACCTCTCTTAATCTGCCAGTCTCTGCTGTACTGAATAGTTAGGAGAGAATCAATGCTTCTTTTCCGGCACTGGCAGGCAGAACTGCCTTGGGCACACTCAGCAGAACAAGAGAGCATTAGGTCAACAACAATAAGAGGATTTAAAGACAACTTCTAGGCACTAAATTCCTACTTAGGAAATTCTGTGATCCATTTTCCATCTCTCTTATTGAACTGATCAATCTAAGAGAAATAATTCTGATGAAAAAATGTGTTTATAATTTGTCTACAATTTACATTTTTTTCTTACAATTTCCTTATACCTGAGTACAGAAGACATTCCAGGATTTTACGCACAGAAATATTGTCATGGATATTCAAAACAGTATTATTTTTGCATCCAACATCAGAACTCTCAATTTCTAGTTCTCATGCTGGTTTCAGCCCCTAAGCCTATCTACTTTCTCAGCCTTATTCTTTATTTAGGCATTACCTGCTTGTTTTGAAATGTGTGACACTTTGCAAATGAAAATGTTTGTTTTTAGTTTTATTATAAGACAGCAAAGGAAGAGGAATTAAAGCCTTTTTTCCCCCTCATTGATGCTGTCCACATTATAATCAGCTTTGGAAAATACTTAAAATAATTTTCTTTTCATGGCAAAAGATAATTTTCTTGTAAGAAAATTGATAAGCATACAAAGCAGCAACATTTTTGAATATAGTTTATCTTTAACATAAATGTTTCTTCATAGTCCATGCTTTATAATTCCCTGGAAAATATTAAACCTGAATAGATTTTCCTGAATAATGCAACTACTCTCATGCTTAAATACAATGTGTTTCAATAATGCATCTCAACAGGTATTAATTATGCTACTATTCTCACTTAATTAGTGATTAAGAGAAAATTCAAAGTTCTCTTTATGACTTCAGGCAAATAACTGGAGAGTAAGACTTATAACACAAACCAATAAATGATCTCAAAATTTGATTAGTTTTATGTATTGTAGGAATAGAATAGAGATTATATATTTCTACATTTTTTTTTACAGCTAATTCATCTAAAGAGAAAGTTTTACAAGATCAATATTTAATGCTAACAATGGGTAGGTCAGGCTTAAATGTTTTCTGCACCATACCTTCCTCATTATTTTACAGGCACGTTGAAAACACTAAGAATATAATTCATTTGTTTCTTCAATAAGACTTTGATAAGAATTTTTGTAACAGGTTCAAGCTAAATATTACAGGTAGAAATAATACAGAATAGAAGACCGATCAAATAAGGATTTTGGTAAGAACTAGAGTTGGGCATTTGATGAGAAATTGTTTTTATTATGTTTTCTTGATCAGAACTCTTATTAATATTCACAAAACTCAAGATTTGACAATGTAAAGGATAAAAGCTATACAAGAAAATATATATTTAGATATATTATGGGGTAGCAATTTATACATCTTACATTTTCTTTGAAATTATTTTAAATTGGTAATCTTACAATAAGTTATACAGCTGTGCTTTATTTCCGAACCATCTCTCTTCCAAAATAAAAAAATAATTTGAATTAAAATATTTACTTAGTTAACATGTTTATTGATGTCTTTAAAAGTCACCTAACATATATGGGCTATTTTAAACTGAACTCTTTTAAATCAGTGAAGATGAACCTTTTTAAATAACAGTCAAGTAAACCTGTGATTAATTCTAAAATTATGAACACAGAGCTGTTTAAGAAATCTGATTTATGAAGAAGAAAATAGAGTTGATATGTTAAAGAACTAAACTCCATTTGGCCTAGTCAAAGACATGCCAAATGAGTTTTGCAGGTGTATTTTTTTATATTTATTTGCATGTTCACTTGTATTTCTGAAAGAGTTGGAATAGTTAACTTTACACCTAAGCCAGTCTGAGCTGCAGGGTGGAGTGGTCGCTAAGCAACCTTACCAGGAGAACATTAAGTACCAGATTTTCCTCATTTAAATCTGTTTGAGAGCTTGGGAAGTGAGAGATTTTTATGGGCAGAACTTTTCAAGTTGATTTGGCTAAACTAAGCAGACTACAATTTGTATGCCTGAAATCTTGTCAGATTGGCAAAGGCCGAAACAGAAATTGCTTGAAGAAAATATGATTACTGCTGTGAAGAGGATTTTTCTTTAAGATGTAAACTCAGTTTTGTTCTTAAATGAAAAGACATATTTCTCAAGCACTGTAGAAACTTCATATTTGGTGTATTGTTACTCCAATTCCACTTGATATTCTGAAAATGATTACTTTAAGCCAATATATTATAGCACTAAAATTAACCCAAACCTATTTTAGATGTAATTAAACAGGACAACCTTTATTCTTTTTATGTAGATTTAAACAGGAAAAATTTCAATTACTAATAGGTTCCTGACATTAACAAATCAAAGGGAAGAAAAAGTAGGGAGTGTGTGGATAGTTCTTTGATTAAAAAACCGGCAAACTATGATTATTTTGCCTTTCCATTATGATTTTAAATAATAAGTATTTTTGTTCGAATATCTAATTTTTAACTATGTATGCACCCTTACAATCATAAGACAATCAATATAAATAATTATTTAAAATAGCTTATATTTCCTTATTTTTAAGATTTGAGCCATAGCATATATTAATTTAGAAATTCTATCTTTACTTAAATAATAAGCTTAGAATAAATTTGACTTTTAGGTAAGCTACAGTTAACTGATGTTATTGGATATGATTTCATTATGTAAATATTGCTCATGTAATTATTTGGGCCACATTAAAAAGTGCATAAATATTAATAATGCATTCATTTTATTGTTAACATAAATTTAAACTATTTCTAACTTGAAGGTATTAAAAGCAATTATTCTACAATATACTTGTATGTTTCTCCTAGTAAACCTGTAGAAGTGTACCTTGGTGTATATTGCAATGAATAGAAATCATAGAGATATTATATTTTTAAATTTACAATATACTAACAAATTTCTTTCCAAAGTATTTCTAAAAGTTAACATTCCCAACACAGTATATGGGCACCTCAGTTGTCCAGATCATCACCTAATTTGTTAAAATCACATATTTGTATATCTCAATGTCTATCTCAAGTTGGCTTTTATTTTGCCTTCATGAAAGAGAGAATGAGTATTGTTCAATATTTCTTATCTGAGACATGCACTGTGGCAGATTGATTTTATGAATGTTTAAAAATCTCTGTCCAGACCTCAGGTGTACCTGAGGTATTCTTTGCCATAGAAGGATTTTATTTCTCTGTCTGTTTAAACTCAGGAGTGGTTAGTCAACTGTTGTCACCAGTGAAATGAAAGTGTCATTTCTGGGCACAATATTAAACAGTCAACTTGTGATTTTGAAATTCCTTATCCTTTGTCCCAAGACCATTATTGCTCCAGAAGGGTTTTCTTCAATAGCCTGCATCCCACAGTAATGCCATAAAGCCAAGAGTTAAAGTTCACCAGCAGTGGGCATGCAGTGTGAGTGAGAAACTGCTACTTTAATCCCCCAATGATGCTGAGAACTTCTTAAAATGTATTCTGGCCATGGTTCCTTGTGAGGTTAAAGTGTTGAAAATATAGTATCTCATGCTATTTACTCTGGTGACTTGATGGAAAAATACAGGATTAGGCTAGTTTACCAATTCCAGCCTTTCTAGGAAATTCTGTTTAAGACATCATTATATTCTAAACAATTCCTTGTTGTTCTTTCACATTTCAGCAGAACTGTATTATAAATGCAGCAAGTCTTGAGTTTTGTTGCTTGTTTGTTGATTTTGAGAAATACTGTTATTTTAATTATTGAGTTATAGCATATTTTTCTTTTAGTTTTTAATATTATATTTTAAGAAATTTACCTACTTTGTATACATTTTCTTATTTATATGTAGAAATTTTTTAAAAATAATATTCAGTATGTTTACATGTAAAATATCTATAGTTACTCAAATGTATTTCTGTCATGATCTTATATAAATTCTGCATCAATGTATCATTTTTATTAGATGTTTGTGTAACCAACTGTGCTTTCGTTGATCATTTTGCACACTTCATTTTTAATTCTTGCTTTTGTATTTGTCGTTTTCTTCACTTTAAATTAAGTTTCTCCTAATGCCTTTTTTTTTTTTTTTAATCTTTAGATGGACATTAGCCTCTTTTTAGTCTTATTTCTTCTGCAGTTAAGTTCTGAGGTCTCGTTTATAGGTTTTCTCAGGGCTCCAGAGAGGCTAGACTAGTGCTCTAGCCCTGAGCTACATCTCCAGACCTACAACTTTTTGAGTATAATATTTTCATTACTACTCAGTACAAAATAATATTTTCAGTTGTGAGCTCCTTTCTAACATTTGCATAATTTGGAGGTAGATTTACCTATTTCTAAACTTTACTTTCTTTTGGATATCACTTTCTAGTTTTTTATTGCATTTGGTCACAAACTTAAGTTATTTGAATTAAGTGGAGACATTTTGCATAGACTACATATTGCTGAATTTGAAGATATTAGTAATATGCTCAAATATTATTTCACATTTGAGTCCAGGGATAATATAGATAGAGTGATGGATAAGTACATAAATTTCTATTTATCAATTTTTCTCTGTTCTCAATAATTGAAATGGTACCAGTACATTAAAATTTCCAACTATAAATCTATGTCTATTTCTACTTTTCCTCACAATTTTAATTTCATTTATTTCAATATAAATTGTAAATGTTTCATTTTACTATCTGTCTCATGCTGTTTTGTAGTACATTTTTCAAATATTACTTCCCAAATAAGGTTATAACAAGTGTGGCAACAAGTGTGATAATGACATACTATTTCTAAAATGTAAAAGTATAAAATTGACAGGCTAGACTTACACAGCAAAACAATTTTTCATTAATGTCATCGAAAAAATTGTGAAATTTTACCATCAAGACAACTCTCAAAGGAATACTGGAATTTAAGAATTAAGAAATTTAGTCATGGGCCAGTGAGATAGCTCAGCATAATAAGCACCTGCCTGGCAAGTGCGAGGTCCTGAGTTCGACTCCCAGTACCCGCATACGAAAAAAGGGCCGGTGATATCGCTCAGCGGCACGGTCTCCTGCTGGCATGCGAGGTCCTGAATTTGAACCCCAGTACCCACAAAAAAAAAAAAAAAAAGAAAAGAAATTTAGTCAAGGTTTTGGAAATTTGATAGATAAAGTTAAGTGACCAGAATAATAAATGACAAATGTAGGCTAATATAAATTAATAATTTCTAATTAATGGTTTTAAAGCAATATTTCTAACTTAGTTGTATATGTTCTTCTATCTATATACCTTACTGGCTTATATATAGCAGTTGTTCAATAACTATTGACTGAATTTACTGAGAGTGTAGGGGAGAATATCAGCCATTTCACAAATTTGCTTCTTGTATAATACTTAGTGTATTTTGTGAGCTCTTGGGGGCAATATATGAATACAGCAGTATCTCGGTTCACTAACATTTTTGTTTGCAAACAATTTGGCAAACTTTATTTTTGTTTCCAAACTCTGCATCAGGTGACACACACAACCGAGGTCATATTTCCCAGACAAAAAGACATGTGACCATCTTTTCCAAAATTGTAGAACAAATTAAGTTCGTGAAATGAGATACCGTTGTATACATATATATTTATGTGTGAGTGTGTATGTGTATCTATGTGTGTGTGTATAATCTTTGTATTCCCCATAAATAGACTTTGTCTAATATGTAGCACATCCTCAATGGCTAGTATTTGACTGACTCAGTCATTTCATAATTAAATTGTATTACCCAATACAAACCCCAGTATCAGACTCTAAACTATTTAATTCTGGTTTGACTTATTGGGGTATTACTCATGAAATATAACTAATCAGTTTTGATGAAAGAATCTGCAGTTTTTTTTCTACTTCAAAATGTTCTTCTTTATACTTCTGTAAAAGTCCCAGCACCATAGGTATTGCTAGGACAGAGCATTGAGAATTCAAATAATTCAAATAGAGGCTGAAGGCACAAAACCACACACATACTAAGGAAGACGAGGCCTGTAAGTAATGGAATTTTTGGGTGAACTTACTGGGAGAGCACAAAAGTTGTTTAGTAAAATACTTGGTAAAAATTCTATACTTTCAGATTTTGAGATAAGAACAGAAACAAAGCCTGAAAGTATTTGGTCATGAACAAAAGAAGATAATACAATATAGAATGACCTTGAGGAAAACAGCACAAAGACAAAAGAATATCAGCAGTATTTGGAAGATTTAAGAGAGAAAAATAAGGAAAGCCAGGCAGAGAAGGAGAAATTAAGAAATTCTAAATATTTTAATATAAAATTTGCCCCAATTCCTAGTGAAGTAGTAGAAGAAATCCATATCAGAAAGCCCGTGTATATTATTTAAAGATTGTTCCTTAAATTAACTCTATGGAATACAGTTTTTACTTACCCATTCATTTATTCATTCAGTGAAAATATATTTATGAACACTGAGTACCAGAGAGATGAGAACAACATAATCAGTTTCTGAATATTTCAATGCCTGTTTTGTGACCTGTAAAACAGAAAAAAAAAAAAAAGTTTACTCAGTGAGTTGCTATAAGGATTAACCAAGTTACTTTACCCCAAGTGCTTAGCACAACTCATAGAATATAGTAAGTACTCAAAAAAATAAAAGCTAATATCAATGATATGGATGAGAAAAATAGTTGACTAAACCAAGGAATACCAATGGGTACATAATAATTTTCTGTCTAGGTCCTTTTCTCTGTCTTACCAAGTCAAATGGAAATTAAAAATTGAAAACCAATGGCAGATAATTATGAAAAAAAGGATAAGGTAAAAATAAGCATTCCGTCTATTCTGTAATCTATTCATGTATTGTTTTCTCTCATTTTCCTTGGGATAGTGTCCTAGTGACTGAAGCAAACTGTCAGCCATGTACAAAAATGTCAGCTCAGGGCCTCTTTAATCATACTCAAAATACTTTTATTCGTTGACAAATTATCCTCTAACACAGCCATTTTAATTTCCTTGTACTGTGAAGAATACTCAAAGAAGATGGAAGCATACAGATTTCGAAAGGAAAAATAAGTGTTTCTTAAATGAAGGAGCCCAAATATGGGCTCCTGGTCAGCAGATATTAGGTGCCCCTCGATCCTCTCTGTTAGGCAGAAGAGAATAAAGGTCATGAGCTTCATGAACAAGGAAAGACTTTGAACTTATCCCTTAGTAGTTTTTAATTAGATATAAGATGCCAGGGAAGGGAAAGGGAAAACTGAAATAAACATGAGTTTCTTTTTAGCAAGTGTGGGTTCTTGAAAATATAGCATTAGAATCAAATGACCCTGCTGCAAAAAAAAAAAAAAAAAAGAATCAGAAAACACTGAGTAGAAATGGAATTTTTAGCACTGTTGAGTTCAGAGTCCTGAATCTTAACGTGATATATTTGGAAGAATCTATGTTAGGCTATTTAGAAACTATGTTTCCATAAAGTCTATTAGGAAAGGTAGAAGACCGTAATTATCCTCTTTATTTTGTAATGCATCTTCCATTCAACAATTAGGAAATTCATTACATTGCTCCAGAAAGTGTTTTATATTACCTTGAGAAAATAAGTAACTCTTCAATTCTTTTGAGTGACTTTTTTTTTTTTTCTTGCTGAAGTTTCTGATCCAAGCCTAGAACAAGGTCATGTTACTGCATTAAGTTCTGACTGGTGTTAAAAAAAAAAAAAAAAAAAAAAAAAAAACTGTAAAGAATGTATTATTTTCCTAAGCACATCCTTAGGAATGACCGGCTACATCCATTCATGTGTCTACTTGCATATACAATACTTTAAAAGAACTGTGGTCATCCAATAATGTTAGACAGAACTGGCTAACTCCTGCTGCAGCCACAGACCAGCCTTAAGAAAACCCCATCAAATGAGTCATGGCCAACCTGAAGTTATGCATTAGCAAAAATGTGCTTATTCCTCTGCTTTCAAGGTACAAAGAAAAAGATCTAAGATTTAGGAAGCTAACACTAGTGTTTGGAAGTAGTTACATTACAGGAGGTAATAATAAAAGCCTAAATAGATTTGGCGGTGGGTGTTGATGGAAATAAGAGAAAGGGTTGAATCCCACAGAATTTGAGGGTTTCAAAAATTGATCTAAAGAAAATGGAGTAAAAGAAAAAGGCAAATACATGGCTCATATCTCAATCCCAAATGACTAAGGAGAAACAGCACCGTCATGAAGACAATTTAAAATTAGGGGAAAATAAACTGAAATTAGGAACATTTTTATTGTTACCAATAATTTATCATGCATAATTTGAGTTATTAAAAAGATAGTTTCTTCACTTTTCATAGGAGTATGGGAAGCTACAAAACTGTAATAAAACCACTTTGGGTTTTAAAACACTCCATGGCTATCAACCTATAAACATGGTCATTTTGAAATCAATCTGAATGTACAAAGTAGCTCAGAAGATACACAGCAAATGTTCTATATAAATTTTAAATATGGGTAATATTGCTGGAATAAGTGACACCCTTCCAAATTTTACTATTTTGAACACTTGTCATTTGGATAAAGAAGTTCTAAAATATAAATATAAAATTTATATATTTTTTAAAAGTAAAATGTATAAAAACAAAAAGTATAAATATATATATATATATATATATATATATATATATATATATATTGTGTGTGTGTGTGTGTGTGTGTGTGTGTGTGTGTATGGGTACTGGGGGTCGAACTGAGGACCTTGCGTGCCAGCAGGTGCCTGTGCCGCTGAGCGATATCACCGGCCCTTTTTCGTATGTCAGTAGCAGGAGTTGAACTCAGGACCTCGCGTTTGCCAGGCAGGTGCTTATGCCGCTGAGCTATCTCACTGGCCTAAAAAATATTCTTAGACTTTGTTTTAAATGAAAGAAAATAACTACTAAAAATAATGGCCCTAGAATCTTAGAGAGAATTCATAGTATCTTAGTGAGGATAGAATTATATATTAAGTAATACATTTAATTAGACATATTGAGAGCCAGAATTACTTTCTCAGACAGTCTCCCTACAAGCATATCTCTAGCAAATTTATCTTGGAAAACTATATGAAAATGGAAATGACATTTTTATTCAGAAAGCCAACGAGATGATACAGAAAAATTAGAGTTAAAAAATAAATTATGCTGTATCAATGGATTGTTGAAAGAGAATTAACTAAATTGGATAAGTGTACAAAACTAAGATCATGTCCAAACTCTAAAATGATATTCACCCAATGAGATGATACAGAAAAATGAGAGTTAAAAAATAAATTATGCTGTATCAATGGATTGTTGAAAGAGAATTAACTAAATTGGATAAATGTATAAAACTAAGATCATGTCCAAACTCTAAAATGATATTCACCCTGAGAAAGAAACAGTACACAGTGTGGGACAGCCTCCTAGGTTGCCTGGTGATGTGAAAATATAAAAGTTTTTTCAAAAACAATTATGGCAATTTCACAATCACAAAGTGAATGAAGGAAAAAAGCAAAAACTTAAGCTTTGCATGTTAACTACATGGGGAAGAGTGGGTTACTGTGCCTGCCATGATCGCGGGTTTTACTCTGTTACTGTCTGATATATCCTCGCATACCAAATAAGTATAAAATGATAGTAGATGACCTCCTGTGGGATTCTGTGCACAGCAAATGGAGGATGAATCAGCCCAAATTGAATTGTGTTTCTCTCTCCCACAGATAAATATTGCATACTAAATCAGTTTCAGTGTACTTGCATCGCCTTCCTTTTAGCTTAATATATGCAGTGTCAAGTTATTTCAAACTGAGTACTGTTTGACTCTATGTACACAGTTTGTCTAAGGTAAAAATTGGAAACAGTTTAAAGTATAATAAAATTCTCTTCACTCTCTGACAATTTTTAGGAGAGTGAAAAAAAAATCTATGAGATGGAACACTGATTTAACTGGTACTTCTAATACTACTTAGTGGCATGAAAAAACCCTACCTTTCACAGTGTAATAGAACCTACTATTATTTCATTCAGAGTTCTGTACACTTAGGCTTTCTTTAGTCACTATCTCAATCAACTGGCGTACATTGAATTAGGCCATATTTTCCAGTAAGAATTTTTCACTGTGAAACTATGCCCCTGAAAATGTCATCTACATATATTGTATTGGAGATACAGTTTTTGTATTTTCCCTGTCTCTGAATTGTGTGTGCGTGCGTGCGTGCATGTGTGCTTGTGTGTGTAAAACATGCACAGTGTGGCTAATAAGTAAGAAAGGGCCCCTGTGTATAAAGTTCCATATGGAGGTTTTTGAAATGAATTGGTCTATGATGGAGGAGTCATAGTGACAATGTGACACACCCTAGTCTATTTTTTCTCCAGTAGGCATTTTATTTTTTTTTTTTCTTTTTTTTTTTTGTGGGTACCGGGGGGTCGACCTCAGGACCTCGTGCGCCAGCAGGCGCCTGTGCCACTGAGCGATATCACCGGCCCCTTTTTCGTATGTGGGATCCGGGAGTCGAACTCGGGCCCTCGCACTTGCAAGGCAGGCGCTTATGCCGCTGAGCCATCTCACCGGCCCCTCCAGTAGGCATTTTAGCCAACATCTAAACAAAAGGTATGGGACAGGCAGGAAGGAAATTGGTGACAACTGATATAGAGAACTACTTAGTAAATTCAATCCACTTATATTGGTTAGGACTTCAGATGGACTTCTTTAGCAAAGACCCAGAGTAACAGTGCTTTAAAGAAAATAGATATTTACCTCTAGTGCAGACCCAGTTCTGTATGGTAACTCTGACATGAATTGGTCTGTGATCAAGGTGTATGTCTTCTGCTTTATTGTCTATGATCCCTCTGGGAATAATCTGTCTTCAGAATTTAAGATGATACACAATTCACACATTAAAGGGGAAAGGTTGTGTATGACTGAGTCAAATTTTTCATTAAGGGCAAATTCCTGAATTTATTAAAAATATGTTTACATCAAACTGGTCGGAAATTAGTCTCATGCCTCATTTACATTCAAGAATGATGGGAAATGCAGCCTTCATTAAGACAAGCTGAAGTTGGTGGCCAAAATTCATGCTAATCAATTCTAGGAACCTAACAAAAAATATCTATGCACTAGTTCTCTGTTCTCTTTATTCGGTTAAGACTTACACTAATAACTCAGTTCACAAACACTTCTGTTTGCAAACAATTTTGTTCAAAGCAAAAACATTGGGCAACATTTTGCTTCCATTTGCAAACTCCTCATCTGGTGACAAACACAACCATGCCCATCTTCTCCACACAAACATAAATGCAGCAATCTTCCCCCAAATAGTAAAATAAATTAAGTTCATAAACTGAGGTACTACTGTATATACCTGAGCAGAGGTGATACGACTGTTTATAACACCACTTCTCAAGAAGTATGCATTTTGGTTGAATCATGGTTCTACCACTTTTTTTGCCAAGAACTTTCTGTACATCATTTTCCTCATCTGTGAAAATGGGAATAAACTCAAGTTGTTATAAATATAAAATATGTTTTGGATGCACACACTTTAAACAGTATTTAGTACTTAAGAATTCAATAAATTTAGTATATATAATTACATAACTGCTTTTTTCTAGCATAGTGATTTTTACTTTTAGTTGTTTCTTTTAAGGCCTGTTAAAATACTTCTGTTTTATTTAAATCCATATTTTTATATTACCATATAATATAAAACTAAGCCTCTAGAATTATAAGTGCTTTTTTATATCTTAACTTGTGAGTTTTAATAACAATTTCTTTTCTTTTTTCCTCTTTAACAAAAAAATTTTTTTTTAATTTTACTTGTGTAAATGATGACTGCATGAACTGGTAAAACGGTTTCATCAACTGGTCTTTTATTTTATATGTTTAATATAATTTTAAATTTCAAAAACATTGCATATATTTTTTTAAAAAACTAAAACAGACTGTTTTAGGCAACTAAAAACTAATAACTCTTTAACCTTTCACTACAAGCATACCGCAATAATAAAAATTTGTGACTGCCTACCACAGCACAAAACAGCTTGAGGAATACGGCTTGAATGTTGAAAGCATTCTGATGAGAGTCAGATAGCATTTTGTAAATTATGTGGAGTATAAATTATAAGCAAACATTAAACACAACAAAGCTGTGGCAAGTTGCTGGTGTTGTGCATAAGCACAGGGATAGGCAGTATTAGCAGACTGTGCAGTTTGTGCTTGAGCCTGTGGAGGTACTGCTATGCAACCGAAAGGCATTACTGCCCACCGCAATGGAGCAACAGCACATAGATTTTATATCTGAGGACAGAAGAAACAGAGAACAAGTGTGGGTGCAGCAAAGAGAAGGAAGAGAAAGGGAGAGAACAACATAAGAAAGATTTACCATGTTTCATATAAACAACTGTGGATGTGAAAGAAGAAAACAGGAATGACAATAAGAACAGCTATAAAACAGAGAAAAAGAAGAGGAAGGAGGAGGAAAAGGAGGAGAATGGAGTAGGAGGAGGAAGTGGAGGAGTGGGAAGAGAAGGAAAGGGAGGAGGATGGAAAATCTCACTCAAAATGAAAGCCTGAAGACACAGCCTAAGATACAAGGCAGGTAACACACAAAAAAAATGGCCCATTTTTTTTAGATAGTGACTAGAACTTGAAACTCTCTTGTTCGTATTCCCAGTCAGGGCTCTAACTTGTGTTAGCCCTGATAATATGCCTAATTCCCTAAATACATTAGCACACGGATGACTTCTGCAGATGGGGAAGTCAGTGAACCTCATTTCGTAAAACTTACATACAATTGTTTTGCCATAGCCAGATAGATCAAAATTGAGGGTAGGGAGAAAGCTAGTTCAAAAGCACAGACATCTAACGTACTAGTACACTGACATTTAAAATCTAGAGCTGTGCTGTCCAGTTAGCCACCAGTCACATGTGTCTATTGAATACCACGCCAAACTGAGATGTTCTGTATGCACAAAGCACACACTGAATTTTGAAGACTTAATATCAAAAATACGGAAAATGCTATATTAATATTTTCAAACTGACTACATATTGAAGTAATATATTTTGTTAATATTGAACTTAAATTATTAAAACTCAACTTATTTTTTTATTTTAATGCATATTAAAAATTTAAATTAGATATGTTTTAAATATTATATTTCTATTAATTAGACCGCTCAGCCTTATAATTATCTTGTGCAGTTTGGTGTATGGTCCAAAGTGCAAGGACACATAGTTTCAGTAACCATCTACAATGTCTACGCAGGTGCTTTATCTGAGGGCTTTACGATATGCATGGTCCAACTTTCTTACCTTTTTTTTTTTTTTTTTTTTTTTGTGGGTACCGGGGGGACGACCTCAGGACCTCGCGCACCAAGAGGCACCCGTGCCGCTGAGCGATATCACCGGCCCCTTTTTCGTATGTGGGTTCCGGGAGTCGAACTCGGGCCTTCGCGCTTGCAAGGCAGGCGCTTAAGCCGCTGAGCCGTCTCACCGGCCCACTTTCTTACCTTTTACACCCTTAAAATCACAGTTCATATATTTTCCCTTTTTTAATTACTTTGTCATTTCATGGACAAAACACCCAAGTCTCTCGATTAAAGGAAGAGAGGTTTATTTTCACTCACATTTACAGTCCCTGGTCAGCCGGCTCCAAAGTGGAGGTGACATACTGGATGCTGGCAGGGCCTGCCGCAGAGGGAAGCTGCTCTTGTCAGGGCTACCAGGAAGCAGAGGGAGAGGAGAGGAGCCAGGAAGCGAATCTGACTCTTAGAGTCACAATCCCGGGGAACTGTCTCCTCTGACCAGGCGCCACTTCCCAACAGCAAACTCAGCTACAGTGGCTCAGGATTCAGTCGCCTTCCAAAAACTCATCCTTGAACATGTGAGTTTTTAGGGGACATTCCGGATCCAAACCATAACATTCTCTTACTAATGATAAAAGTACAATTGTTGGAATGAAAATTATAATTTACACTATTGACACTCTTTGGAGAGTCAAAATAAAACAAAGGATTAATCTTCACTGAAAATTATTTTAGTTGACTTGTGTATGACAAGAAGAGTAGAATTTAATGCATTTATTTGACATTAAACACCTGAGAAGTCAGTACTTGATCACCATGTCACTCAGTAGCAAGAAAGCTCTGCAGTAGGTCAACTACTGCATTTCATCCATTATAAGTTGCATGTTTGTTTTCCACATTTAACATCTTTTGAAATCAAGATGCATCTAAGATTGATGGCATCCTATAATTTCTGTCAAGCAGACAGCATTGAAAAACAAATATATCACTGCCTATGCATGAGCAAGTGTCATTGCTATTGTGGCATGAGAACGTAACTGACAGGTCTACATTTTCAACAACACACTATTTGAGAACCATCTGAGAAAGTCATGTGTGTTCTGCTTCTTCTGAAAATACTTTCCACAGACACATGCTAGTAAGGTAAATGGAGTACCAGCAACAAGTCTTGTGGAAATGGTGTCCATATCATAGAAGAACAGAGAAAACACAGAGCAGAATTTATCTATCATTAACTATTTGATAGATCAGGGAACAATATATCTTTGAATAAAAGCAAGTACATTAAAAATACTAACAGGAACAAAGATTCAGACTTTTCATATAAAGGACTTTAAAAATATCTAAATCAATTTATGTTACCTACATTTTCCATTCTGTATGGTGATATATGAAAAAATCTCTATATACATATATATACATCTGATATAACTTTCAAAAATATAAAATTCTAATTTACAGTATTGAATTTAATTGTATTTTAATATTCAGGTTTTTCCTACAGTTATAAAAATAACTATGCTTTTGGTTTGTGCCTTCTTAGATTTAATAAACTAGGTAGCTTAAACTGTAAGATTTAAAAATAAGCCATTTTAATGACAAATTACTTAGTTTTTTAGTTCACAACACTGTATTTTAGACAATTTTAGTAATAAACAAAAATTGAACACATTATTGACTTCATCTTATATGATCATATTTAGACAGCATTTATTGATTCCAACATAAGAAGTTAAAGTACTAGAGATTTTTTCCTACCTGTTGTATCACCTTTCCTATTAACTTCTTATTTTTGTGTGTGTTCAAATTTCATTCCTTTACCTGGTTATATACACATGAAATTCATTCTTGATCCATTAACCACCAATAGTGCTTACCAAAACTCTACAAATGATTCCTCACTCTTACTCTTTTGGACATACTGTTTTTTCACATTTTCCGTGTTTATATTCTTAAACTATATTTATATTCTTAAACAGTAGTTCATTCTACTGTTTTTTTAATATGTTGATTCAACAAGCTAAAAAGCCAATCATACACTTTGTAATGCCAAACACCAGAGTACACGAGTACAAGATTTACAATATCATTATTAGCTAAATATTTTAATTCAAGTTTAAATAATATGATAGACTCCATAAAAGCAAACAAAATTTAATCAGTTAGACCATTCTTTTGATTGCTTAATAATCACAGTAGAGTCATAGCTTGGTGTTTGACAGCTTTGAATTTAGATCTGGACATGTTCTGAAGCAAAAATTTTGTCACAATACTCATGGTTTGTTTGGCATTTGAAGTGGAAGCTAGAACTTGTCTGTGTTTATTGCCTCCACATTTGCTACCCATTCCAGCCAAAAGAATTTGTTTGGAACTCATGGTTCTTGGTACTGGTCCTGCCACCCCAAACCAATTAACAAGTACCCAGATAGCACTATACACCTTTTCTGACATATGTATATTAAAACACTTTCAAATAGATTTGATTCCTGTTAAAGTTTTAAGTTACTTTTTCATCTTATTAAAAATAAACATTCATCATGAAACTATAAATTTCCTTAAAGTATATTACAAAATACTTTAGGAAATATTCTTTATAGATGCTTCATATTTCTTGATACACTTTTATCATTCAGTATTAAATGAAATTCTACTCCTGGGTTTGGTTCACTGGTTCATTAATCCTACAGCATTCTGACGTTGTCTTCTTTGTGTGCCTATATACAACTTTAAGTAGCCCTCTCCCAACAATAGTCTGTGAAAGTTAAATATTATGTGTGTGTGCTTGAAATTTTATTTTATTTTATTTTTTGTCCTTAAACTTAATTTGTTTGGTGTCACAAGTGTATGACTGGCTTACTTAACACCCTTTGTCAGCTCTGGGTTTCCTTGCCAGCCTCTAATACAAAGCCTCAGGGGAGTGAAATTCAGTTTCAATACTCAATTCTCACTGTTCTGACAACTATAGGTGGCCAAAAAACATAGTTATGTTTGGTGAAGCTAAGTGAAATTCTGCTAGCTGAGAGAAATATAAAAAAGAAAGAAACTTCTTTTTCTTAAAAAAAAAAAAATGCAAATAAAGACTCAACCCGTATACTGTACCTGCCCTTTCTCACCCTCATACGCCATTGCATGTAATTGGGAAAACCAGTCAAGATCAGTAAGAAATGCTTTGTGACAATGAGGCAGTGAAAATGAGGACAGGGCTAACATCACAAGCAGAATGAAGATTAAAAACAAGAAGAAAATGTGTCCATGTCCCTTTGTACACAATTGAGATATTAAACTCTTGACTACTTTTTAGGGGACAAGCAGTTTATAAATTCTGAAAAGGTCCTTAACACTGTCATTGTTCCTTGGTTGACTTGCTACGTTCTTATACATTTGGTTAGGAAAATGACAATGAGTTTAAATGAGTTTAAAGAGTTTATTTCTTACATAGCATAAGCAAGATCCACATGGTGTCAGCTCCCCATATCCCTACTCTCATAGGCTGACACTGGATTAAAGGGACTAGATAACAGATGCCAATAAATAGTTTTAAAGGTAAGGGAGTTTTCATTCAAATAGTGAATACAAAGCAAATTCCATGCCTCACCAGAAACAAGAAAATGAATGTAAATTGACTTTATATAGTTTTTCACAAAACTGTCTAGATTGTCGTTTTCCAGGAAGAATCATTAGGGATTAAGCCAAACCTATGCTGCTCATGTGGAGACACCAAAGACCACCAAGATGCATGAAGGAGGAATTTCCAGAGACGTATTTACTACTAATAAAACTTTGCATATGTAAACTGATCACGGCCTGGTTTTCTTTTATTTATAAGCAAACTATCCCTACGTGATTTCCTGGGCATAGAATTTTAGATTTGACTTTTAAAAATTCCCCTCTGGACCATGAATGTGTCGCTCAAGTATCTAAGTAAATTCTCTATGAATCACGATTTCCAAGGCCAAACTAATTCTAATCACCGTTCTAGTACTGTGACTTTGGTGGGGAGGATTTAAGACTTTTCTGCATCGTTAGCTTCTGAAATCCTAAGTCATGGGACTTTTCTCACTCAAACTCGTTAGCCCCTTCAGACCAAAACTATTTTAATTTGGTTTTTAGAAGTTTTAAAAGTTTTTAAAAATAATTTCCCCACACAACTTTCTCTTTTTTTCTAAAAATTGTATTAAATCATTTACATCTTGTAAAACAACTGTATCTATTAACTTTCAACTATTTTATCTGATATCTTTGATAAGGATTCTGGAATATGTACTTGGCTCTGTCTTCCAAATAGCTGATTCAATCTTCAATACTGTGCAGTCCTCCAATCATTATTCACTCCCTTAATTAATCTATTTTATATTTTAAAATTTTTACAATCATGATTTTAATTTACTCTTATCAGTTTTGTCACATAAACCTCATTTATTGATTGATTGATTTTTTGAAACCAGGTCTTGCTATGGAGGTCAGGCTGGCCTTGAACTCACTATGTAGCCCAGGCTGGCTTTGAACTCATGGAGATCCTCCTGCCTCAGCCACCCAAGTGCTGAGATGATAGGCATGCCAAAAACTGATTTGCTTTTTAACATAACATACTAAAGAATATTTTTGAGATTACTAATTAGAATTTATACATTTTTCTCTGCTATATTATTTTTTAGTATTAATAATTTATACATCTTAGACTTTCTCTTACTAATTTTCTTCAAATATTTCATAGCTAATGATTCATTTTTCAAATTCAAGTACAATGTTAGCAATATATCACTTTGCTGAATTTTCATTGCAATTTGTGGATGCATGTGTGTTCCAACGGAAGGACTGACTATGGGCTCAGGGTCAGTGCACAGTCTCAATGACAACCAGGTTTCCTTTTGGGGTTGTGGGCAAATGTGGTTTTGATCTACATAATTATTTCCTAATTAATTAACGATTTTCATCAAGGTAGAGTATTTCAATAGTTCCTGTGTTTCATAAAGATACATACTTGACTCTAATATATTTGTTTTCTTATTCCAGGCCATTTTCGAAGGCAGTCACTTAAGCTATGTTCTATCTTTCTCCCCACTCCAACATTAATAAATGAGTCCTTAGAAGAAAATGCCCATATCTACTCTTTCTGGGTAGTTCTATTGTCTTCCTGTATCCTAGTACAGTCATATATAGCAGTTTTTGACTAGCGTGACTTCCCACGGTAGCCCATGCTGTGTTTCTCAGACGCAGCGTGTACTTTTATTTTTGCTTTTATCTTCTTTTTCTACGGTTCTGCTGCCCAAGTTCACTCTGCAGAGCTGGTTTCTCCCATACCCGTTGACCCCTGACTTTTTGGCACCGTCTTTGGCTTGTCTCATCATTGAAGGCAAGAAGGACCGGGAATACTTTTAGCTGGCGAGCGGGTTAGAGGAACCACGGGACAGCAGCTCCTCCGCCACGTGGCACAGCGCACAGACCACGCCACCTCACTCCTTCTCCGGCCTGCCTAATACGTGCCCCCTTGCAGTAGGAGAAGCCGCCTTCTGGGTATCCGTTCATCACTCAGGGGCCACTTGGGCCATTGCCACCTTTTGGCTATTGTGAATAGTGCTTTCAGGCACATTTCTGCGTGAGTTTTTGCTCGAGTACCTGTTTTCTATTCTTTGGGGTCTCTATCTAGGAGTGGAACTCCTGGGCCGTATGACAATTCTGTTTAAGTTACTAATGAACCACCAAACTGATTTCCACAGTAGCTTTGCTCTTTTACATCCCCAGCAGCAGTGTATCAGGCCCTAATGCCTGCACATCCTCAACCAAAGTTGCTGGTTTTAGTTTGTTTCATTTTGTTTTGTTTATAGTAGCCAACCTAGTGGGTGTGAATGCTACCTCGTGGTGCTTCTGACTTGCGTTTTCCAAATGGCTAATGATGTGTATTTTTTCATGAGCTTCTTGGCCCTTGTTTTATCATCTGCATACAATTATCATCTACATATTATTAAAACATGCTTAAAGCATATAACTGGGATGATAGCAAAACTCTGTAAATACATGAAAACTATTAACTTGCTATATATCTAAAGTACATTTTATGATATTATATCCCCAAAGATCTGTATGTGTGTGTGCACACATGTGGGTATGTGAGTGTGTCTGTGTGTATGTGTGTTTGTGTCTAATCATTTTCTGTCCAAAAGAATAATTTGAATAATTTAAAGCCTGGTTTTCAGAGAGGCCAAAGGCTACCATATGATGATATTCAAGAGCAAAATACAAGTACTATTGCCAATTATAAAAACAGAATTCTTTTTTTTTTTTTTTTTTTAATGTGGGTACCAGGAGTCGACCTCAGGACCTCACACTTGCCAGCGGGTGCTTGTGCCACTGAACGATATCACTGGCCCTTTTTTTCCTTTATGTGGGTTCCGGGAGTCAAACTCAGGACCTCGCGCTTGCCAGGCAGGTGCTTATGCCGCTGAGCCATCTCACAGGCCCAAAAACAAAATTCTTAACACCGTCTATGTGAAAACTCTTCTTAAAAGTAATATATATATATATATATATATATATATATATATATTCTAATATGCCTCTAGTTTAAGTGTACAAATATTACTGCCCTCTTTGACAGATAGTTAAATGAAAAAGAAATTATGTTATTTATCAAAAATGACACAAATGCAGTGTATTTTGATTTGCTTTGTTTCCTGGAATTAGATACCACGCTAAGCTTGTATGGAGGGGTTTGGGAAATATAAGAAAAGACAGGTTTGATTCAAATAAGGCATAAAATTTCCTAATGAATAACATGGAAAAACATCAATGCAAGCAATGATTAAAACTTAATATTACATGGGAGATACTTATACTAAAGTATTTTCTGCTGTTTTGCTGAAATTCAAATTGAATTAGATGCTCTTTGGTGGTTGGTTAAATCTGATGACGTTAAGGTGAAACACACACACACACTCTTAGAGGGGAGATGAAAGAGAAAAATATACTTTTGTGTTCATAATCATAATTGGAATTGTTGCCATTTTAAAAGTACTGTACAACTAGACTGAATGAATTAAGTATGTCTAAGTGTCCACTTGTGTAGTAGGTCAGCTCTGAGAAGCTTTCAAAAGCTTGAGTTTTTTGAGAAGTTGAAACAGAAAAGGCTTTTTATGAAGAAGAGCAGAAGGAATAAAAGGGTACAGTGATGCTCAAAACATCTAGATGTGTCAGTAGTGGAAAGTGAGTGTTTTCCCCATGGAGAAGGATTCTGGATTAGAAGTGTATCAGAAAGAAAATATTCTCTTTATCCAATGTACTTTTTCCAGTGTCCTCCATATGAAGAGAGGGTGGTATTAATATACAGTCAAACCTATTTGGAAAAAAAGTCAGCAAGATGGAGAATGGTAGGAATCAGCGATGTTACACACAATGAATAAGAATGCACCTTTCCCAGAAAGATAAAAACATTAACCCACAGAACATTTCTTGAAGATGTGGAAAGGACTGAGGTAAATTTTCTTCTGGTTGTAAACAGGCACTCTGATTTATTGAGTGTATAGGATACTGGCCATAAAATTAAATCCTGTGAATATTGTCTCTTCCTTCAGCCAGGTTTAGGACTTTGTGTTTGCATGGGTGTCTGTGTTTATACTCATGTACATACATGTGCACACATTCATATGAATGCATGTGAATGGGTAAGGTTGGGTCAATATTAATTATACATAGAATTATAATATGTGTATGCAGAGAATTATAAACTATATATACATAAAATTATAAACTATATTTGTGTGCACATATATAAAATTACATATGCCCAATGTGCATAAACCTTGTTAGAATTTTTTTTAAAAGTTTCAGATAGAACTATATTACCTTAAACTACAGAATTCTTTCCTCTCCTAACAACATTTTAAAATGAGGATATATGAAAGATCTTCAGAGAAATGACCCTTTGTTTTGCAGTGAAAGAAAATCTTCAAGGTTACCACCCTTGCAGCAAAATATCACAGAGCCTGTGAAATGAGAAAGTCAATATGTATTAAGTAAAGAAAGAGAGGAGTGTATAGAGAATGAACAGGAAACCAGTGATGAGGAAACAGCAGGGGGTGGCTTGTTGAGCCCAGTGACCTTTCTCTGTTTTTAATATACTGAAGATTGTGTAGATCACCAAAAAAGTATACATTTCTTTAATTCTCTATTTTTCTACATACAGGTAAGGATTTTTCTCTCCTGTTTCTTCTATTTAACTTTGGTAATATTCCCCATTGAGGTTATTATGCTTGAAATTCAACACAGTGTAAGCTAAATAGGAGAAAATAAGTATCTTGAAGTTTTTCCTAATACTATTTATAAAACTCTTCAAGAACTGCTAGTATTTTTCCCCTAACAAGTAATACTATATGCAGCAAGGGAAATGAAACAGAGCTTAGAGTGAGTCTTACAGCCTATTAAACATTTAATAAGTCATAAGGATCCATCAAAGTGTGGACTATTTTTTACATATTACAACAGCTGACAGTCATTTCCCAATTTCAGCTATAGAAGCAAGAAGGATGAAAGCCATTGTGATAGAAGAATTAAATATAAAGTGACTAAGAATAGCTGATAGACTGTGTATTTCATTCACTAATATGAACTTTCAAGGACTAAGTCATGGAGGCAGATAGTTTTGTGCCATTGTCACATGTATCTGTTGCTGGCACAAAATCTTAAAACATTAAAATGCTATTTCTTTTCCAATGCCATGATAGCTATTTTGATTCATTCATTATTTAAATCTGTAGATTGCAATTTGTCTTCTTTTGTGAAATCAGGGACTAAACCATTATAGTAAACATTAAACATAATCTGATAGTTTGGCATGCCTCCCATAGTCTGATTACAAAACTGGCTAATTTCACAAGGTCAAAGTTGTACATTTCAGTGGTAGCAGGCTTAGAAGATACTTACACAGAAAATGTATCACTTATCTCTTCTTTACTCCACCTTCCAAATCTAGCCTCTCCTCATAGGTTTCTGTGAATAATAAATACTTCAAATCAAATTGCCCTCACATGTTGAGACAGATTTCTAAAATGATACCAAGACCTCCGATGCCTACTCTCCTTGCCCTGTCTTTGAGTATTTGTGGGACCCATGAATATGAAGAGATATACTGCTATGGTTGTTTTACATGGAGGGGATAAAGGAAGTTTGCCTCGATACCCCCTTAAATTAGAGGAGGCAAGATTTAATTTGGTCACAGTCTCACAGACTTCAGTTCATAGTTGGTTGGCCCCGAGGCAGAAACATCATGAAAGAAGGGCAGGGCAGAGGAAAGCTGTTCAACTCTTGGCATAAGGGAAGCAAAGAGCAAGAGAAAGGTGGAGAGAAAGGGGGCAGAGACTAGATATAGCCCAGAAATTCACACCTGCCTGACTTACTTCTTCCAGCTGGACCCCCTGCCTAACAGCCCATTCAGCAGTGAACTCATCAATCAGCTAATGTATCAAAGATAACTTATCTGCACAATCCAATCACATCTCCAGGAGTCTCTTAATCCAGGCAGGCTGACAGTCAAGATTAACCAGGACAGTTGGCACATCCCAATCAGAGAGCCCTGTGAAAGCAAGTTTAGTCTTTTCCTGATCTCCAGGATTCTCTTTGTGGCTTGTTAGATAAAAGCTGCCATGTTGTGAGAAAGTAACATACTAAACAATCGAAGTGGCCTCTAGTAGCTGAGAGTGACCTTGAACTGATAACCAGCAAAGGAACCTTAGTAATCAAACCATATAAAAACAATATTCTCCACAATATGAATGAACTCGAAACTGGATTATTACCACATCAAGACTTCAGATGAAAATGCTGCTTACCTCACGTCTGAATTTCAGTGTTGTTAAACTCCAGACAGAGGACTCAGGTGAGTCATTTCCAGGCTTCTGACATGAGGAAAATGTGAAGAAATAAATGGGTTATTTTTACCCCAGTGATAATTTGTTATGGAGCAATAGCAAAGCAATACAAGTAGCTTCCAGTTGAGGCTCACTATAAAATGAATTGAAAATGGCCGATACTGTTTTGAGGACTCTGGGATGCTTGGAATGCAGGGCTACATTAAGGCAAGATCCTAAGCCATGTTGGACACATTCTACATATGGAATAACAGTGGCACATGTGACTGAATAAATGATTCAATTGTAATACGTACACTGCAGATTACAGATCACTTTGAGACATACTGATTTTTTAAATTTTTTGGACATTATGAGAAGAGTTGTTAAAAGACATACTTCAGACATGAGAAACATAAAGCAGAGATTTTAAGGAATATGACTGAAGTCTCAATGTTAATACATGCTAAAAAAATCTTCCTCTTTAATCTCTCTACCTATATTAAACGGAAATGTTGAGAATGTAAATAGAAGAAAATGTGTTTGAAGTAAATATTCTGATTAACTAATGAAATCAAGAGGAAACAGCATCAAGATAACTCACTTCTGAGGCATGTTTTCTAGTATTCTTGATTTTCAATTTCTTCATCTGTGAAATGAAATTTAGAATAGTAGCCACTGACAGAGGGAAGAATAATCATATAAGCAGGTCTATTGTAGAATGATTTAAAAAATGGAAATGCAGTTTTGAGATTTTGAAGATTTGAAAACATCGTTATACATTGTCTTCACATATATCTTCATAAATATCAACAATTAATAAAAAAATTAAATTCCTATTTTAAATGCTATTATATTTTTATAAACATATCTTGTATTCTTAAGGGAAAACAATGTTCCAGGTTAATTTTTTTTAAACAGTATAGTCAATTATTCTGTAGGAATTTGAGTCTTTTCAAAACTTTTGGTCATGCTCAAATGTTTTCTCATAAAATAACATAGAAACAGTTGTTCATGTAAGATAATAAGAAACACACATTCTAATTTAGCTACCAATTTTAAAATTTCAAAAGCAATCAAAAGCACTCAAGAATATTAAGGCCTGGGTGATTTCTTGAAAGATTTTTAACTTTCTGAAAAGAGAACAAGATAAGCTTTTTCTTAAAAATAAGGAAAGAGTCATTCAGCTAATTGATTTTTTAGACATTCTTACTGAAATAAGTTCTTCCTCCTAAGTAAAAATGGAAACATTTTTTGTACTTCTTAAAAATATTGAAATAGTCACTGAAAAATCATTTTTCTGCCTTTAAGTGACTTGGAGTTTGACAATAATTTACAAATTTAATTTTTATTTTCCTAATTCCACAAACATTTTCAGGCCTGGTAATTACTTTTGAAATTTCCAAAAGGATTCATTTCAGTCATTTACCCAGAATAACTCCAATGGATCCTGAATAGGGCTTTCTGACAGACACACTTATGTATGAAACATCTTGCAAGATGATTGACAGATTCTCATTTATACACTAGAGCTTGAAAAAGTAGATGTCATTTTCCGGGGTTGCAAACAATGAGTTTAAGATATCTAGTACTAAATTTAACTAGTAATTTTCTTTATAGTCAGATAAAATTAATATATTGATAAACTGATTAATGAGTTATTACTGACACTGTATTCTTTTTTTTTCGTGGGTACCAGGGGTCGACCTCAGGACCTCGCACGCCAGCAGGCACCCGTGCCGCTGAATGATATCACCAGCCTTTTTCTCGTATGCGGGTTCCGGGAGTCAAACTTGGGCCCTCGCACTTGTCAGGCAGGTGCTTATGCTGCTGAGCCATCTCACTGGCCCCTTGACACTGTATTCTACCAAGGGGAGAAAAGAAAACTATTCTTATATATATTTTTGTTATTGTTTTCTGTTTTCCAGGGCTTGTATTTTTGTCACCATGTCTTGGAAGTATCTGTAAAAATTTTGCAATTTTTTAAGCATTTGCATTTGCCTCTTTTCAGTAATTGTGTTTAAAAATATAGATTATTTGAAAAGAATCAGAAAAATCAAATCCTTATTTGCTGTATTTTTATAATTTATAGTATCCTACATCTTAATACTGTTTATCTAGTACATTAAGTAACAAAATGACTCATTAAAACCAATAATATTAAATTTATACAAGATGCGTTTAGATAATTTTCATATAAAAGAGAAATCATTATTCTTTCTTTGATGTCCGAATCATCTAAAAAAGAAAAATTCTACCAATACCTGCACTTAAAAAATAACAAAGTAGTTGTAATTTCTTTTTATCTGTCTATATTTTTATGGGCTAACACAAATGTAAAATTAATCTTATTGATAAGAGGGCATGAAATAAAGACATATTTGCAAAGTAGGAAGTTTCAATTTTCATAGAAGTTTTAGAGCGAGATATATGATGAAGCAGCTCTATAGCCCCTAGGCAAAAAGAAAAAAAGCTGCATGGATTCTGTGTGCCTTGAAAATAGTGTATGTTATCTGTACATTTCAACTGACAAGATAGAATATCAATGTTGCTATAAACTACGTTAACAAGTGAAAGTGATCGTGAGTATAGACATAAATATAAAAATTAGGAATTCTCTGAATAAAATATTTATAATATTTACAATATTTCTAATATTTTATTATGTGGCTTTCTAAATATGATAACTACAGCTTAGAAAAAAATTTTAATGAATAATGCTCTAAAAATGAAAAAAATGCATTTTACTTTAACACACACAAGCTGCAAATGACTATTGTGGAGAAAGGTGATGAAAAGTTTATATAAAACTAAGATCAATTATATAAACACTGACGAGTCTCCTGCAATAATTAGCAGATCATTTTTCCTTGACAAACTGTTACTTAAAAACCTCTACCACAAAGAGAAATTCAGTTAGGTCTGGAAGTCACCACTGCCTGAGCAGCAGTCAGATGCACCTGGTCTCTGTCTCAGTGCTTGATATTATCTATAAGTGAGTGACAGAAAGTCCACAGCTAACAAAGGCTCTCTCTGTTCCTGTCAGGAAGTGCTGGTATATCTCTTTATTAGAACACAAGAGTTTTCTCTGTAAAAGTAGAGTCCTAAGATAGGTAATGGCTTTTTCTTTTATTTAACCATTTACATTCTGGAATCAAAACAGATCTCTCCCTTTATCATGGAAATGCCTGCCCCCTTTTGGCCAAAACTCAGGAATTTATACTAAGAAAACGCAAAATCTAATGGCTTCTCTTTCTCCGTATCTTTCTGTCTTAAATTATCTGGTAGGCTGTTCTTAGAGTAAAAGGAAAATTATCATGATATGGAATTTCAGTCCCAAGAGGACTCTTATCTTTTGTTGTTATTCACGAGTAAGACTTTGGAACTAGTATATGATTTTAATCTCTGGACAAAAGAAAAGAAAAAAACTCTGTTCAAAGTAGTTCAAGTTTAAATTTGCATGTTGCTAGCTATCACAGGCTTATTACTTCTTCCTGGACTCAAATAATCATAAAAATAACAATAATAGCATGAATCATAAGGCTAAAAAAGATTAAGATTTCAAGTTAAATGACAATCCTAAAAATTGTACTCATTTAAAAATTGATTTTCATGCTCTTAAAGACCTCATAAAATTATTGATGATAAGAAAAATAAAGTGTTCATTTCATCACTTGATTTTGATATTGTGATCACTGAATACTGTTTTCTGAAAAATACACTATTGAATATGAAGAAGAAAAAATACCTAGGGACAAAAATAGTTGATTGAATCACGAATATGAATAATCACAGAATGTCAAAGAAGCTGAAGTTGTTGCAAAAAATAGAATGACTGAAAGTCTCAGGTTGTTCAAATGTTCACCTTTGACTCTGTGATTAGGAATGAGAATGAGGCTGCAGTTTCTAGTGCAGGGAGAAAAAAAATAGCACTTCTTGGATTTGCCCTGGAGAGGTGATTAATCAGAAACATTTTATTTACTAGCACTGAGTTTGATGTCATACCATTTTTGTAGAGAACAACTGAAAAAGAAATGATGATTTAAAAGAAAACTTACTGGCAAAACCTGTAACATGTTGACAAAGCCACATTAGTAAATTTTTAATTTTTAATATAGTAAGTTATTGATCAGTTTTAGTAAACATAAAGCAACTTGCATCATTTTTAATCTCAAGAACTCATTTCTGTGACTCCCTGCTTTTTCTTGTGTTCTTGTAAAATTCAAATTTTTATTTATTTAAAAGCATCCTATACACACACACACACACACACACAGAGGTCCATACACTTACACACTGACCTTTTCACACACACACCTTGTACTTGGAACAGTCTCTCTTGTAAGATCTGGATTATCTCCCTCTTTCTAATTTTCAGAGTAATGCTGTGGGGAGCTAAGGGAAACGGTAAGATTGGCTTTATGGTTTCCTTCCCTCAGCTTGACTAAAGTTTAGGTAGGTTTCTTGTCCCTAATTTGCACTTTCTTTCAGCATCTAATATTACTAAACATTGAACTGTAAACTATTTATCATCCCACTTTGAAATGTAAATCTTTCAAAAATATTTCTTGAAGATTTTTCCCATCCAGGTACAACTTTCTTAAGGACTTGAGATGAGCAAAGAAGCCAGAGTCCCTACCTCGCATTGTCTGTGGGAGTGTAGGAACTGAACTTCAGTCGTGGCCTTGATTAAAGTTGCTAGACAGCTTCTTCTTGTGCCGATAAGAAAATTTTCCTCTTCCTTTAACTCAGTAAACAAAAATAGGCAGACTAAACTCTACTCCAGCTCTTAAAAAAAAAAAAAAAAAAACTTTGTCTCAATGCTGTTTTCTGTTTTTCTCTCCTAAAGCGGTAGCCTGAATAGTTTTCCCCGCATCATTAATTTTGGCTAGCGTAATGTTTACTACAACAGAGCCAAATTTATGGCATAATAGAAGTTTTTTTGTGTGTGTATGATGTAGAATATTGTCATTTATTATACCAATTCTCAACTAATAATATTTTTTCTGAAACTCTCAGTTTATACCTGGGGATTTTTCTTGATCTTTATGCTGTTTTGAACTTATTCTTCCATGTGGACTTAGAGTGGCATGTAGGTATAGAACCACTCTTTAAACTTCTTTGTACCATGAGCATATTAATAGTCTGGTGAAGTTCACAAACCTCTTTTTAGAAATAAAATACATTTAAAGGCTGATGATACAGCTCAGTGGCATAAGTGCCTGCCTGGTAAGCACGAGGTCCTGAGTTCAGTTGCCGGTACCCACATAAAAGAAAAGAAAAATAAAATAAAATAAAATAAAATAAAATAAAATAAAATACATTTAAATTCATAAATTAAATATGTAAGGTTACAAAGGAAGCTAATTATATTAAAAACAAATATCAAACACATTTAAAATTATGTATAGCAATATATTTGTTTTGTCAGCAAACTAAATAATATAAACTTGCAGCTTATCAACAAAAACATCAACATGATGATAAATGATGTTTGAAGATATCTACAACAATAAATTTAAAAAGAAAAAAAATGTGTGATCTCTATTGATAAAAGATTTCCAATAGAGTTATGGAGTTTTTAGATACTTTCATAAATGAAGGAAGTGTTAAATTTTCATTAGTAGGTAATGAGACAAATGCATTTTTCCTATTCATATGTATATAGATTGCCTGGCTGACAATAAAGGACCATAGGGAATGTTGATTCTAAATAGAATATGCCATTATGGTCCACTGTAGCTTCCTCATCAGTAGTGCATTTGTGCAGTAGATTGCTGCTGACTGCCCAGAGAAGTAAACCATAAATTTGTCTTTATATATCTTTCTTATAAAACTCAAATTGTGCTACAATGAAAATTCAAGAAGTTAGAATTCCAAACAATTGAATCATATCTTTATTTTTACTAACTTCTAACTACATGAGCATAAAATATGCTTCCTCCTCTGACTATGCTAAGTTCAAATGCTTTATGAGCAAGTTATTTGCTTTCAGTGGTATTTTTGCAGTGTCGGATAGGTAGGAAAGAGTACTGAGAAGGAGAAGGTTTTAGCTATGGCATAGAGAAGGCAGGGATCCCTCACTGACAAGCTGTTCCTCAACCTCTTGAATATACGAAATCATGAAAGCTCCTCCTGTGACACTGGAAAAAGCTAAGTTTATTTACATCTTAAAATGACATTACACATTTCTTTCAAATGCAGGTTACTTTGCAGTCTCCTTGCTATATAGAATTCTGCAATAATAATTTTAAATATATTTTATACATTCTACACATGTATAAAATTATCACACTGTATCCCATATATGATTATTTTATGTCAATTAGAAAGTTTAAGAAATTTTAAAATTAATAAAAAGATAAACAGAAGCACAATTATTCTCTGCATAGTGTTACATTTAAAACCATTAGAAGTGTTATATTTTACATCCATTTCTAACTGACTGATTATACTCTTCAATCTGTTTCATCCTAATACCAGGAACTGTTAACCTTAATGATAACAATATAACTAATTATTTAAATGTTATTTAATCAGCTCTAGTAACCATAAAGCAACATTTCCCTGACACATACGGGATCTCAAGAACTCATTTTATAATAGGTTCTGATTTCCTGGTGTTCTTGTGAAATTACAAATTTTATTTATTTGGCAGCATCCTTCATTACTCAAAAGCAAAAGTAAGGAAAAAGGATTCTATAATACAAGATAAAATAAAGGTAGAATTATTAATTACCAAATAGAGGTTTATTAAATATGGAGGTATAGGAAAGATAGCTAAATACATTTAAATACTGCATAAGTTACAGTCTATCAAAATTTCCTATGATCAACCTTAGTATGTTTTTCTTCTGTATTTTTAAGTCAAAGTTTCAAAAATCTTCCCATTGAGGGCCAGTGAGATAGCTCAGTGGCATAAGCACCTGCCTGGCAAGCACGAGGTCCTGAGTTCGACTCCTGGAACCCACATAAAGGAAAAAAAGGGCCGGTGATATCGCTCAGCGGCACAAGCTCTTGCTGGCAAGTGTGAGGTCCTGAGGTCGACTCCTGGTACCCACATTAAAAAAAAAATAACTTCCCACTGAAAATTGCTGAGAGGATTATAAGCAAATAATCTAATTAATATTTGTATTTATTATGTCAAGCAGATAAGCTTACCCCACTCATTCCCATCAAATAATGTCATGATTGTTCTCTGAAAATAGAGTGATCTGCAAATGTAAGGTAAAGTTACCTCACAATTCATTGTCAAGGGTTAAGTTCACCAGCAATGAAAAGAATTGGCCAGCAGATTTGGCCTGTTTTTCATCCCTCCTTAGTTTGCTTAAAGTACAGTGGGGTTAGAGGAAAAAGACATGGCACTTTTGATTCTACAGCCAGCTCTGCAATCAAGAACACTTCTTTGTGTAGAGAGATAAAGGTCTAGTGTATGTGTTTTGATATGATACCTCTCATATTACCCCTGAACTAATTCTATTCAATCCAGTGGCAATGTCTGAGGGAAAGACTTGTCATTATAAAAACAAGCAAACAAAGCTGCATCATAGTACTTTCTGTAGAAAAGAGCCAGCCCTACATTGTGACTTTATTGCAATAATAGGAAGTAAATAAAGAGGAAGTGTTCTGGGGGGAATAACAAGACAGAAGCATTTAGAGGTATTTCTTCACCAGACTGCCGCAGTGGTTAGGTGGTTTTAGCTTCTAATATATCCAACGATATCACTCAGGGACAGATACATGCTTATCCTTAGACATAAGAAAAGTAGGCATGGAAAAGATAAGGAGGAAGATAAAATTCTGGAGCCTACCAACAATGTATCCAATGGGGCAAGTTGAAATGAACAGGTGCCAGTTCAGCAACCTCACTGCTGAGTAGAAGAGCTAAGGGCGAGCCCAGTGGGTGTAGCGGTGCACTCCTGTAATTCCAGCCCAGTCTGGACAACTTAGAGACTTAACAAGACTATGTCTCCATGTAAAGAAGGACTGGAGAGAAGCTCAGTGTGAAGGCCTTGGCTTCATTTCCCAGTAAGGGGGGCAGGGTCGATAAAAGGAAGGGGGAAAAAAAAAATAAAAGCTAAAGACAGCTCACCAGTTCTTGTCCTCTTGACCCTGATTATCCCCTGATTTATAATTATGTTGAGGTCACTGACTTAATTAGATCTTGACCTAACTCATTTAAACCCATGTCTGTTACAACTATAATAACAGATGTTTCAGTATTTCCAGTTAAGTGAGTTCAGATTCCACAACTTACTTAGACCTAAATAACTTTGCATTAGAATCGTTAATTCAGAAACTAATATTTACTTTTTCTTATGATATCAGCGTGGCTCTCCAGTTCATGAATGAGGCAATATTTGAGTTAATGATCTGTGTAATATCTATAAATAGAATTACAAATGTACTAAATGTACTGAAAACATTTCTTCCCTCAGTGGCATTTAATTTATAGATACAATACTCATAACCCAATGACTTAGAGAGAAAATTAAACTAAAATATTTATATTCATGATCTGAGAGAATCAATATAATAAGCTATTATCAAAGGATATAAATGAACTTGCTATTGAAGAGTAGGACTCTCTTCATCCCCATTGCTCTATTAGCTCTGTAAGAAGAAAATGAATGTCTTTCATCTCATCGAAGTCCAGCACAGCACCTGGAACACAGCAGGAGGTCATTAACACATTAATAAATGGGAAAAGTCAGTTTGTAGTAGATTTTCCCTACCAGAGCCATTTTCCTTATCAGTAACATACAGATATGAGATATTTAAATATCACCAGGGAAATTAGTCTTGTACCCTAACTTTCCTTAACTTAGGATAAAAATTTCTAAATAGGTATTTTAAAAGTTTACATCACTGCAGTATAATTTTTATGTAGAGAAGAAGCCTACTAATGATATTTGCCTTGTTTTGTGGTAATGTCATTAGTTCAAATTATTGAAATACTACTTCCTTTAAAATTGCACTCTAAAGCAAAATAAGCAGACCTTTTGAATATTAAGAAACACTGCAAATACAATTGGCATTATTTATTATCAGACAGGAAAAAAAGGGGGGGGAAATTAACTAAAAAGTCTTTCCCATTATCAGATTTATTTATTCAAGAGACTATCAAAATGTTAAGTTCTTTAGTGACATTTTCCCGTTATTGTTTGTGCCATTTGTTTGCATTCTTATATAACAAAATATTTTAAATTACCTTTTCCAGTTTATATGCCTTTGTTCTAAATGAGGCATATACAATGTGAAAAGGGTGATACACATTACATTTTATTTTAGAAGCAGCATCTTCCTTATGTACAATAAGAAATGGCTCTTCTTTTCTTTTGAATTTTTCAAATTTTCAATTCATCTTTATACTTGGTGGGAGCTGAGACTCTCTAGACATCCAAATTTTCCCTAACACCCGAAAGAGAATGCTTGCAATAGAGGCTGCAAGCCCTGGTAACGAATTTCACCTTTGCCCTGTTCATGTGTGCCAGGTTTCCACTGAGTAAAAATCTATGTCATGTGGCAAATCCTTTAGTTCCCTAATAAAGGTTCTGTTCCAATCTCAAACGTTGCTTTTATAAGTGCAGTCTTATTTACTGAAACCATTCCCAGGCCTTTCATTTCATTTCATGGAAAAAATAAAGAGAAGTTATCAAAGAGAAATATAACCAACTGGTATTTTTTCTCTTATTCTCCTGGTAGATTGAAAGGTCACAGAGCTTTCTCTAAGACCATTCTCAGTGTTTCTTCAAAGCTCCCTCCCCACCACAAGTCCCATAACAATCACTTTACTGGACAATAGATTACAAATCAGAAAATATCCTTCAGCACCTATCTTCTTAGAATCTTCAACAATGGATCTGCATTTAATATTCTTTTTTCTGTTCCTATAACAAAATCTTTCTCATTTCTTTTGTCTCTCCATCTCTCTCTGATTTCTCCTTTTCTGTTTTTCATGTCTGTATTTCATAAATATTGACTTTTCAAAATCAAAAGAAAAACAGAAAACTGCAGAAGTTATTCACAGCATATTTTCTTCTAAGTAGTAATATTGTGCATAACCAATGAGAAGCTCACACAAAGACTGAATTTTAAAATAATGCAGTTTATTTCACATAGACTCCCAAGCATACCCATCGCTATCATTATTAGCCTAAACTATCATTTATTTTACCTGGAATATCAAGAACTCCCTTCCTAATTATTTTCCCTAAATTCTCTGTGGCCTCATCTCATCTATCTTATACTTAGAAACCACAACAAAATGTTAAAAATGCAAACTGGACATGCTCTGCATACATGCATGTTCATATAACACATTAAACTATTTTTCTAAGGATAAAGCCCAACATTCCTAACATGGCCTTTAGTGTGCCCTTTGGTTTTATTTTGTCTTCTGCCCCAGAACGTCCCTGATTGTTTGCTGGATTCTAGATGTCACGGGCCTACTTTTAATTGTTTTAACGTAATAATCATTTTTCCCATCACCACAAGGTTTGGCAATTACTGATCTTTTACTAAAAATATTTTCTCCCTTCTTTGGAAATATTTATCTCTTATTTTTCATTAAAATTTTAGTTTCCTCATCGCTTCTTGAAAGTAGCCTCCCTACCCTGATACCCGATTTTAGATACCTTTACTGTACATAGTAGTCTTAGCCCTACCATCCTTTCTTCATTGCGATATTGTAATTTATAAACTTTTGCATTTATTTTTTAGAAAAATTTATTTACCTGATCAAGCCATAAATTAGTTATTCAAGAGAATGCTCCATATCTTTTAACCCCTAAATTTCTCTCAAATTCTGTGAACTCTTTGTATGGCTACTATGAAATTTCACTAAGATTACCTCTCCAGATTAGTAAATATTTACCGTCTCCACTCATAGACATTTAACTTAATTTCTGTTCCTTAACCACAAAAATTATCTTTCTAAAACACAAACCTGATCTTTGTCCCTGGTTAAATTAGTTCAAAATTTCTCTATGGTCACAAAAAGTGGACAAAGAACAAATACCTGAATTTGCCTTTCACATTTTTTGTAGGATAAACCTTTTTCCTCTGTTTTTATTTTTTTTTCTTTCCTCATCTACCATTTTATGACAAATGTGTCAAGGGCTCCCCACCTTTGAGTCCACTTTTGCTGCCTCCCCCCAGTGCCCACCCCCGTCTGTCTTCGAGATATCTCGTTGCCTGTACATGACTGGTTTACTTGCTTTGAGTCTGATTTCTCAAGGGAGCTGGGCTTTGTCCCATTTACTTTGATTCTAGGTCTTTCACATCTACCTCTTTTTGTCTGTTTACCTATCTACACATTCACATGCATGATTACATGCAAGTATGTATTCATATTGTATGTGCACATATATATATATATGCTTAAATTTAAATTTATTTCTATATTTCTTCTTCCTCCTCTACTGGACATAAGTAAATGCCTAGAAATCTACTACCATATTTGGTACCATATTTCCCTGAAAATAAGATAAATATATGTGATAATAGGGCATGTATACTTAAACATTTGAGAAAATAGTAGTTTGAAAAAATATTTAAAAATAACAGTAATTCTAAAACATAGTATGAAGACTTGCATTCACAGTTCACAGACAAAAAGATTTTGGTTCTAGGGCTTAAAGTCCACATTGTGTATAAAAGTTGTAAGTAAGATGCACTGTTGGATTGTAGGCAAATCTGCAATTAATGAGTTTATGAATGTAGGACTCTGAAAACATCACACAGCCTTATTCAAATAAACATTACTTTCATTTTTTCTTAGATCGTAGTACAAATCACTGATTACAAGTTGCCTTCGTTGGCTATTGGGACATACACCACACTTTGGATATGGGTAGACATTCCCAAGGAAAATATCAGCTACTATTTATGGCATTGTTGTTCTATTCTTCTATGTTAATAATAAATACCTTCAGGCAACCCATTCAGGACCCCTCCTGTCTCTCAGAAGTTATTCCTATTCCCCCAAAATTTTCCTACTCTTAAAAAAAAATAGATACCTTCATACATTGTAATTTATTCCTGTAGAAAATCTGGTTCTCTCCAGGTTTAATACAGAGTGATGTAGTCCTTCACCATCAGACTGGGTCAATTTTATACAGGTAGCTTATTCATATTCCCATTAGTTCCATTATGTGATGACTTCTGCACTTGTGGTTCTTTTCTTTAGCATAAACACAATTTAAAAAATGGTCTCAAAAGCTTGGTATCTGTAGGTTTCACCTATAAGTCACCCTGTAGAACTCAAGGGCAACCACCCACCACCCTCTGTGAATCATATCGGCCTCAGTTCTAGTCAATTTTTAATGCAACTCTAGGTTCAGTTTTGTTTTACCTACACATGTGTAAAGCCTACCTAGATATACAATTCTTATTATTTAACCAAAGATTACCTCCTTCTACTCTCACAAAATATAAATTGTTTGGAAACTAATTACTGATAAGAATTAACAAGTATTAAGTTCAGTTGAGTAGCTAAAAATTTAAACAAAAAACACTGTACTTCACGTAAACATCCATTAGAATAAATCCAAAGGAACAAAACACATGTAATACAACCATAACTCCCATTGACCTATAGAGACATGAACGACACTGTGTATCTTAAATATATAGTTACTCTCAAGATTTTTACACTATTATCAACTGTACCCCAAAATCTCCCTCTTGACTATCTACAGTCCTTGTCATTTCCAGCTTGTATAAGTTAACACTTTAATCTCATCTTCCCTAATTGGCATTTGGTTTCTAAACAACTGTTGGATGATGCCATAAAAACCTGAATATGTCACTGTAGTCTGCTGTCAGGCTCAGATTGGTCCCTTGTTTTCCTCACTGATCATTTTCTTTCATTGTTTTCTGGCTCCTGTAGGCTTTCTACACAGTAAAAGGATTCTCCATGCCTCCAGAGCTCTTCTTTTCAGTATTACGCCATCTTGTCTTACTAGACTGGTAACATTGCCCATTTATTCTCTGGTAACACTAAAATCATTAGACATGCTTTTTTATCTGCCTTTATCTAGACAAACCCTACCCCTTTTAGCATGCACTTTTCTCAGTTCTAAAGCAAGTCTGCCTCTTAAGCCATACAGCACTCCTCTTAAGCCAGAGCAAGGCCTTGACCTGCGGTCTATTTCCTTTCTGCTTTAGCAAATATCCTCTCTCTACTTCTCCCTGTCTACCAACAAAAGTATTCTGTGACAACATATGAGGCCGAAATTACTATATCGAATACCAAGATTCAAGGAACTTATGAAGATTACTTTCAGCACTTCCCTTGTGTCTATTCTAGAATTCTTTTCATTATTTCAACATCATTATGTGCATGGAAAATCCATTCTGGCATTTTAAAGGAGCTGTCAAATAAGGCTTCTTAGGAAAGTCTGTTATTGAGGATACAGGAACTGGAAAAAGAGAGAAAATACTCCTTCCAGGTCAAATTTTGTTGCAAAGGCAATATGTTTAAAGTTCAAGTTGTTATAAAACAGATAATGAAATACAGATTAAAACATCGTTCATAAAGAATATTTAATATACACTTTTCTGTTAGGTAGTACTATATTGTTTGATAAAATTATAATGAAATATTATTCCTTGAAACTTACAAGATTCTACATTCTAATTGGATGACAAATGCTGATTTTTTTCATAATAGAACTTTCCACGCAAACCCCCAATCTTTTACTCTTTGTATCCATTCTGATAGTTATTTTTTCCAACTCCTTAGTTATTATCATAATTTCTCATAATTCTAAAGTAAATGGCTCTCTTACGCAGACCCAAACCATGAAATTTTCCCACTAACAGATATTGATCCAGAAAATATCGTCAGCACATTTACTAATGGGAAAACATTGTAAGTCTATTATCTATTTTATTTAATTCTGGCTCAGGATTTGAAGCCTTGCTGGATAAATTATGGTAATTGTATTAATAGGGTTCTGTACATTTTCAATTCTGCTTAATTCAAGAGATTCTTATTCATTGCCTATTTTACTCAATGTCTATCACATGGTTGAGTACTGGGAAATAAAAGCAAAAGATATAATTTTTCATTTTGAGAAATGTTCCTCACGCTAGGTGTCCCTTATGTGAGTTAAAATAAAAATCAATAATACTTGACCAATGCTAGGAAAGAAAGAAAAAACAATGTCCATGTTCTGATAAAAGAATAGATGAGTAACTCTTCACCCAGCCTAGCATGGGCTTACAGTCTCCTGAGGAAACAGCGATTCCGAGTGGAATGATTGCAGCCAGAGGAAAGGTGGTATGAAGTAGTCTACTGTGTATGAAGAATTATAAATATTTTCATTCAGGTATAAGAATTGAAGCTGGGCGAGTAGGAAAAAGATTGATAATAGAGGGATGTATATATATCAACTTTTAAAACAGGAGTAAAAAGAGTTATTAGCTTCATTCAAGGGGAGGAATTGGGACCATGAATATAATGAATTTGATAATAAACTTTCAATGTAGATGTACATCAAGCTGTAACACATACAGTTTTGAAATGTAGAATCGATATCTGGGTAGAAAATAGGGATCTGAGGAATATCTTTATGTAGGAATAAATTGATGCATGGCTGTAGATAAAATTACTCAGCTGTTGAGGTTAAATGAGGTTATATCATAAGTAGAACTTCAAGAATGTTTGAAGGCCTAATCTTTAAGAGTAGAACGAGGTGGTAGCATTTTGAAGCACCTTTAAAATGGCAAAAGGATTAAGAAGAAAACCAAAAACTGATAGTATTATACAAGGCAAGATTCCATGAAGCCAGTATAGATGAGTTCATCAAAAATCTTTGGAAAAAAATGACACTGAATATCCATATGCTCTTTAGTAGGATGTTTTCTAAAGTGTGTAAAAGTAAAAATAAAATGCAATTATAACTACACAAAATTAAAGGAAACATACTTTAAAACAGCAAATAAAATATAAAGTAGTTGTTTCTGTGTAAAAATTCAATATAACTGATTGAGGGAAAAATATTCCAATAGAAAAGGATACAGACAGCATGAACCTAATATTCACAGGTGATAAAATACTAAAGCTAAAAATATATTAAAATAAAATTACCAAAATAACTTCAAACTAGAGCAAAAATGAGGTAATATTTTTAAATTCAAATTTAACAGGATTCTGCATTGCCAGCTAGCTTGTGATGGGGTAAGGAATATCAAACATTGAAGATTGAGAGTAAATTGATAAAAATGCCAAAAAGTTACTTGGAAAAATTTATCAAGAGTCAAAAATATACATATTTTTTTGACCTAGTTTAACTGACAAATAGTAATGGATATTTAGGAACAAATGTAGTCATTTTGGGGTTATTGATTAGTAAATATGAACTAAACTAAATGTTATAAGAAACTTACAAGTTAACCACTTATTTAAAAAATTATCATACATTCATATGAAAGTATATTTGTAAACATGAAAAACACTTATGTCAAACTTTATCACTAGGTGAGTACAATTTAATTTGCAGTTAACTAGGAAACATAGGCAAATATAGCGTATATTTTTAAATTACACATGGACTTATTTTTAGAAGGTAAAATGTGTATTCACGAGTAAGTTCTAATTGAACTCTTTCTCTTGATGGGTTATAGAAACATCTGGGACTAATGAGAATAATTTTAAGGTAGGTCCATAAAAACATTTCTGGGAAATAACCCATTTTAAGTGAAAGAGAAGAATAATGGATACTGAAAATTTGGAAAAACCATCTTTGTAATTTTATAAAAAAGAGTTTGCTAGTTTCAGTTTCTAAAGTGATATTTGCTATTAAATTTTTTCCCTTCCATGAACTCACAAATAGGTGCTAAAATAAAACTATTACTCAAAATAAGTATTTTAAGTATATAAGTAACAAATTGGAAACAATTTGTCTAAGTGTTCCCCTTGAGAAGAAATAATATTCTCCACAGTTCTTTGTATGCTTTTGATGCAATGACAACATGGTTCCAAAGAATTTAAAATGATATTTCACAGTGGAAATTCATCTGTCATCAGCAGAAAAAGAATGGTGTCAGGGCAGAAATGGAAGAATATGGCAGATGTTATTTAGTAGGTTTAAGGATTTGTGCATAACATGTGTGAACTACATTCTGGTGATTCCTAGTAAAGACTAGAAGATATAATTTCAAAATCAAAGCTTCTGTAAATATCTATGAACCAGATTATAGTAATTACTTATAGCTGCTGTAGCAAGTTACATATTTAATGGTGTGCAACAATGTGTATTTTCTTATAATTTGGGAAATCAAAAGTTGGAAATGGTTCTCTCTATCCTAAAATAAAAGTGCTAGCTGGGTTGCATTTCTTCTAAGGGCTCTAAGAGAGAATCTGCCATCATGCTTTTTCCATATTCTAGAGGGTTCCATATTCCTTAATTCCTTGTCTCTTCCTTATTTCAAAGCCAGCAATTGTCTATGGAGTCTTTCTTAGGACACCATCTTTCTGTTCCTGATGTATTAAGGACTCTTGTGATTATGTTGGGTCTACTTGGGAAATCTGAGATTATCTCAACCATTTTCCCAAATTAATTCCTTTTTGCCATGTAATATAATATATTGACAGGGCCGCAGATCAGAATTTGTCAATATTTTTCTACCTACTATACACTGATCTCATAATATTTGATCTAAACTCTACCTAACAGAGTAAATTGAATGTTTTTAGAGTTATCCTCAAAGAATAATTCTTGGTTGGGTTTGGTTAATAATAATGATATTTTGTAATCATTTTTAAATAGCTTTAGTTTTGCCAAAAATTATAGAACTTTGTATAAATTTTTAGGAAGGACATGTAGGATAGGTAAGTGGAATCAGTGTAAGTGGTTGTGTTGATGGGAAGAAGTCTTTGATAGTTCCCCAGCTTTGGCAAAGGGAGATCTTGAAGGGGAGTATGTCGCATAGATATGCTGTCATCAAAATCTTCATGTGCAAAAAACTTCATCTATCTCCAATAGTTTTGTAATCATAGTTTTTCCATTTATATCATCAAATGTTAATATTATGTGATGAAAGGAAGGATGATAGCTACTAAAATCCAAGTTTGTTTGTGTTAAAAAAGTAAATAATACTTTCAAGCTGTTGACACTAAGTGCTCCCTGAGTGCATAAATACTCTATTTTTCTTTGCTTCCATTTGTGCAGTGAACCAACTAAATTATATGTGAGACTGGAGAAGATTTCTCAATGTTAGCCTAACTGGCTACCATACAGAAACTTTTAATTAATTTATTCATATTCATTTATTGTCTCTGTGGTTTATAATATTAATGAATATTAAATTTATGATTTACTATTAAATTAAATTTATTAGGGCCAGTGAGATGGCTCAGTGGCGTAAGCGCCTGCCTGGCAAGTGCGAGGGCCAGAGTTCAACTCCCAGAACCCACATACGAAAAAAGGGCCAGTGATATCGCTCAGTGGCACAGGCGCCTGATGGCATGCGAGGTCCTGAGGTAGACCCCCAGTACCCACAAAAAATTATTAATAATTATTAATATTAAATTCATATATACTATTACAAAATTAGTCTAAATTTTAAAAGACTTTGTCTTTCAAAACTTTTCATTCTTACAACCCCTCAGGTCACAGTTATATATAAATACCTATTTCCTGTGGACTGTCTCTCAGATTTAGAGTTAACAATTTGATCCTTGGGATGCAGGTTAGTAGAACCTACTAGATAGGTATATCATAATGATATTTGTCCGCATTAGCATATGGTATATCTCTCAGTTTGTCGGTAGCTTGTGGGCTTCTTCATATCTATTACATTTTTTAAAACTCTACAATATTAGGTCAATTTAAGCCAATAGTGATTGGTATTAATAATATTTTAAAAATATTTTTCTTTATAATATATCTCCTCCCCACATAGAATGAAGTAATATTATAAAGTGCTTCTTTACTGAGATATATATATTATGACTACGTTTTCTCTAATATGAATACTCAATAAAACTGTGATTAATTTTATTTTCTTTTCTGTACTTCAATAGGTAGCTAAAATAGTATACTGTACTTTAATAAAAATTTTATTTCATTATATTAACTATTTACTTTGAATCTGTTCTTTTAAAATTCTACAACCAAAAAGAGATGTTTTTGTCAATACAGTAAAAATATAAAAAATATAGCACAAGACATAATCATTTAAAACTAATTTCTTCACATGTAATCAATAGATATACCTTTATTTCTTACCTCCAAAAAGTCCAAAAGAGATTTTTCCTTCGAATTCACCAGAACAAGAAAAGTCATTTAAACAGAATAAATGTGAGACTCATATGACGGAGATGATAGTGTGCATGTGGGCAGGTGAACAGGTATGTATGTTTAAATATTCATACTGCTATTAAAGCTCATAGTGTGATGAAAATAAATTCTACTAACTGACTATGGATCTCTAAAAGACACCACGAAATAATGTTACAATGCCTGTGTCTTGCATTAAAAAGGTTAATCAAAATCTCATATACAATGATTTTGGTAAAGTCACTCCCCTGCCAAAGGGCTTACTATTTTATCTAATATATTGCTTAAAACAACTGTCAAAGCAACAAAAATGTACCTGGGACCTTTACCTACCTATACCTTTGCATGATAGGTTGTTTCTTATGATATTATACCTCAAAAACAGCAAGTCCACTCAATTCTAGTCAAAAAAGATCAACAAAATCTCTTCAATAGCAATGTTATAGAAAAGCATTTCTTGCACTTGCAACAATACAACATTCATTACCTAGACAACATTAAAGAACAGAAGCATGGGCCGGTGAGATGGCTCAGTGGTGTAAGCGCCTGGCTGGCAAGCATGAGGGCCCGAGTTCGATTCCCAGAACCCATATACGAAAAAAGGGCTGGTGATATCACTCAGCGGCATGAGTGTCTGCTGGCGCGTGAGGTCCTGAGGTTGACCCCCTGTACCCACAAAATAAAAAAAGAATAAAAGCATACAAAATTTTAATTCTTATTAAATTCTGAGCTGCAATGTTTCAGTGTTTCAATGCTATTATTTGTTTCTTCATTCATAACAAATTAAAAACACAGCTTAAACATTATTGGAAAAATTCACTTAGTTGTTTTGTATCCTGATTTTTGAGGGAAATAGGGTTTGTAATTATTTATATCCAGAATATTAGCGATAATGAGGCATGACTATAAAAATCACAATATGTAACATTTAGGGCACTGACTTGTTCATCAACCTGATATAATTTCCTGCACCTTCCACACTAACGCTTTTGCATTTTATTCAATTTTAACTTTATTTTTTAAAATTAATTTTGGTGCTGCTGTGCATTTAATCTAAGGGCTCACATACACTGAGCAACTGCTGTACCACTAAGCTACATCCTCAGCCCATTTCTTTGAATTGTAATAGTTGACTTCAGGACAGTAAGAATTAAAAGGAAATAAAGCAAACCAAAAGACCAATGCTAGAAATAGTTAAATAATGTGCATTTGCTTTTTAACATTCAGTGTGTTTGCATGTTTCCACTATCCATTTGTGTGAAACAAGGGCTTCCTATAATATAAGTTGACATATGCTGTGTGATTAGACTGTGCGACAAGAAAGTTCAGATAAACATTGAGAAATATCATAGTCAAAGCCAGATGTCATGCATTAACATTGATGTTCTTTCATACTAGTTACATAATTATGCCAGAAGAAACTGCAGTTGTTTTTCAGTTGCAAATTACAGTTACCTAGGATTTTTTTGGAACCAAATGGAAAAGAGAGACAGAGAAGAGCCAGAATAAATCCTTGTAAACCAAATCAGCACAGAAAAAAAAAAAAAATGCAAATTAGTATTAAATTTTGACTGTGCCTGCACACATTCAGAGATGAATTTTCAACCTGATTTTAACTTGTCATTTGACTGTTTTCCATTGAAGTCTACAGTAGCAGAATTATTAGAGATTCACACAGTGGTCTACTATGCAGTGCAAGGCATGCACCCGATGGGTGTTCGATATGGACTAATTATTGCTGCTGTTTCTCTACTCTTAGGTGGCTTTGGAACATTGTATAATCAATGCAAGAAGAATACAAATTACATTCGTGGATTTTCTTTATTACTTCTGGGTAAGGATGGCCAGGAGTAAATAGAGAGGACACCCACCGACCCAGCACTGATAGAGGAGGACCATCAGGAAAGCATGCACAGTGTGTTTACACCATGCACCATGCACCACAAACCTTCTCTGACCAGCTCTGCCTAAAGTAGTCCATGTTTCATATACCACACAGGCAAATACAAGCTCTTATTCTACTTTCCTTTGACAGTTGATGGGATAGTTAAGACTGAAATCAAAGATAAAAGAAAACAATGTAAAAAAAAAAAAAAGATGGAATATTCTTTTGGACTGACAATGTCTTTCCAGAAAGGGACTGTACTGGTCAGGGGTAACAGATGTCACTGGCTCTTGGTGAGGAACGAGGACTCTTTCTCACTGTGGAAATTGTTTACATTCCTGGCTCTGCCTGTGATAGCATCAGTCACTGTGAACAAAATTGGGTGTAAACTTTCCCAAATATCCCCAGGACAAAAACTCCCAGCTTTAGAAGTACTGCCGGACTTTGTACCTCATGGTGTTCTTGTTAAATTAAAAATATCCAGGGCCGGTGAGATGGCTCAGTGGCATAAGCGCCTGCCTTGCAAGCGCGAGGGCCTGAGTTCGACTCCCGGATCCCACATACGAAAAAGGGGCCGGTGATATCGCTCAGTGGCACAGGCGCCTGCTGGCGCACGAGGTCCTGAGGTCGACCCCCCGGTACCCACAAAAAAAAAAAAAATATCCAAGGGATAAATGACATACCACACCACTGGTTCTCAACTTTGGCTGAATATTGGGATCCTCCAGGGAGCTTTAATATTACTAATTCCCAGGCCAGGACCCAGCTCAATTATATCAGAGTGTGAAGCGGCGGGACTCACAATTAATATGCACAAAACTTTTCTTCACGCCTGTTATTTTAATATAAAGCACTCCAGTGAACTACCTTCTTCCTAAAACCTTTACAATTGATGTATCGACAAAACCAAGACAAAATTGCATTATCTTCCCACTCAAGGGTCTGGGATTAAGGTTTTAGTGGGAGAAAGAAAGGATAATATCAATTTATAAATAGTCTAATATTTATCAGAATTCTGTCATTTTACATACATATTTTACATATCTCCAATACTGGAAGTTACTTTATAAAACACGAGTTATCATTCCCACTTTCTTAAATGAGGAAATTGAAGTTGTGATAATTGATTCTAAGAAGTTCCCAGTGACAAGCTGGAGGATGTCTACCTCTTTCTCTTTCAGAACATGAAATAATTTCACAAAAGTTGATATGGGCTCCACCAGGGACTGTGACAGGGGCTTAGGGAGACTGTTCCTTTAAAGAGAAATAACAGGACATGAGGACAGCTAGGGTCCAAGTTTGCCCCCGGATCAACAACTTTTGTGTTTAAACTTGGTTCTTACAATCAAGTGTCAATATTAAAGGTTTACCAGGCACTAAAATCTAAAAACAAATATTGAAACATGAACATGAATGACAAAGTTTAGTATGAGCACAATAGCACAATATTAACTTTTTAGCACTTTCTATTTAGAGCAAGTTTATAATATGCAAAGCATAATTAAAAGCCAGAATGAATTCCTAAATAAAAAGAAACAGTGAAGTTTCTAATTTTCTTATCTCAAAATGGAAGAGACTTATCTACTATGTAAATTAATGACTATAGTGGTCACAAAAGATCATGTGATATTACAGGAATGCTTCATCATGAAAATAAAGTCCCTGAGGAGAGTTGTTTTAAATACCATAATATACCTCATTTTCATCTATTTTATTGAAGCAAAGGGGAAATGATGTGCAAAGAGGAGGAATAAAGAATTTTAACATTCACCCACAAGAAAGTAAAAATCCACAGAAAACTTTTAGTTAAGTCACTGTGGAATATCACCTCACAATACAAAATATGCTCTGCTTCTGTGCTACTTAAAATAAAAATTAAATGCTATACTTTGTTTTTTTGAATTCTGAGTTCTAGATTTAAAGGCTTTTTTTTGTTGAAATATACATAATAATTATAATATACCTCCACAACAAGCACCACATATTCATACCAATCTGTTTTGAATTCAGGCACTTTAACAAGAATATGCTTAAATATTAAAGTTGCTGATATTTTTCCACAGCATAAGTCAAATAAATGATATTCCATGATTTAGTTCCTTCTTTCTTTCTTTTGTTTTGTTTTGTTTCGAAGAATTACTTGCAAATTCTACAAGGAAAATGTAAACAAAATTTATAGGTTTTATGTTAAAAAATAAGCATTTGCTCAGTATTTTCTTTTATCACATTATGTAAAGGTTGAAGTGACTAAGAGTTTAAATTTCTACTTACAAGCATATTTTCCTTAACTTAAAATATTTCCAAATATTTTAAGCAACATATTCTAAATATCTACAAGACAGTAATTTGGAAAATAAATGACCTATGAGGAACAGCTACTGGGTTAGTAATCAAATCTGTAATATTGTGTCTTGAAAAGGAATCATGGGGCTGCATACTAAATACCTGACATTATTTTTTCTACTCCCAAAGAGAATATGACTTTCCCTGCAAAACATTTAAATTGTAGTTTGTATCTAATGCACTCAGACTCTCAAATTGTTTAAGACTTTAAAATTTAATCAAGGGATTTCTTAATGGAAGCTAGGAAGAGCAACACCAGAAATACATTTGACAAAAGGGTAACAAATTTCTACTTAATTATTTACAATGGCCATATACAGCTACAGAGAGACAGAAAAGTAGTCAGACTCCTGTGCGTCAAACTCGGCTGTCTGAGGGAACAAGGACATCAATTCGTCCTCACACCGTGCAAACAGTTTTCAAGACTGCATCTTGTTGATCTTGATGAAATTACAAGTATAGGATCTGAAGCTGCATGCTGGTAATTTATGGCCATAGGTCACTCTGAATTGAATGTTTGCAGAGTACAGAAAGCCTACTTGTCATTTACATGCATCTCATTCTGTCACCTAAAACATGTTTTTCATCATTGCTAAAAGCTAATACTTTTCTGCTTTCTCTCACATTTTCTCTGTCTCTATTTATCTATACATATCACTTTTTTTAGGATAAAGCAGACATGTTTTCCACAGAACATAATATAATAGCAAATAGCAACATTAAATGATAGATTAAAACAATTTACCCTAATAAAATTAAGTCTGGGGTTTTCCTTATTTTTTTGCTGTTTGCTGAACTAGAGTTATAATTGTAACAAAATATTTCAGTCTTTTTGTTGATAGGAAATACCCAATATCTATCATACTTTTGATTATGCATTTATTTTCTTCCACAAATGATTGTCCAGGTTTTCTGTTACTAAGAAATGGAGATTAATTTTCAGACCAATATCCTCCACCCATGAAATTTTCAGTATATATTTATTAGCCTTGATAGTCTTACATTTTACAATTAAAAGACAAAATGAATAGGTAAATTCTGTATTCATTTATGAGTTATAGGCTTTACTCAGCTAATCCAAACTCTCTGAATATCCAAGGCCCTGAGAATTTATATAAAATGAGACACATATCCTCACTGAAATGCCTTAGTATATTTTGAATCTCATTTTACTTTTCATCTTATGCAAGTCAAGAAGCTGTAGGATTCGTGTCATATTAAAAACAAGATGATACCAGTAAGATATTTAATTTAGTGATAGATAAAATATAACCATGCAATTATATTTTTGTTACAAGAAATTCATAAGCACAAAGATTTCTGTGCTTGTCAAAAATTTCTATATGTTATAAAAGCATCAAGACATACAGTTAGGGCCAGTGAGATGGCTCAGCGGCATAAGCACCTGCCTGGCAAGCACGAGGTCCTGAATTCGATTTCTGGTACCCACATACGAAAAAAGGGCCGGTGATATCTCTCAGCAGCATAGGCGCCTGCTGGCGCGCGAGGTCCTGAGTTCAACCCCTGGTACCCCCCCACACACAAAAAAAAGACATACAGTTGGAAGGAATCATATAAGTCATAATATTCCATCTAATAACAAATCTCTCTTGCCACATTCTACACAAGTCACTGAATCATTGAGACATTAAATATAAAGTATAACTCAGACATGAAACTCAACCTCTTTTTTTTGAATATTACATATGTATTACAATGGTCAATTTTAATTGCTGAAGAAAAGTATCATAATTCTTCAATGTATATGAACTAGAGATCCCACATATCCAACTATTAAACTTGATATATTTTAATATTGAGCTTGATACAATGCAAATTTTTATACTAGATTCAGCATCTTATGTACAAAGAATATATAAATAGTGAGTTATGACTTTCAAACTTAATTTGAGGCAGTCAGAATTATTTTACATTACTGCACTTTCCTTTGTCACATCAACCATCCCGGAAATTCCATCTCTTTGCTTTTAAGAATTTGCTGTAAGAGAAAGTTTGAGAAAGAAGGGGTATAGGATGAGTGAGAATTGTTCACACAGGATCCATTTTTGACTAGTTCCAAGAGAACTTCAAGATTTCTATTATCCCAGGAACCCTCAGGAGTTTCCATTAGAATGAGTGGTAGTGATAGACATAAAAACATAGACTTACCAAGACGTGATAGTGAAAGATGCATCATTTTATATTTCGAGAACTGTGCAGAGTCTGACACCTTACCCTATGTGCAAGATAACAACACGCTGTTGGCCTGCCACAAGATGATGCCAGAAGAATGAAACTCCTGGGTCAGAAACAAAGGACTTTATTACTCTATTATGCTCTGCGGAGCAGGCAGTATATCAGTTCTCCTTGTTCCCCAAGTGCCACAAAGTAGAAGCATAGCTCAGGTGGATTTGCTCACCGTAAGTTTAAGTCATGGCTGAAGAACATTGAGCTTAAGGAAACACTCATCTTTTAAAAGTGTCTGCCAACATACTTCACCACACTATTCTTGGGGGAAGACACTTCTAAACTGGTCACCAAAAAATTTCTCTTCTACTCTGGAGAAAGATACTATTACCATCTTCCAAGGCTGCTCGTTACACAGATTTCCTTGGAATTAGTATGAGAAAAAAGCCAACAGAAGTGCAGAAATGAAATGCCATGGACAATTGTCTCCCAACATGAATATGTGACATTGCACTTCATTCTAACTGCAGGATTCAAAATTAGTAGAAGCAGTGCTACTGGGCAAATCTGTTAGCATAATCCAAAAAAAGTCAAATTCTTCCCATGTGTTTCTAATTAAGGGTTGTGGAAGCTTTCTGTTGAACTTAGCTGAATTTCTGTGATTGTAATATTCTTCTGGTTTCATGACACTCAGTACAGTGACAGGGTCAGTATAACTGTTAGAAAAGGTTTCTAAATTGAAACATGCATCTATGTTGTGTGAATTTTGTCCTAGTTATAATTAAATTTGTCTGAAATGTTTTCAAATTTAGTAGGTAGTTTTTGCTTTCAAATATCCTTTGTGTTTTTTTTTCTTTCTCATGCTCTGCTTGACTGTAATAAATTTCCAGTAACCATCAAATCCATCAAAATGTTTTTCTCCCTTCTTGTGCATCTCAGGAGTGGATGCTATAGTCTAACCTTCAGGTACTTGTGCCCATCTCTCTATTCTATGGTACCCAACTAATGGTTACAAAATGGGGTAAGCTTTTACTCTCACGCAAGTCAAATTATTCAGTTATCTAAGACACATTCTGCCTAGGACTGTCAAAGTTTTTTGGGGATTTTATGGAAAAAAAAGTATTTTCAGTTAATTTTTTGAAGGCTATATGATCAGAGAATATTTTAAAAGTATGTGTGGACATCCTAAAAAGTGTTTTGCATTGATGTGAAAAATTATAAATAATAAAAATTAATATAGAAACAACTAAAAAGTGGATAAAAGTTATAAACAAATAAATGAAAAGATAACACAATGGTTCAGTGCTATTTGAAAATATGCTCAGAAAATATATTATTAATGCTATTATGACTTAATTTTATAATTAATAACAGGGCAAATATTTGCCTTACAGAAATAAGCATCAAAGTTGTTCCAATAGAAAATATTTACAGTATATATAAAATATTTAGAAGACAAAGCAAAATACTGCAAGTTACAAAATATTGTGTTACAAAATGGTGTGGTACAAATATACTACAAAAATAAAAGGATGATAGAACAAACCGATCTTAAAATGATGTGCCTGTCTTGTTTCTGTCTGTCTGTCTTTCTGTCTCTGAGAAGGGTAGAAAAACTAAGTGCTGGAAAAATCCACAAAAGAAATGGTAATTTTTCCTTTGAAAAAATATTGTGTTTACAGATTTTTATGTATTTACTACTATGTGTTATAATTTACACATATATCTAGCACTTCGTATGTGCCAACTATTTCAGAAAAGATGGGAATAAAATCAGATTGAATTTGTAAACCTGCCGGCGGAATGGTACACATCTGATACCACACTGCACACACGTGCACACATACACTGCACACACATGCACACATACACTGCACACACATGCACACATACATACCAGCACAGGGGACATAGATTTTAGCTTTATTTCGTTTGCTTGGCTTATTCAGGCAGGTGCATTTCCACCCACTGATACTGTATAATGCTTAGATATGTCTTCCACACTTATCCTAATTTTTATCAAAAAATCTATGACTCTTCTTAAACTAATTGTACTTGATATTTGACCCTTAATGCTTTTTTTCTTAAGATATATGAGAGAGAGAGGGAACTAGTTTACATGCTACTATAATAATATAAAGGCATTTAATACATTTGTGGATAAGGAAAGATAAACTGGAGACTTTTTTTTTTGTGTGGGTACCGGGGGGTCGACCTCAGAACCTCGCACACCAACAGGCACCCGTGCCGCTGAGCGATATCACCGGCCCCTTTTTCGTATGTGGGTTCCGGGAGTCGAACTGGGGCCCTCGCGCTTGCAAGGCAGGCGCTTAAGCCGCTGAGCCATCTCACCGGCCTCGGAGACTTTTATAGGTAGAAGTATGCAACTCGAGACCATACTCATAAGTGAAATAAATCAGTCCCATATTTATAAAAAATGTATCACCAGTGTGAGAAACTGAACAAGTAAGTAGGATCCGAAATGTAAAATAGATATTGTGAATTGGAAAGAAACTGTTCAAAAGAAAATACAAACTGTGATGGGGAAAGGGGAAAGGAAGAAAGGGAAAAAAATATGTATACACAAGACAGTTAAGATAGTTAGATACCTTGCTTTTCTTAGTTCCTTGAAAAGAGTGTTTTGTGCTAATATTGTTTAGACAAGATATCATGCACTCTGAATAACTACTAGGAAGACAACAATACACAATGTATCAACTATTGCAACTGTCCTATTGACCTGTTTTGAAACTTGGTTTAATTGTTTATCTGTTTACTCTTTAAAAAAATACATATGTGGAATCATACAAATGATATAATTCATATTTCTTGCCTCATACACACATTTTTATTTCTTACAAGAAAAATTGAATCACTGCACCAAAATATCTCAGTAGTTTTTCCTTCTTTTTTTATCGACACATGAATTTGTGGGCCACCATGTTCTGTTTCAATATATGTATGTAATGAGTGGTGTAATGAGTGGTGTTCAAATCAAGAAGCATATCCGTATCTTCTTACATTTAACTTTCCTTTGTGGTGCATTCACAATCATTTCTTTCTAATCTATTTTAGAAATACATAGTGCTGCACATTGTAATTCTCACCTTTATAATAATAGAATTGCAGTTTGTGTGATAGTTTCTTTTGATCATGTGGCCACTTTTGAAGCAATTGGTGATTAGATAGCTTACTATAATTCATCCTCTCATATGGTTTACTCGCACAGTTGTATATTTATTTGTTAAACATGACTTATCATTTTGGATTCACCACATCATTTTTTTAATTGGAAAGCATTTTTGTAATAATTTCTCCCTAGGATATCTCTATGCTACATTAGTTTTTAATAAAGAATAAGAGAATGAGTAGAGAGCTTTGGTTGCAGCGTGCTGTCCATAAGAAGATAAATACTTTAACTATTCATCATTATCTGCTAAAAAAAGTTGTTTTAGATTAAGTTAAGTTTTCCAAATAAGTTTGGTACAGTGTTGATGCTATTGTGCAATACATCTGTTTTATAGACTAATCAATTATTAATCACTGAATTGTTAAAGTTACAAAACTCCATTGATATTTCATGAAATATTGCTGAATTTTGTGGTATCTATTACATATGTTTGTTTCTCTGGGATACCTTGATTATTGTTTAAAAAGAAACTCTCTACTAATAATGCTTCTTTAGTATGTTAATGTTAAATATCATTGGTTTAGAGAATCTGAAGCTCAATTCCCCATATTATTGGCAACTTTCTAAATTGTGGAACTCAATAAAATATCACTAGACTTTCTTACACTCAGAAAATATAGAAATCATAATGTCTGTGAAAATAATATAAAACCCATAGAATTTTTATTTACTCATTTATCTCCAAATCTAGATTGAAAAACTAGGCTTGTTTGATAGTAACAATTGCTCTATTTAAAATTATTTTACACTAGTAATCTGCGGCTATGCCCTAAAATTTAAGTCAAAATATACTCTCCATGCCATCATATATCATAAACTCACATATATTTGCCAAAAGTATAAAGAAACTCACAATTAAAATATAATTATTTTTCAGATAATGACATTTGTAACTGCAAAATAGATTGTATGTGTATGTTTATTAACTATTCATTACATAGAAATATTGTATTCATTCTAAGGCTTTTTTCAGAATTACAAAAGCAATGGTTGCAATTTGAATGCAGAAAATAAATCATTGAAATTTATTTTCATTCCTATTTAATGATTATTTTTACCCCAGTTCACTGGGCAATATATATGGTGCAAATAAGATATAAACCATTATTTTTACACTCAAAAATTTATATATGTGGGTAAATAGACCGATTTTTATACTTGTGGGCATATGTGTATTTACGCTTGTATATATACATATGTACATATGTATTTTGGACTATGAATATACTGAGACATAGATACACATATGATAGCAATAAATAAATTTAAAACTTTACTATGATTAATATGATAAAAAGCAGATTAATTATTGTAACACAAAGCCAGAATGATTCCTATAATTAGTACACATCTCCCTGCACCTTCTTTTCCGATTATTTCACAACTGCACTCTCTACGTTTGTGCCTGCTCTTCCTCCTGGACAGAAAGCCTCTACCATTTTGTTCTTATTTCTCTTTCAAATGTTAACTCGAAAGTTCCTTCTTCAAAATAGCTCTCTGATCCTAACAAGCCAAGAAAGACTCTCTTTTTCTTCACAATCTCAAATTTACAACCTTCACTCCCTGCCACCATGCTATTTTTTTCATTTGTTAAACTTCATATAAGTAATTGTTAAATTATGTGTCTCTTTTATTAGACTCAAAATCCCTTATTCATCTTATTCATCTTTATACTAACAAACTTAGTACAGGACTTAAATACAGCAAGATTTCAATTGATATCTATTGGATGATATCCAAATATAGGATGAAGTGAAGTAGCTGCACAAAAAATTAAACATGAGATTGATCAAAATTATACCTATGCAACTGAATTTATTTTTATCCATTTATGTGATTTTATGTGTATGTCAGTCACACATTTACATGAAGACTAGACACATCAAGTTTTTCTGAAGTGCTTGTCAGAAATACAGATTCTGGGGCCCTATGGGCCTAAAATATCAAAATTTGGTGTCCCAAATTGTACAATTTTAATTAACTTTCAAATTGATTCTTATGCACATTTCAGTACGAGAATACTTTTTTTAAAATATTATTAGGAAAAAGAGTACTTTTTCTGTTGCTTTTGGAAAATATTGTTAGTTAATATCAGATAATAGACTGATTAAGATGTGAGGAGGGCCGGTGAGATGGCTCAGTGGCTTAAGCGCCTGCCCGGCAAGCACAAGGGCCGGAGTTCGACACCCGGAACCCACATACGAAAAAGGGGACGGTGATATCGCTCAGCGGCACAGGCGCCTGCTGGCGCGCGAGGTCCTGAGGTCAACACCCCGGTACCCACAAAAAAAAAAAAAAAGATGTGAGGAAAAAACTCATTTTGGTTTTCATGATGAACAGAGTTCAATTAGAGTTTCATTGGTCAGACTTTCTTAATATGGAAGTTTTAGCATGAAAATGTTCATATAAAATGATGCCTTTTAGTTACACTCAGCAGAGGTCAATTAAAGATTTATAATATAGTCAACTCTATATTACATACATAACATATATATGTAAAGTAAAATTACAGAAATAAGTAGACAAATGCTGAAACTAAAATCTTTTGGAAACATTGACCATAGTATATGAAAAATATTCTCCTCCAATCATACTTAAAATCTGACTCAAGTTCCTAAATATAATTATAGTGATGTGCTGTACAATGACATTTCAGTCAATAATGGAACAAATATATGACAGTAGTCCCATAAGATTATATTTGTGCAGTGATATTGTAGCCATTTTAGTTTGTATAAGTACACTCTGTAACATTTTCCTAACAGTGAAATTGCCTTGCAATATGTTTCTCAGAATACGTCACATTCTTAAGTAATGGAGGACTGAATATATTATGCCATTAATGGTATAATATAAGCTAAATATGCACTGTTTTCTTTACTTATTTGGTCTCTTTCCTCAACGAAATATATAATTGCAATAGTGTTTGTATTTCCGTATGGAAATACACTCATATACAATTTCTTTGTCTTAAATGCCATATGGTCTATTTTAAAATCTTTTGTTATCCAGATTGTATAGACTTTTACTATTGATTTGGCTTATCTAATTCATTTTCGGAAGTGAAATGAGATTTCAGATTAACTTGACTCATTCTTAAATGTATAGATTAAATGCCCCTTAATGTGTCTGCTCACATCTGGTATTCCAGATGTTTGCTGTAATAATCGTGTGAAAATCAACACAGCATTTCCAGGGACATGAAAAACACTCAAGAATGAATGAAGGCAGAATTGTGTCCTTTTCTGTGTCTTATTTTCAAGAAATTGGATATTCAGCATTTGTACCGTAACAACCAAATCCAACTGACCAAAAACCTAAACACACCTAAGTCAGCCTTAAATAAAGGGCATGGAATGTGTTTCCTATGAAAGGTTCTTTTCTGAGTAGAGAATTTTTTCTAAAATAATTGCCTAACAGGAGGCAACCAGAAATATTTTCTTTATCATGAGTTCGGCATTTTATTTCTTTTTAAATCAAACTGGGCTTGATGAGCTACGATGTAGTTTGAGCCAGATGACAATGACTAGAGGATAGACAGACACACAGAGGCCAACTCTAAAGGCAGATGTAAGCCACACATATTCAGGAGAGAGGCTGATAATAAGTAGTTGTCATATCGAGGGTAGACAGCACAGAAAATAAGTTAGTACCCTGTGCACTGGAGCATCATGAATGGTTCTGGTTGCACAGAAAATGTTTTTGTGTGTGGTTGTGGGACAAGGTTTCCTAGTACTTCTTTACCAGCAAATAAACTGAGACACATCATTTCTTTTTCAACTTACCTCAATTAATAGCTGAAATTCCCAAAATTAATGCTAACAAGAATTTTTGTGTTCATGGCTCTATATGGGGAAAACTCAGTGAAAACCACTAGATAATTTTATAGTTATTTTTTATTCAATAATGTTGTTCTGCCATAAAGCCAAACTAGACAGTATAATTGACAACTTTTAAATTAAGTATTGTCATTTCATATTCTGACCTACTAAAATGAAGGACAGAAATAATCAAAATGAAATTAATACTTAATAATAAAAATAATTTATAATTAAAATAAATTCAGGGTAGCATCAGAGCTTCCCTATTTAGAGCCATAAACACAAAAATTCTTGCTAGCATTAATTTTGGGAATTTCAGCTATTAATTCAGGTAAGTTGAAAAAGAAATGATGTGTCTCAGTTTATTTGCCAGTAAAGAAGTACTAGGAATCCTTGTTCCACAACCACACACAAAAACATACAGAATGAGGAATACACAATATCACAAAAATATCTATGAAAAATAAACCTATCGCAATATGTCCTGGTATTCATTTGGAGTCTCAAAGTCTAACATAATTAAAATACTTAAGGAATTATTGTTTTTAGGCCAAGTGGAATAATATCACATCATGTTACAGACATCTTCTCTGAACATCTACGCTAGAAAGCACATTGGAAAACAATTACCTGTTGAAGTAAGCAATCAGCTCAATTCAGTTTAACACATATCAACATAGTTGAGAATTTGCCACACACTTTGATAGATATGATAGAAAAATAGGAAAGTATTTTATAAGAAATATGATTTGTAAGAGTGATATCATAGTGGAAAGCAGAAAACTTCATTTGAGGTGGAATGAAGTTGGAAGGACTACGTTCTGTGTCATACCTCTGTGTATATCAAAGACATAGTGCCCAAGTAATGACATTTATTAGAATATATTTAGTACACATTCAGCTGCTGCATTGGTTAAAGTTATCTAGAAGAAGATAATCAATGGAAAATATATGTACCATTATATAAGGGAATTTATTAGGTAAGCCCATATATGATATCAAGGGAGAAGGGACCACAGTGGCTATCTGCACCCTGGAGAGCGAGAGATTCCAGTAGTGGCAACAGAATGCTGGGATCATGTCCCATGGTGACAAAGAATGAAACTGAGGATGAAGGAAGTAGGGTACAAGTAAATTTATTTAAATGATAAAGGCAAGTGTCATGGTTTGTGTCTAGATATCCTCCCAATGCATCATGCAGTCATAGGTGGGGATTTTTCTGAGGTAGCTGAATCTAGAGTGTGTGACACTGGGATTGAGTCATGGTGCAATGCTAAGTTCAAGGACACTGTGATTAAGGATGTGAGTGCTACCTGCCCTAAATAGCCTGGATAAGATATAAAGGGCAGAAAGACCACTGTTGAGCCTCTTTCTTGTTTATTTTGCTACCTTCTGCCTACCATGAACTGTTTCTCCTCTGTGACGCCTGCCTGCCACACCACCCTGCTTTGGAGCCAGCCAATTATGGACTGAAACCACTAAAAACTGTGAGCTAAATAAATCTTTCCCTCTTTAACTTTGGGTGTTGGGTATTTTGTATCAGCAATGAGAATAGTAACTAAGACAGGATTTGGTACCAGAGAAGTGGGGTCATTGCTGTGACTATACCTGACCATGTAATTCAGGAACCTTTGGGACTGGCTTGTGGGAAGCTTGGAAAGGGTTGGAAATGCTGGCTGAAAAAGTAAGAGCTGGAATGCCTCAGGCTGTACTTGAGGGGAAATTCTGGCCAGCAGTCAGAAGATCAGAAGGCTGATTTGATGGAAATACTGCTGTTAAACACCAGGTTCAGGTGGTTTCTGCTGGGAAGAAGGACTGCACTGACAGTTGGACTCCAGATGAGGATATGTCTTATGCCTTGGCAGAAAGTTTGTCTGCATTTTGCTCATGTCCAGAGACTTGGCCTGAGACTGAGATTAAGGGTAGTGGACTAATTAATCTGGCAAAAAAAATTCCAAAGCAGTCTAATGTTGAGCTGGTGGCAAAGCTACAGTTTGGGTCTTTTAGCCAGATTTATGTTGAGAATCAATAGCAAAGGCCAGCAGGATGATTTAAAACACTGTGAATTTGGCCAAAAAGAAAGTTCCAGTAGAACTGTGGACTGCAAAGATAGAGCAGAGGGTATTTGATTGCTGAGAAGGAAGAGGAAAATAGAAAAAAAATGGCCTCAGGGCATCACAAGAAGAAACAGGACTACACCCTTTGCAGCCTCAGAATTGAAAAAGTGAAAGACTTTGCTTAGAGGAGAGAGTTCCAGAGCACCATGTTCCAGAATGGCAGCTGGCTAGGGAAATTTTTCCTCAGGACTTGGTTCATAGGGATGGACCCCTACAGCCAAGAGAGAAGGAAGCCTGGCTACTGCTCCACATGGCAGCAAGCTTTGACATCATCCACATGGTGCTAGTGCGTGAAGAATACAAGAGTTGTGGGGCAGGAAGGCTTCCATTAAGATTTCAGAAGAAGGCTTTAGAGGTTAGTCAGTGTGCCCTTGAAAGGCAGTATGTGAAGCTGTGAGTGTGAAGCCAAAGGTGCAATGGAGACCTCAGAAGGTTGGATAAGCCTGGACCATGGGTCATCTAAGGAAAGCTGAGAGGAGTGAGCAAAGCTGGCCAAAGAAGCCATGGGTGCTACAATCACCAGCAGTGGAATAAGGGTGGAGCCACCCATGCTCTTTGGAGTTCACAACTTGTCACAGATTGTCAGGGAAGCTGGAAGTGGAACTGCAGAATTTAATGGTTGCCCTGCTGGATTTTAGTCTTGCTTTGTTTCTATTCCTTGCTATTCCCCTGTTTGTAAATTTGGAATGGAAATGTCTATCTTGTGCAATTGAATGTTGGAAGTATTTAGCTATCTTTTCATTTGTATGGGGTTTGCAGCTAAGAGTTTGCCTTAAATCTCAGAGGAGACTTTAGACATGGACTTATTGGTAGTAGTGAAATTGTTAGGATTTTGGCAACTCTTAGAGGTGGATTAAATACCTTTTGCATAAAGGGATGTGCATGAGTCTTTTGGGGGTCCAAAGTCAGAATGTTATGGTTTGTGTCTAGATGTCCCCCAAGCCTCATGCAGTCATAGGTGGGGTTTTTTGAGAGGTGACTGGATCTAGAGTGTGTCACACTGAGATTGATTCATGGTGCAACGTTAAACTCAAGGACTAGGATTAAGCATGTGAGTGCTACCCACCCTAAGTAGCCTGGGTAAGATATAAGTAGCAGAAAGACCACTGTTAAGGCTCTTCCTTGTTTGTTTAGCTCTCTTTTGCCCACCATGAACTGTTTCTCCTTTGCAATGACTGTCTGCCACACCACCCTGCCTTGGAGACAGCTGAATATGGACTGAAACCTCTACAAATGGTGCACCAAATAAAACTTTCCTCCTTTAACTTTGGGTGTTGGTATTTTGTCTCAGCAATGAGACAAAGTAACTAAGACCGTAAGGATGTAGGGCTCCTGCTAGCCTGGAGGAATTCCTGAGCAAGATGCCTACGAAGGCTCTCTGTCCGGGAATTTTTTAGGGGTTTAGTAGTGAGATCTGGCTGTAGGGTAATCAATATAATCTCTACCCTGTAGGAAACTACATACTTTTCAGGGTTCAGACTGTGCAATTTACACGCACTTCCCATGCAGGGGCCATGTGACCTTGAGCCAGTGGCCTCATGGATTGTGCTCTGGGAAGGTCCCAGTTAGCTAAAGCATACCTAGCAGATGTTTTTGTAAACCTCTGGAGGGTCCTGACTCAGCAGACTCCATTTTGGGGCTTCTGTCTTTACTGCCTAATAGAATCCTAACTCTTGTTTCACTAATTCCTTTTACAGTAGCTGCTCAGCCCAATAAGATGGAAGCTATAAAACAAGAGAGATTAAGGATAAGTTCAAAGTTTGGAAACTTAGTAGAGTTGGCAGTGTAAGTCTGAGCCAGAAGCCCTAAAGAAACTGGAAACTGATGTCTAAAGACCATGGCCAAGAGTAAGTTCTTCCAAAGTGGGAACACGTCCTTCTTTCCCTTTTTATTCCATCCAGACTATGAGTCTATTATTGGTGCCGTATTATTTTCCTCAGTTTGCTGGCCTGTATGTTAGTTATCCACAGACACACACAGAACTGCGCTTTACTAATCTGCTACGCATTTCTTAATCCTTTCATGTTGACATATCATGATTAATGTCACAGCTACATAGGAAAAAAACCTGATTGGTCTATATCAGAGAATACTTTTCACATTACTCTACATGTTCAAGCAAATAATTGGTGGTATTTTTCAGCACCCAGCAAAAACATGAGCTGTATTTTACACTGGGTAAAAAAACAGCAGTTGAAAATTTTGTTTCTTCCCAGCTGTTTTATGGCATGTTCAGAAATAGAATGTAAGGAGCCTGACTTTTATTCTTTCCAATGTACTTTCACCTATCTAGGTGATATTAACCAGCCTGTCTCATCTTCTTCAACAGTAGATAATCCATTATAGTCACTCGATATAAAAAAAAAATAGGTCGTGAATTGTTGTTCTGTGTTTACTGTGTCCTGGTGAATAGCAATATATTAACTTCTCTTTTCCAAAAGGCTGGGAAATTATGTTCTTTATATGAAGGATCATGAGGAACTTGGAGAGGCAGTTATTATTTGAAATCTAACAGGAAAAATAATTTACTACTTAGAAAAAATAAATCACAATTTTATAGTCTTTGATGTCCTTAGACATAATAGTTATATCTCTATTTTATTATTTGTATTATGTTATAAAATAATTTATATTTATCCCTTCTCTGATAAGAAGGCAATTTAGGATGAGAATTTAATAAAATGTATCTGGTTTCTTTATCAAGTGACCTTGACAAAAATGGAGAATAGAAAAATATTATCATCTAACCATGTGCTTGTTACATTTTGAATAATATGAATATTTAGCATGTGACAGACTAGATTCTTAATAATCCATATAGATTTTTGTTACCATTTAAGAAGATTTTCAATGCATTATAGGATAGCACTTTGATCCATATTGAAAGAAAAATTCATTTTCACCTAATGAATATAAAAACTTAAGTGATCATTGTTTAAAACACAAGCAATGTGAAAAGTTAGATAATACTTCAAAATAAATGTAAGACAATTCCTAGAATAGTTACTTTAATATTTCCCCATACGATGTTGGTTATATCCACCAAACCCTGTTCACCTTAGGATCTTAAATACGACCAAGTTAGATTGCACACTATCTTTCATATGATTGTAAAGGGCAGGTTTAAAAAAATCTGAATAATAAAATTTGTCTCTAATGTGAAACATTTGAACTTTATTTGTAAAACACATGTTCCTCATTTATCCATTTCTCTAATTTAGCAGAAGTTTTATATAACAGTTTAATCAACTTATAATGTCTTCACCCAAGAAAGATATTCCTGCTAGCCTTGGTAACTATTTTGTTATGGTATTTTGTTATAGTACATGAATGTAAAAATATAAGGCTGCAAAAGAATTTCAAGTGGCTCAAACTTGAAACATGAATATATTATTAACATAAGCATATTATTAACAAAACATTGAGCAAATGCTTTTGCAGAGAAATAGACTGATAGTTGTGTGTCTGCCCACTACCCAGAACCAAGGGTTCAATATTTTTTTGTAAAAAGAAATAGTATACTGTAAGATACATGTTGCTTGAGGGAGAACTCCTCATATATTTATCTTTATACATAAATTAACTCCACACAAGTAATGGACTTTGGGTCATTATTTATAAAGTGAAAAACCATGAAACTCTAAACTTAAGAAAGTAATCAATTTGTAGTCAGTTTAGATTTTTAAATATTCAGTATTTAAAATTATATTCAAGAAGTCATTTAGAAAATGAAGATTAAAATTGACTAATTCACCTTTCTGTAGAATTAATTCATCATAAAACGGATCAAGCTATGAAAAAATATAAACTGTTGGGAATCAGCAAAAATTTTTCTCAGAGAAGGTATTTTGATTAGCCAGTTTTATATTCTGACTACAATATATATTTACACCAAATGAACACACTCATCTAGTTCATACTGAGCATGCTCAGTTCTTCTTGAGTACCTGTATACTTTGCTGGTGTTGTGAACTCACCAGATTCTCAGCCATGGGATACAGACTCATACTGGTGATGCTTGAGGAAGGTTCCAGGCTTTCAGCATCATTGGGCCATCTTGCTCTGAATCTTCCAGCTACTTCAATTAAGCAGATTCAGATTTCTCCAGCTTTCAAACCTGCAGACAGTTATTGTGAGACTATCCAGCCTTTGTTCAAGTAAACCAATCTAATGAATCCTCATGAGTATACAGTCACCCATTAGTTCTTTTCCTCTACATATCCTTGACTAATAGTAGTATTTTGTCAAAAACTATATTTAAATAAAGAAAATATGAAAGGAAAATATAGAAATATATCTACTACTTAGATGTAAAAGAGAGAATACTAGACCTCAATGATCTGATTTTCAAGGACAAAAGTATGTTAAACTTTTTAGATGTTAATATCGTAATCTGTAACATGAAGATCATGTCAAACATAACAGAGTTATTGGGTGTTAGGAACTACTTATATAATAAAATTGCTACAAACTGTGAGAATGCACATAATTAATGATTGATAAATGAACAGAGTTTCAAGAGAATTGTCAGTTGAAGTCTGTAACTTTACAAGTTTTCAGGCTTATTTCAATTGTACATATTTCCTAAAAGTGGTGGGTTTTTAAAAAACAAGTTTCCATTCTCAGATGCACTTTGGTAATTAGCTACGAGCAAGCAATTTATGCTTAGGTTGTCTTCACTTCTTGGCTGAGACGCTGAATCAAACAAGTAACTCCAAACAGAAAGAGATTGCTGTTCTTGCCCCCCTCTCCTGCAACATCCCAATCCCTGCCACCAGCAGCCTAGGGTGAGAGCAGAGGAAATGGCCAGTGTACCAGGGATGCCTACCAACTGCACCATTCCTGGGTGAAGCATAATTCTGGCTCCCGTAGCTCAGTGTCGCCTTGCTTCTGCCTATCATATGAGCCTTGTTATCTAATGTTCAAAGAGGTCTAAGAAGTACATAAAATACTAAACATGTATGCATTTCAACCTAAAAGAGTTAGAGTTATTTTTTGATGTTTTCATTCAAAAACTTATTGTGTGATATAATTAGTTCACCAGGGATTTGTTTTGATATGTAATATGGCTATAGTAATATTATACTCTTCTACTTTAATATTCTCCTTCTACTACTCTGATCTCTTAGATGATTTAATATATTAACACTATCTTGTGAAAGTCTGAAATGTCTTTTCTAATGCCTTACTTGTAGATACTCTATCATTCATTTTATAGCTCCAATCTCTACCAGAACTTAAATTATTTTATGGTAATCACTGTCCTAGAAAGAGCCAGTTAGAGGTGACATGTATCAAAATAACAGGACTGGTACATTAGTAATGTATACTTTAATGTCTACAGTTTTTCTAGTTTTCACTGAAATATAGTGTTTCATGCCCTCCATTTTGTGTAATGGAACTGATTGTGTATTTCTCGGGACTGATTTATTTGGCCTGGTTTCTATGAATTGATTCATTTAGGAACATTTGATAGAATAGTTGATATCAAAATAATGCTATATAAAGAACACATAAACACATTATTGAATGAAGAATGAACTGAAAGCTCATAAGTTCTCAGCGATGATGCACCCAGCAAGAGAATTAAATTGCATGAAAATCAAGTCACTACTCTAAACTACATGGTCCAATAAAACCTGGAGAGAAAAATGTAAGTTGAACTCAATTTCTCAGGCATTGCCATGAGTGCAGATTCACATCCTGCTGTTATGTGAACAATTACCACGCCTGGAGGGAACTGAAGGAATTCTGGCACCTATTGGTAGATAGGATAAAGGCCTCAGCTGATTCTCCTATCATGAGGCTCACATGCCATATGTTATAAGCTAATACATTAACTAAGCATAATGAGGAAGATAACACATTTTACCACTGCTTGCTTACATTGAAAAAAGATAACACCATTATATAAATCACTTGTAATTCACTGAATGTCTTTGTTCTTGCAAATCTTAAAAATGTAGAAAAACAGTAATGCAGAAAATATCCCAGTGGACTGTAAAGTACACTGAACTTTGGCCTAAAAATTATTTTCTCCATTTATTGGTGAAACTTGCAAACTACATGCTGGTGAATTTGCTCTTAATACTATTCTTTGTGTATCTTTTTAATAAAATGGAACAGTGCCTAGGAAATATGAAGGTATGATGCTGAAAATCTTTATTAGTTGGCTTTTCATATAAATATGTGTAAATTGTATAATTTTGGCTTCATGTTAATATTACTATTATTGTGTTCCCTGTAAAATAGATATATAGAATATCTGACAGGGCCAGTGAGATGGCTCAGTGGCGTAAGCGCCTGCCTGGCAAGCGTGAGGGCCCAAGTTTGACTCCCAGAACCCACATACGATAAAAGGGCCGGTGATATCACTCAGCGGCACAGGCACCTGCTGCCGCGCGAGGTCCTGAGGTCGACCCCCGGTACCCACACACACAAAAATAATAATAATAATAATATATCTGGCATAGTTTAGGGTTTAAGTCAAGGGGTCAATGAAAGTTTAACAGTTGATTGAGAATTAATATATAGACTATTTGGAAACTAAGAAGTCTGCAAAACCAAGTATCTTTACATCAGAGAAATTGAGGTAAGACTGTATTGGTCAGGGTAATGGACAATTGCCTTAAATGAAAAGGCAGCAAATTTAGCTTCTCCTTTCCATTACTCCTGCCAGAAACTCATGGACATCACTGACAAAGGAAAATGGTGTAAGACCATCTAGAACGATAGAGAATGATGGGATTGTGATTATTATATCCTAAGATGTCTTATCAAATCAGCCAGTCAACACTGTGTTCTGCATTCAGTCATGCACTATAGAATATTAAAATGAATATAGGACTTAGTCTGTCTTCCAAAGAAGCTTAAAATTCAAATCAGGTGCCTATATAAGCAGAGTTAAATATAAAAAATAAAAAGGTAAGGGAACACCAAGATGCAGCTTACATGAGAGGGACCAAATTACTGTAGGACTCCTGAAAAGTTGGAGGAAAGCTTCCTGCAGTATATAGATATTGAAGTATCCCAGAAGTGAGATATGTCATGTACATGTGCAAATTATCTATGATGAATGTTATTATGTATATCTAAAATGTATCAATAAAATAAAAAATGCAAAGAATAGTGACCCATAAATGATGTGAAGTATACAGATAGGTAAATGAGAGGTGTCAGGGAATACCATAGGAAGACAACCCAGAATAAGCAAAACCATTACACTAGCAATGAAAAAACTTTATTTTAGGAGAAAGGAGTGGTACAGCCTGATGACATGTCAAAGAATAATTAATGTTTGGAAGGAAGAAGTAGATAACTCGTCAAAAACATTGAGAAAGTGCAGATGTTTAGACTTGTTCTATCAGATTATAAGGAAATGCTGAAGAGAACACAATTTCATTCATAGCTAATACATATTAATGTAATTCCTAGCTAATGCCTGGTCATTGTGCCAGACATTATCTAGCTAAAATAATTTCCCCTGCTTTATAGCTTGACAGGAAAGGGAAGTCTCCAGGAGTTATATTATCTAAGATTGTTCAGATAGTGTTATTTTTATATTTTGATAAGTTATTCTAGTTGTGTCAGCTTGAATAAGTCTGTGGTTTTCATTGTGAAAATATTTTGTACTTTGTTTAAAAGTTTATTTTTAGATATAAAAAAGATAAAAATAAAATATGGAATTCATGCTTAATATAACTATTATTTGACATTTTGAAACTTTTATTTCTCTTACAACATGCCTTTCTATCAACATGTGTTTTAATGGCTGATAAAATATACAAGTAAATATTTTTAAAATCCAACAAAATGAACATTTCCAGATATTGGCTATAGAATGTAAATGTAAATCAGTGAGTAAGGGGTAGAGTCATGTACCTACTAATAAGTTAGTCACTTCTCTGTTACTATAACAAATACAAGTAATAATCAACTTACTAAGATAAAGGCTTAATTTGGTTCACGGCTTAGAACACATAACTGCATGACTGGTGAGCCTTGTGGTTTGGAAGCCTATAGCAATGCAACACATCATGATTGGAGTGTGAAGCTGAACAAAATCACTGGCCTCATGACCAGGAAGCTGGAGGCGAGGAGGAGATGGAAGTACTACTATCTCTTTCAAGGAAACGCTCCAGTCACCTAAAGATCCTCTTTGTGCCTCGCTCTTAAAGGCTTCGTCACCTCCTGGTAGTGCCATTCTGAGGTCCAAGTCTTTAACATAGGGGTCACTGGGGGACATTCAAAGCCCAAACTATATATAGTACAGGGTTTCGGGTCTCAGTATAGAGTGGGAATGCTGAAGTTCGCTTTGTAAAAGTAAGAAAGATGAAAATTGTGAAATTTAAAATAGGGGATCAGAGATAGGTTTACTTCTCAAAAACAGAGCTCATGAGGATTCCCAGTCATGATAAAAGGAGATAAAATAAGTTAGCACTAAATGGGGACTATACTTAGAGTGGATTTAAAATTAAGGATCTGGGGAGTGGATGGAAAAAGGCTCAGTGTAAACCAGGATCAGTCCACCTCTGGTTTATGATTTGAATTTACAGTTTCCCGGGTGTCTTAGTTCATTCAGGCTGCCATAAAAAAGTGTTACAAGCCATGTTGCTTATAAACTACACTCTTTTCATATGGTTGTGGAATTTGAGAATTCCAAGAGCAAAACTAATTCAGTGCCTGGTGAGGGTCTACATTCTGACACAAGGATGCCTTTTTTTTTTAACCCTCACTTCACCTGGCAGAAGGGGCAAGTGAGATCTCTAGGCTCTCTTTTTTATAAAAGCACTAATCTCACTCATAAGAACTTAATCATTCTGCCTTAATTACTTCCTAAAGGTGTCATCTTCTACTACTATTACCTTGGGGGTTAAGATTTCAACTTAATGAATTTTGAAGCACCACGTATACTAAGACTATAGCAACCAGCATCACTATAGCAAAGTAGCTCCAAGCTGACACTATAAGAACTGGTTATGGTTTGGGGCCTTCACATATTAAGTGGAGGCATTGAAAACTAGTATGCAATGTGGGTTATGGGAAAGAGATAGAAAATAATCTGTGCTCTAGTCACTGTCATAGACCACTCAAGCTGAACCTGAAAAGTTAAAATTCCACACAAAGAACAGCAAATAATATTTTATTCTAAGTCAATTTATTTATAGGAAATGAGAATAATATGATAATATGTAAAGGATATTTAAATAATTACATTTAATTAAGGGAATTATATTAAAATTTTGTTTCTGCAAAAAGGTATATAAATGAGACAATATCAGATGGCTATGAAAAACTTATTAGAAATATTTGAAAAAATACGAATATGAGAACAAAATATCAGGGTAAGACAAACTTTAAATGGTGTAAAGGCATAGTCCCCTATCTTGATTCAGTCCGATGGTAGGGTCAGGTACATTAGAGGCCTTGCAAAGATGCACATGTGCCATGAGATGAAGGTAAAAGCCTTTAAAAATGCAGAAGTTGAAACATCAGAGAAGATTCTAGGATTTTAATAATATTTGGCATGACAGGATATCATTTTGTATCAGTTGTCTTCAAACTTTAGTGTTCATTAGTATCTTCCTCAGATTAATAAATCTGGTTGATGCACAAAATTTGTATTTTTAACAAATCCCCAAATACAGTATTGAAAAGCAGTTTGACTCTTAAATAGGTATCAGTGGCCTAATTGTTTGCTAAAGTAAGGGAAATTGGAGTCAAAAATTTGACAAAGAGTCAACTGCATATACTTATGAAATTGATTACAAAATATACACATGTGAGTCTCACATTAATGCTTATGAGAAAATAATGTTAAAGACTAAAGAATGAGAAGAGCAGGTTGACCCTTCCATCAGGTGCCCACCAGCCTCTCTTCTAACCAACTCCCATGCTTTCACAATGCATCCGAGAATAAAGACTATGTGGTAGCAGGACTGTAAGCCTGGTATGGGTTCAGGAATTTATGTTTTCTTTCCTTCTCCATAAAGCTGTCAGCAGAAGCAAATACTCTGAATCCTTTATCTTAGCACCATTCCTCTAAAAGATGTTGCGGTGCCAGATTAAATATATTGGACCTTTTCCATCACAGAAGGTGAAGCAATTCATTCTTACTGGAACTGGCATCTACTTCAGATAGCAGTTTACTTTCTTTGCCAGCTTCTTTCTTTCTGTAAGCTTTACCATTTTAGTACTAAGAGAATCTTACCATTAAAAGGACCTCTGCTTTACAGTAAACTAATACAACCATTATGGAAATCAGTGTGGAGATGTTTAAAAAACTAAAACTAGAAATTCCATTTGACCCAGCTATTTCTCTTCCAGGTGTCTTCCCCAAACAACTAAAGACTTCATATTAGAGTAATACATGCATACCAATGTTTATAGTAATACAATTCACAATAGCTAAATCTTTGAAGTGCACTGTATGTCCATCAACAGATGATTGCTTAAAGAAAATGTGACATTTACACACAATGGAGTACTACTCTGCCATAAAGAATAAACTTGAGTAATTTGTTTGAAAACAGGTGTACTTTGAGACCATACTAACGTTAAATAAGTTAGATACATAAGCTTAAATATTGCATAGTTTATCTTATATGAGGAACCAAAAATATAAATAAACAGCAAAATAAAATATAGATAATAAGAACAGAGAGATGTATCTGTTACAAAAGGGAAGGGGACTAAGAGATGGAGTGAGGGGGAAGGGAGGGGAGAGGAAGGGGATTTAAAAAAATTAAGATGTGTTATGTACATGTACCATCTGCCCATGAGAAATGTAGTAATTTTTTATTGGTACCCATACTAATAAAAAATAAAAACTGAAAAAAAATATTAATTTGCCTCATACAACAGGATAATTTTTGTTGCAAAAAAGGTATGAAAATGGGCTCCTGATCAGAGAATTCACTTCTCCAATATATCCCAAGGTAAACCACATAATTGACCCAGCAGATTGGAAGAATAGATATTAAAGTTCCCACTACTAAGTATCTCAGAATAATATATCTAGTGCATTTAAATGCAATTTTTCTAATAATTCATTGAACCAATGGCTTATATGTAGTTGATAGAATGCTCAGATCCTGGAATCACGGAATAGAAGTAGGACTGGCTTGTTTAACTATTAACACCAGAGATCTACTTGGGGCAAGGCTACTGAAGTAGATTTTGAAGAAAAATCCACCAGACCCAAAGGCAATGTACTGTTGGTATAGACTGACAAAGCAGAGTATATGATAATAAGCTCAATGACAAAATAGAGTTTCAAACAGTAATTTATAAATTTTTATTTATTAAAGCCAGGATAATTTTATATATAAAGTATAAAATTAGAGTATTTCCTTACCTAAAATTAACTACAAGGACATGATCACTTAAATGTGAGAAGCAAAAGATTAACACTATAGAAGAAAGTATAAGAAGTTGAAACCTCAGAATAGGGAACAGTATTTTAAAGAGGAGAACACAAATTTGATTGCAATAATTTAAATTTTCCTAAGCAAAGCAAAAAGATCATAGTCTGGAAGAAAGTATTTACTGGGCATATATAAAAAACAAATATTGAATTATTTTTATTGTTAGGAACATCTGTTGTAATAATAAACCAATGATAAAATCACAGTTTAATGGGAAAATGTCTAATAATGAAAATAATTTACATAGGAAGAACACAAAATCTAACAACACTAGTAACCACAGAAATAAATACTAAAACAATATTGGATGACATTCTCACATTAAATGGGCAAAAATTTTTAAATATTTGACAATATCAAAAAGTAGCAGGGGCTGGTGAGGTAGCTCAGCGGCATGAATGCCTTCCTGGCAAGCGTGAGGTTCTGAGTTCGACTCCCGGTACCCACATAAAAAAAAATAAAAGTAGCAAAGATATAGATAAAAAATTTGAAATTGCCTCATACTCTTGATAAAAGTATAGTAACAGTAGCATTTTAGAAATCAACTTGGTCCTTTCTACAAAAGCTTAAGAGGTACTGTATCATTAGGATTATATTCAGGTATAAGTAACTGGAAACAAGATTACACTGGCTTAATCATGAAAGGATATTATCTCAGACATTAAAATAAAAATTATCTGGACAGGCAACAGCAGGTTGAAACAGCAGTTAAAAATGGCCTGAAGGAACCTGTCTTAGTTACTTTTGTTGCTGAGACAAAATATCAAACACCCAATGTTAAAAGGGAAAAGGTTTAGTTAGCTCACAGTTTGTAGAGGTTTCAGTCCATAATCAACTGGCTCCAAGGCAGGGTGGCACGGCAGACAGGCATCGCAGAGGAGAAGCAGATCAGGGATGGGAGAAGGTAGCAAAGCAACAAGGCAGGGACCTTAACAGCATCTTTCTGCCCTTTTATCCTATTCGGGTTACTCAGGGTGGGTAGCACTCACACCCTTAATCCTAATGCCCTTGATCCTAACATTGCACCATAAATCAATCCCCGTACCACACACTGAAGATCTAGCCACCTCTGAAAAAGCCTCACCTGTGACCACATGAAGTTTTGGGGGGACATCTAGACACAAGCCATAACAGAACCAGACCTATTTTGGCACTCAGCCTTCCTTAACGTGCAGCAGCTGCACTTCCAGGATTGTCACAATCCAGACAAAATAATGGTTAAGGATGATTGAGTCAGCACCAAGAGTTGATGCTTATATTGCATTGGCCAGAACTATCTCTTAACTCAGCCACCTCCAGCTACAAAAAAAAAGTTAGGGTTGAGAACAGTTTGTGTTTCAAACTCTGAAGTTGAGATTGCCATATGTAAATGGATATGAGTAGTACTGGATGAGCCAATCCTACAATACTGATTTCCTAGGCACGCATAATTGTATTATGTATATCCTAGTGCCTTGCTACTCAGTGTGCTCTGTTTTAGGTGGACAAAAAGCAAAAGTACACACCACAAGTCTAATGTGGAATCAGTACCTACATTGCAACAAAAGTGATGGGTCCATAAACAACTTCAAGTTTGAGAAGCATCGCCGTGGAGAAAACCACATAAGAATTAGTGTATGATGTATCTTACATGCAAAAGTGTAAATAACCTAAACTTCCATCAATAACAGAACACATGATTGTTTTCAGTACAATAATTTATAGGAGAGTTAAAATAAATAACAGAATAACCGATATTGATCTGGACAAATACTAGAAGTATAATATTGATTTAAAGAGACAGAATGAACACAATATTAAACCAACAGTATGATAAAATGTGTGCATATTTTTAAAGATAAAAACAACGTTTCTTAAGTATACATATATACTTATTATTACATGGAAAGATATACTGTTGGAAGATGATCAACAACTTCACTATACTAGTTAGTTGGATAAAAAAAGAAAGAAATGATTAAAAAGAAGATAATATACTTTTTATCATGTCTTTCATATTTCTGAAAATACTGAATCAAGTATGGCAAACATTAAGATTTCTGTATTTATTTATGCATCACCATCTGCAAAATCCTGCAATTTTAAAAATTATTTTATAAAATATCATATGACTCATGTCTAGATATCCCCCCAAAGCCTCATGCGGCCACAGGAGAGGTTTTTCAGAGGTGGCTAGATCTACAGTGTGTGATGCTGGGATTGATTCATGGTACAATGCTAAGATCAAGGGCACTAGGATTAAAGGTATGAGTGCTGCCCACCCTGAGTAGCCTGGATAAAATATAAGGGATAAAAAGAACCGTGGTCATCCCTTGCTTGTTTTGCTACCTTCTGCCTACCATGAACTGTTTCTCATATGTGATCCCAATCTTCAGTGCCAACCTGCCTCAGAGCCAGCTGATTATGGACTGAAACCTCTACAAACCATGAGCTAAATAAACCTTTCCTCTTTTAAATTTGGTCATTGGGTATTTTGCCTCAGCAATGGGAGAAGTAACTAAGAAAGAATTTTTAAAAATAAAATGAATACAGCTAATTTTATGAAGGGAGAACAATGACATAACTCTTTTTACACTGGCTATTTGTTCTCAAATGATTTAGCAATAACTGGGTAAAAATAATACATTATTTACGAAGATTAAGTAAGTCAGCATCACAGCAATATTTGTAACTGATTTTGCGATAGTAAGTCAAGAATGTTTTCGTGAATCTGCAGCACTCTCCTGGTAATAAGAGTTGGGGAACTCAAGAATGTATCCAAATACATGCATACATATTTATAACAAGCGTACTTCAAAACTGCTAGAGATGAATGGAAAATATGTGTTGAAGATGAAAATTATGTCTGTTTTGAAAAGAACTCATACCCTTGGAACCTATATGCCTTTCTGCCAGGCTCTTGTCATCTACCTTTCTATTACTTTCTTTGACTTCCTCTGTGACATTTATTATCTGTTTACCCTTTTTCAAAACATTTATCTGCCTGGGAAATTTGCATCCTGGTTATTGTTGAGATACTTGCTTCATTTTTAGTATGCAACTTTGTCTGTTTTTCCAATGTTTAACATTAGCATTGGAAATCGCATATTGTTTTACACTGCAGAAAACAATATCTTAGCATATAATGCTCCTAGATAGAAAAATGCTTTGGTGATAAAAGGAGTACTTACTGTGTCTCTTTGCTATGTTTGGCAGCTTCATGTTTGTTAAACATAAGATAAGGAAACTAAAAGGGAGAAAACTTCAGTGACTTACATTGAGGAGACACAAAAAGAGTAGAAGAACCAAAGTTTGAATCAACCCCTTTTTTCTTTCCACTCTATTCTTTCCATCTTTCACTGTCTTCAGATTGTCTTGAAATTAAAACCAGAGACTTGTAATTTCCTACCAAGATATAAATATTATTCCAATATGGCCTCATGTATTATTCCTTGTCTTCTCCTATAATAGATGTTTTTCAAGATACCTGATTTTTATAAGATGCCAATATGTGGCCACTTGGCCATTTTTACCTGAACACACAAGTGCCTAAAGCTGGAGCACTCAAAGGGTAATTATATACCTAGAGCTGGAAAACTTTTAAATTGTCAAATCAAAAAGAGAAAAAAAACTAAATTGTCATTAGTTGCACAAAATATATTTCTATTCCCAGGAAATGCAGAAGAACCTCTTAAAAACTAATAAAACTAATGAGTATTCAGTGAAATAACCAGATACCAGGAAATATACCAAAATAATAGCTTCTCCAAATGTCAGCAATAATCAGTCAGGGATGCAAACGCACACAGAATTTTAAATAAAAAAGCTATTAAATATTTGGGAATAAACTTCATAATTAGAGAAAAATAAAATTGAACAAAACAGCAAAGCAGTAAAAAGGTATTTTAAAAGGCAATGCTATAGTTTGGATAAAGCTTGAGCGTCTCCTGCAAGTGCTGATGTGTTGGAAGATTGGTCTTCAGTATCAGGAGTTTGGGAGGTGATAGAACTGCTAGGAGAGAGAGCCTAGTAGAAAGTCACTGAGAGCATGTTTAGTAATGGATTAAGGTGGTCTATGTGGAACCCTAGGTTAGTTCTCAAGAAAGTTAGTACTGTATTTACAAAAGCCTGAAGCTGTCTTATGACATTATCTCTTACTTCCATACATGCTCACACCGTAATGCCATGTGCTGTTAAACCCTCATCGGAAGCTAAACAGTCATTAGATCTTGGACTTTCAGCCTCCAAAATTGTGAACTAAATAAAATTCTTTTTTTTATAAAGTTACCCACCTTCAGATAATTGCTGCTGTTACCACAATAGCTCAGATTTGGAATGTCCACCAAATATCCATGGTCTCCAGTCCATGGCATTATGGAAACAGACAGATGGAGCCTATCAGGAAGGTTCAGGTCACTGGGGGTGTTGCCTCAAAGGGGATATTTGGACACTGTCTTTTTCCTTTCTCTCTTTTACTTCCCAGCCATGAGATGTTCAGTGTTGATCTACCATGAGCTCCTGCCATGATTTGTTACCACAGGTCCAAAAAAATGAAGCTAATTGGTCTTGGACAGAAACCTCTAAAACTGCCAACCAAAATAAATGTTTTTTCCTTATTAGCTGATTTATTGCATGTATCTTGACAGTTACTACAAACTGAGTAACAGAGTAAAATGAAGCAAACTAAAACAGATAATATATTCTTGGATATGAAAAAATACTACAAATGTCAATTATTCTAAAATATGCAATTTCATTAATCTTCAAAAATGGAACATGCAGGAGATATGCATGTGCTTACATGGAAACATATTCAATGTATATTATTATTAGTTGGTAAAAAGTAAGATGTAGAATATCTGATCCTTTTTTAGTGTTCTATAGTTGCATATATATATATTATACATATATTTCCTTCCTTTCTCTCTATGTACATTTACAAAAAATGAACTAATCCACATCAAACTTTTAATATTAGCCATTGCTAGATTGGGGGGACAGTAGGGCTTTTTATATATTATAGACCCCAGAATTGTTTGAAATTTTTATGATGACCATGTATTTGAAAAAGAAAAAAATGAATTGCTCAATAAGAAAAATGAAAGGATATCATATTGGAGTACATAAAAGAACCATTTTTGGATATCTCTGATTCCTTTATAAAATAGTTCTGAGAAAGGCATTCATTTATATATAAAACCTAAAATGTAGAAGCCACAGAAACAGGGTAATATGGTGGTCACCAGAGTCTGCGGGGTGGGGGATTGGGACTATGTAGGTCATAGGATAGAAATTTTAAGTTAAACAGGAGAAATAAATTCAAGAGAACCATTATAATTCAAGTTGACTGTGGACAATAACATACTGTGCACTTAAAAATTGCTAAGAGTGTAGATTGCAAATGTCCCCACAAAAATGTGAAATAATGAATGTTTATTTAATTTATGCATTCCTCAATGCATATGTATATCAAAGTATCATGTTGTAAAGCATAAATAGTTTTATTTATATTTTTTAAAAAAGATAAAGACTCATGTTGAATAATGGACACCAAAATTCTTGACATACGAATACCTGTAACCTATCAACATGTTACCTTGCACAGTAGAAAAGACTTTGCAGATGTGCTGAAAAATTTTGAAATGAGGATAGCATCCTTAATTATCCAGGTGGGTACAATGTAATCATAAGTGTCTTTACAAGAGGAAATCAGAGGAAGATTTGATTATAGAGATGAGAAACAGTAAGTGATATAGACAAGTATCAAAACCTCCAAAGTATCATCAACCTCCAAAACCCTGAAGATCCAAGAAACAGATTCTCTCCTGGAACTTCTAGAAGGAACCAGCCCCGTTAACATATTGATTTTAGTCCTGCAAGATTGATTTTGAACTTCTGACCTCCAGAACTCTAAAAGAATATATGTGCTCTGTTTGAAATCACTGAATGTATAGCAATTTACTACAACACCAACAGGAAAACAAATTTAAGCCAGAAAAGTACATTGAGATAAACCTGTTAAATAATTAGGGTAGGCTTCAGATGTGGCAGAAACCCTATAGGTTGATGAGATTTAGTAAATTTGGCAGGGCAAACCAAAAGGGAAATACGTTCACCACAAATGAGAACTGAGAATTACCATTGTGTGAATAGAGCCACAATTTAAAACACAAGCATAAATTTAAGTAAAAACCTAAGGAAACAGTGCAAATAAATGACCAAGATGATAGTTGCCCAGGTCTATCATGAGTCAATTAACAAGGGGTATCAGGTGTATATTATGCACAAGTCTTGGGATGGAAATGTCACAAGGAATAAATTATGCCTTCCCAGAATTTGCAATCACAAAAGAGGAAACTACATATATTTAGATCTATGTACAATATTATCAATGCTTTGCAAGATGTATACTTTGGTGATATTGATGGGAGTTGGGATGAAATGACACTAACTCTAAAAAGGGCAGAATTCTGTAGCACATACAAAGTCATAGGTAAACCCAAGATCAGAATTGGAAAGGGCTAGCTCGGAGCAAGTATAGAGGTTAGAAATCAAAACTGCACTGCAACCATCATATTAGCTGGAACCTGAAAGGTTAGTCTGGAGCTTTGGAGCCTCCATCCCCCAGGAGGAAGGCCTGGAGCTGCAGATGTTTCAGAAAGACTGACACTTTCATTTCTTTAAGTAGAGCATTACTCTTATATTAGAAAAAGGAATATATCAAACACATCAATGTCAAACTAATACTCATTGCCTAACTAATGTCATTCTGCTTCTAATTATGCCTACAACAGTATCATTGATCTACTTCTAAATCACATAATGGAGAAATGAAGAAAAATGTGCAAACATAAGCATGCACATTTGCATATTTGTACAGTATTTGGTATTCTATTAAGGATTTGGAAAGATAATCTGGTATTAAATACCCACATTTGTTTTCATGCTATAGTATCAGTTTTAAAGCACAAACTTTTTGAGATGAAGGTGATGTGGTCTTGTTAATCTGCTCCAAAGCTATTTCAGTGTCATGCACACATTATACACTAATTGGATTCCTGATGCATCTTTAAAAACTAATTTCAAAATACTAAGTAATCAGAGGCTTTGTCTTCAATACAAGACATTGCATCAGCAAAAAGTGTTTATTACTCAGCCACCTGTGTTCTGCACAAGGCAATTTAAGCAGACGCAGTCCCTACCCTGAGGAACTGTCTAAAGCCAGTGCCATTGTAACATTTAAAGACTGTCAGACAACGGAACTAATGGCAAACACAAACCACTAACATTACTAAAAAATAAAAGCACCCACTCATAATGTGCTTTGAATCAAAAGAGGAGATAATATTTTCATTTGAAAGAAAGCAACATGAGAACTTGGTAAATAATCAACATTATTGAACAAATAACACATACAACAATCATACTTAGAGTCTAGAGATAAAAAATTAAAATGTGAATATGGTTTCTTGATTAAAGTATATTATACACGGCACATGCCATAAAAGTGGGCTTTAGATAATTTACTTACTAAAACCCGGGTTCCTAATGTATATTTTTTTTACAAATTCCATTAGATTATGACCTTCTTGAAGGTGGAGACCCAGAGATATACTTATTTATGGATCAGTTTTCACCAAAGTCTCTGGCATAAAATACAGAGCTTACAGAAATGTTGAGGATGATTATGAAGGAACAGTATAAAATAGTAACAGAACAGGTTTTCTATGAGAAGTTCCTGTTTATATTTTCTCCTTACCTAGCCCACAATTTAACATTCATGGAGGATTTTGAATGCATTCAATTCGTCCGTGAAAAGGAAATAAATGACCTTGGATTTTGCAATAACACTTTCTCATATATTTTCTCTCTTTGCATTTTATCTTCTACTATCAAACATTTTTTCCAATTGCAAACAGAGGGATTAAATGAATTTCTAGTTTAAAGTAGTTGAGCACCTTAGGTAAAGAAAAACTATTAGATACAGCACTCAGAATTACTACAGGATTCCAGGGGCCTCCATTTGTATACACATGAATATAATTGGAAATAATACCACCAGAGCTGTGTACTGTGGTGGCCTTGGAGAGTTAAGATAGCATACAAAGTTCTCAGGACAGACAATGGCCACTAACACCCTTCCACTACACAAGTGTTCTCTCAGAACCAAACTTTTACTTTTCCTCCAATGGAAAAACAAATAGGTTAGCACAAATACAACATTAGAATATTCATGGCATCCTTATAAATCTGTTCTAGACAAAAGCAATTATTGTACTTCCATCAAGCCATAGAATAATTTTGTTCATTAAAATTCTTAGACCAAAATCTTACAAAATTAAATGAAGTTGTTAAAATCTATTTTAGAATGTTGATAATAATCTAAAATCAGATGTGTGTAGGATATGAGATGTAGAAAAATATCTTAAGCACTTTCTGCCTTTAAAGAATTTTTTTGGCAAAGTAAGAATTAAGAAGTACATTTAGTGAGGCCAAAAGGTACTTAATAAAATTGACATGTAACATGTGAGAGGTTTTGTATATCATTTACATTGCCTGAAATTCACAAGTTATGGAGTCATTTTCAAGCAGCATGAGACAGAGAGAGAAAGAGCGAGAGAGAGAAAGAGAGAGAGAGAGAGAAAGAATGGCATTTAAAAAAGGGAGGGATGGAATCAAAATGGACAGGAAATAAATTTTTCATTTTATGTTTTCTGTAATAGGCTTACTAACAAGCCCCATAATAGTCATATTCTGTAGAACTTTTAAATATTAATATATTTGTAAAAACATCTTTGCAGATGTGACTCATTAGGAAGCTTAGAGATTATGCTAGATTATTGGGATAGTTCTTATGCAATCATATGCATCCTTATAAGAGGTAGGCAAAGAAAAAAGGAAATAGGAGAGAGATATGAAGACAAAACAGAGACCTAAAAATGCTATGATCTAAACTAAGAGGTAGAGGGAGACACCCTAGATGTGATGAAAAAACATTTTCTCCCTAAAGCTTCTGGAGTGGCAAGGTCCTGCCAACACTAGAATTCTGCCCCATGAAACGCATCTTGCATTTCAAGCCTCCAGAACTGTAGAACAAATGTATATTATTTTAAAACCTAAAGTTTGTGGTACTTTGGTAGCACAACCATGAGGAACCTACATAACTCCCTTCGGATACAGAACTGGAGTCTTTAAAAATTCACCAAATGATTTTTCTCCTTTCTTAAAATTATTAAACATAGCACCTTCATGAAAGCCTAGGAAATTAGTCAATAAATGTTCATGCCTCTGTATTTATCTGATGTATTCTCAGTCTGTTCATTGGATCTGCCTTTAACTTCAGGCTTACATTTAAGTTCTAATCCCACCTGATCTATACATTTAGCATATCTTCTTGAAATTCATTTTTTGTTTAATAATTCTGCTAGTCCTTGAATTTTCCCATAAGGTAAATTGTAGATATTTTATCTAATTTTCTAATATCAGAATATAAAATCCAAATGTATTAGTTTTTATGCTGTTGCTGCTAGAACATATTTTCACAAATTTGAAGGCTTCAATACAAATTTAGTATTTTAATATTTTATAATTTAAGAAGTCAAACACAAGTCTTACTGAAATGAAATCAAGGTGTTAGTGGAAGTAGTCTTCATCTTTCAGGAGTTAGGGAAAATTCTGTTCCCATCACTTTTTGTAGACTTTGGAGCCATCCCACATTTCTTAGCTGGTCCCCTATCTCCACTTTCCAGGCCAACAGCAGTGGCTCCAGTCCTTCTCCTGGTACCACCTCTCTGACTTTCTGACCACAGCTGTATAAGACTCTGCTTTGAAAGAATCACGTGCATAGATTAAATGCACCTGGATATTCCAGGCCACTCTCTCATCCTAAGATCAATACCCTTAATCATGTCAACAAAGTTCTTTTTCCATGTAAGATAATATTTTCATAGGTTCTAAGGATTATAGGTGGATATCTCTTGAGGGCCATTACTCTGCCTACCACACAAACCTGCTATATTACGCATATATATTGTTTAAACTATAAAAACCTAAAATATGTTGACTGATGGATATTTTAATTAATGGCAGTAATTCTAACACAAACATTTTGCACATATTATTTTATTTTATCCTTAAAACAATTTATAGATGATTACAATAATAATCGGAAAGTGTAAATGATTTGGCCAAGGTTATTATAAAAATTGACACTTTTTCAATTATATTGTCTCCTACATGAAAGTCAGGTTTTCATCAATGAATTATTATATGCTCCTGTGAGACCATGAGTTTGGTGTTTTAAAAACTCTGGGTGGGGCCGGTGAGATGGCTCAGTGGCTTAAGCGCCTGCCCGGCAAGCGCGAGGGCCCGAGTTCGACTCCCGGATCCCACATACGAAAAAGGGGCCGGTGATATCGCTCAGCGGCACGGGCGCCTGTTGGCGCGCGAGGTCCTGAGGTCGACCCTCCGGTACCCACAAAAAAAAAAAAAAAAAAAAAAAAAAAAAAACTCTGGGTGGCTTGTGTGTACTTTCAGGTGGTAATGTAAAGATAGCCTCTGTGTTATGAAAATAAAGCTGAAGAAAGGAAGTAGTGAGTCCCCAGATAAAGATAATTAAACTTACTCGTGTAGGGCAATCAATGGCAATTCCCAGAGGTAACTTGGTCTTTCAGAGCCCTCCTGTTGCTAAACTGTAATGGCTATAATACCCCTCAATATGCCTGCTACGACAGTTTATTATCCTTTTTGTGCAAATACAGCTCAATATGTGAATGCAACTTCAAGGTCAGTATCTTTTCCAAAACAGATTGTTACTTTCAACAACTCTTGTATAGATCTTCTTGAATTGACAAGGAAGTTATATGTTAACTTGTTACATGAGATTACCTGTGTTCATTTTCTTTTTCTTCCAAGGATTGATATGAAAGCCATTTATTCACATTTTAAATTCTGGTGTTTGCATATGTCTTACAATCAGTGTCAGGAGAAATGTGCCAGATGACAATGAGATTCAGAAGTTGAGATTTACCAGTACTTTTACTAATTACGCAGGGGCAAACCTCACCATTATTCACTTTATGGTGTTAACTTAGTTATTTATTTACCCATGCAACACAGTGGTAAACAGAGTAAATTTTATCGAAATTGAGATCTCTAAACTTTTCTTAAAATGTTTTTGAGATGATAGTGCTATGATCCAGCATTGAAATTCTTTTTCATACTCAGAAAATTGCCTGTCACATAAGAAGCAACATAAATCAAAGACGGCAGAAATTGCCAAAGTTCTCAGTATGCAAAACCATTGAAAGCTGGGAGTTCATAGTGAATATATTCATACATGATTAAGAATAAGACACAGATGCCAACTGCTATCAAAACAAAAGTGTTTTGGCAGAATTTCAGAAAAAGCTGGTTAACTTTCAAAAATATTTAATTCAATTATGATAAAAACAAAACAAGCATTTAGCCAAGTAGGAAGTATAGGAAGAATAATCCTATTCTTTGATATGACTGAAAATTATACACTGACGTTTAAGATTCTCACATATAGTGCAGTTGGGCCTGGTGGCCCATGCCTGTAATCCCAGCACTCTGGAGACTGAGGCAGGAGGATTGGCCTAGACTACCTAGAGAGACCCTGTCTCAAACAAAACAAAAAAAGATTATCACATATAGTGAAGTTGGAAGGTATCAGTGTATATTAGAAACAGGAATGTGTCATGATAGATCAATAAATGTCAATTTCCTGAGTATGATTTCACAAAAGTCTTTGTACTCTGAAATTGAATTAGATATAGACTTAAATTCTGATTGCAGTGCTTATGAGGGAAAATATGTGAAAATAGTAAAGATATCATTAATTTTAAATTCATTAAAAAATTATTTTCAAGCTGGGTATAGTGGTGCATACTCATAATCCAGTTATTCCAGGAGGCTGAGACAAGAGGACAACAATTTCTAGCTCATTCTGGTTAACTTAGGGAGTTAGCAAGATGCTGTCTCAAAAAAATAATTCATTAAATTTATTGGTACATTTTAGAAATACATAATGATCATATTCATCGTAGAGAATTTGTACCTGTACATGATATATTTTGATTCCTCTTTTCTTCCCAATCCCCTTTCCTTTCTTCAATCCCTCTTCCCCTCCATACTTACAAAGCTTTGTTTCCATTTTATCCTTTTTCTGTCATTTTTTTTCTTTCCCCTTCCTTCCTTCCCCATCCTAGTTCTTCTTTCCTTTTGAACAATTTCTTCCCATTGCACAATATCTATTGTACATTTTGGTCCTTATTTACTCTTTCAGTTTCTCATACCAGAGAGACAATGCAATATTTACACATGTGAGTCCAATTTATTTCACTTAAAAGTACAGACTCAAATTGCATCCATTTACCTAGAAATGTCTCAAGTTTAACCTTTATGGCAGAGTAGTACTCAACTGTATAAAAAACACATCTTTTTCAAATAAAAAAATTTTTGATGGCTGAGGAAATAGCTCACTGTAGAAGCCGCAAGTTCAATCTCCAATACTGAAAAAAAATTTTTTATAGAGTATATTATCCAAACATTGGTCGATTATAACTAAATGGTGTGTAATACTCAAGAAAAAATGATGGTAAAATCATGATTAAATGCTCCAACTAAATTTCATTAGTGTTTCAAGGAATTAGGGGGCTGCTACTCATTGACTTCAGCTTGGTGCTATTGTGAAAATTGGTGAGAATTTGTCCAGGAAAGATGGTCTCATGAAAGGGAAAAGTTCAAGTTCAACCATCACTGCTAGTAGTATACAGCTGCTGGCATTAAGATTTGATTTATTAAATAAAATTAATGATTTTCCATAAGGGTTATTCAATTGATAAGTGGTCATATGATTCCAAATGTCACATTCATGTGTGTCAGAGTATTCAATTTTAAAATGGCTGTAGTTTAATTCTTTCAATACCTAAAAACACTTTGTTGGAAATTGTGTCACATCCTCTGAAATATGCTTATTCTCGAGGGCTTTTAACCAGATACTATGGTGATTTTTGCACTCAAGTCCCCCAAATCGAAAGTTGTCCTTAGACTGTATTCACTTCAACCAGTTTTCTATGGCTCTGGAAAGAAATATTTTTTAAACTTTGGACTTTATACACACATAAAACAATGAGTCAAGAATGAAAGACTGCATATTTTGGATACAGAGTTGCATAGGCTCATCAAAGATTATTTACAAAATGTAACTATTAATTTCTATTAATATTAGTTACTATTACTGTTACTGGACTTTAAGCTTCCGGTCACTTGCCCCTCCCCAAAATGCTGGGGTGACAGAATTTGGTGGAAGAAAATAAATTTACTTAAACCTAGATAGAGGGGCCTCCTGTTGTCTCACATGTTGATCTTCTCATGCTCCAGTGTGCAAAGGGCTTTAATGAGGGGAAGTGGCATGGAGAGACAACGGACAGGGAGTCCCCTTGCCGGAGCTGGGGGACTTCTCTGGTGTGCACTGTTTCTGCTTTCTATTTAGGCTCATTCTGGACTTTTTCTGTTTCATCAAACTAAACCACACCTTGACCTCCTGCACAGGAGGTCAGCATCCATGTGTTCCTTAACACAGCATCCTCATGTTCCTTAAGACAGTTACTTTTCTGCAAGTCTAGTCACATAAACTGAGGAGAGAAGAGAAGTTTACCATGGCTTCTTTGTAGAAATCAGAATACCAATAGGAATGTGATCAGGAAATGTGATTAGGAATGGAGGGGGCTCTATTGAAAACTTTATTTTTTCCTAGAGGGCAGATCAGTTACATCAATATCTAGATAAATATTTGTTAGAACATTTAGGCAAGTGTGACCAGGAATAAATGCTTCAGTTGGTCTTTATTCATATGGAACAATTGCACTGTCCCTTGGCTATTGTGTGATCCGTGCCATTTTACCTAGGCAAGATTGTTTGAGGTTGGTGCTTATTACTTAATTTCACCGAATTTCCTGTTGTTATCACAAGTGAATAGCAGACATAAGGTAACAAAGCTACATGTCAACACTTACTTTATTAAAGTTTGTAAACCCACAAGTCAACTGAAAGAAGATACATGGATACCTACTCTGGCAAATCTCTGCTGCAAGAACGAAATCTTCAGTGCTATAGAGCAAGTTGATGTTTTCTTGTCCATGAGGTCCTTGACACCTCCCTTGCATCCTTATCTCTCCATGCATCCTAAAATTAAAAAAAATCTGTACCTTATTAAGTAACACAAAATATCTCATTTTCACCAATCCTTACAATTCTGTATTTGTGCACCCTGAAGGTATGGAAACCTCGTGTTTTCATAGGTATTATTGGCCTCTTACCAGAGACTATCTTACATAGTCTTTGTCTTTTGTTTTCCTACCCTTCAAAATTATTTTTTAGATAAATAATATACACATAAATTAAAAACTTTCTATGTCAAAGATGGAAAACTTGTTATGAAAAATTATGGCTGCTCTCTCTTTGCATTCCATACCTGCTCCCCAGAAGCAGCAACTTTTATGTTGTATGTTATTCGGTAATTCACCAACATTTCTGCTTTCTTGATTTCTACTTAATCTTTAACATTATTTCCCTCATATTGTGATGGAGTACTTTTAAATATTACACACAAAATTCCATCTCTGAATGTTTGGACTTCACATCTCTTACACTTATACACATGCCAAGTGAACTTACGCACAGTCCTCGTTTCAACTTCTCTTGAGTGGAGATTTCCAGAATACTCACTAGTGTTTTCTGTCTAGCAAGATGGGCAAAAAAAGCTTTGAAAAGCATAAACCGCTTAATAAACTACTAACAAACAAACATTTTCCAAGCTATGCAGCCTCTCAATACAGCAAGATCAAAATTTCAGCTTACATTGATTTGTTTGTTGCTCTCATTAGCATTACTCCTGAATTCTTGACTATAATACGTCCAGCTAAACTACATGAAACACTAGCATTTTATTTCCTTTCTTATACGTATTATTTTCCTCACATAATATTTTTAATTGGTGAGGGATTCTTTTTTATTTTATCCTCATGCTTACCCAAACTCTCCCACAGAAATAAATACCTGCTTTATTATAAATATATTGAAATTTCTATTAAGTGTTTTCTTTTTTTCTTGGAGAAACTTTTATTGCAATCCTCTGTCATTCTTGGTATTTCATTTGCCCTGGTCTTAGTTTCTCGTATTAAAATTTCTTCACAAATGTCTCGAATTCCATGAGTCTCAGATGCTACTTAACCCCATGCATTGGGTTCACTAATTGGTGGCCATTAGAAGGACGCATCAGCCTAGTTGAGGATGTGTAGATGTTTGCTTCTGAATTTCTAGAATTTGTGTCTTCGAAGAAAATTGCTCCAGTCTCAAAATGGCTGCCCCAGTCTGGAAGCAATTCAAGACCTGCAGACCGCTGCTAATTATGTAGACATTCACTTAATCTTATTCTGTGTCCATCAGTTGTATCTTCAAGTGAACTTGTGCAGAGGCTTCTTTACAACTTCTTTAGAGGGGAGATTTCTAGAATATCCACTAGCATTTCTTACCTGAGCATCATTGGCAAAAGAACTTTTGAAATTCGTAATACAGATTTTCAGTCTTCTGGGTACTGATGACAACACCTTTTTATAATCCACTCACATTCTTGAGACTTCCCATGACTAGAATATTTCCTATCCTCCTGCAAACTTAAGAGTCAGATGACTGCTCTCCTTAGTTTCATCCCCATTCCAAGTTCAAAACTTCTGTTGATGTATCTCTTACTAAAACTTAACTTTCTTTTCAGTGTTTATATGCTTATGACATTTTAAAAATCCTTAATTGCAGTATTGACAAGAGTTTCCAGAGAATGTATAGATAGAAGCCTGTGTTCAACTCACTATGTTTAACTGGCTTTCTCCTCCCTTTGAAATCAATTTCTCATTAGTGAAAATTTCACCCTAACTGTTGTCCTCATTAGACTGCAATGCTCTTCATTTCTCCTTATTATAAAGTCATGAGGATTTCATCTCCTAGGAGATGGAAGGTACTTCCGTGCAGTTTCATGATGTTCAACACCACTCACCTAGTTGACTGTAACATAATCTGGAATTAGCAATGAAGCTGCCTTAACAGGTTTAGTGCAGAAAGCATCATTTTATATGCACTAACTAAACAATTCTTTCCCTCAGTCAGTAAAGGCTTAAAGTTGCGTATTTACCTACACAGAATCTGTACACTTTTTCTCCAAAGGACTTTTCTAAAATATGTTCTGTTGAATCTTTTTTGGAAACATTTTATTTCAATGTCTACAACTTAGCAGCTTCTCTTTTTTCTCTCAAATCTTCCTGCTGCTGCTTTACATGAGTAAGAAGATACTCCCTGCACCATAATGACCCACACAATGTACGAACCTGAACTGTTGCATCAGAATTCCTCCTAGAAAAGTAATGACTATTCAGCAAAATACCCCACAGAAACTATATGGAGAAAGAACAAACTTCAAGCTCTAGGTTGGCAGTAAAAAGATATCATCTAAACTGCTTTGTATGAATCAGAGAGGAATTTGTTTTAATGAAAGTTATAGAAGACGGGGAGAATTTGGAAGAGAAGTCAGAAGAGTAGAGATTACTTTGTATTAATTTCAACATAAGTTCATGCACTCTGGCCCTGAATTTTTAGGAAGATAGAATAAAAATGAAATAAGGAGAAATTATAATCAGATGCTTAATTCTGTTTTTAATGTTTCATTTCTCAGAAAAAATACCTGAATGAAATATGGCAAAATGTTAGCCTATGTTAAACTCTATGGAAGGCCCACAAATATTATATTTTCTTCTATTCTTTAATGTAAATTAATATTTCTAATAATTTAAGAAAATAAAGAGCAGTACAAAATGAATATGAACTGGTACCTTTGAGTTTGAAAATCACATACATATTGCAACTTAGAGAACAAGGCTTATGGTTATAGCATATGGCTATGATTGAATATCAGCCTTGTGAGGATTTTCATGTACTGTTTCCTAGATGACAGTTTAGGATTTATCCCAGTATCTGGCCCAAACTTGATCTTTAATCATAGTGAAAACCTAAAGAGACGAAGAAATCAGTAAATTTGAAAACAAGTGGCAATTATCTTCTACAAGAAAAAAATAGCGCAAATATCATAGTTATATAAAAACTGACCAAAAGTAATACAATATTCTTTCCATGTACCATGCTATTCTGTGAAAGCAGATTCCAAGACTATGTTATACTCCCCTACTCTTTACTTGTGCCTTGATACTTTTGTTTGTTTGTTTATGTCACACATTATTTCCCGATGTATACATTTACATGTCTGATAACCTTAAGATCATGTAGTTGATAATATCATTTAATATAATTTCCGGTGTGTTTTTGTTAACACAGAATTTCCTAAATAACTGGGCTTGGAAGAACGTTATTAGTTTTTAAACATGGACTCCCATTATCCTTCTGCCGTACTAGTATCCCATGGAATATACCTTGAAAATGATAGATTAGATGATTCCCCAAGGTGTATTCAAGAGCTAATATTAAATGATTTTATCATTTCCCTGAAATATCACCCCTTCTTGTGCTTTTGGTGGATGTTCTGCTGCAGCTTATTAAACAGCAGATGCTTAGGTACCCTGCTGTCATCCAGGGAGCAGGTTTATTGTGTAGCAAGTGACACTTCCAGATGGTGAACTGGATGCAGTCTAGCAAGCTGTTGATGAAATGGCTGAGGATGTGGTGTAAGGTGTTCATGGGCAGTCCAAATTTCACTCAAAATTAGATTTGAACACCATGTTTTACACACTCAAGTAATTTGGACTTAATACTAGGGTTCAGCTTCATCTATTAAGTTCATAGAGGTCATATTTTATCATTTAACTCTGCAAATGCTACGTCAGAGTATATCTTGGGACTCTGTAGCACTTGGTGCATTATCTGAGTTTGTAGAGAGTATTCACTTCTGTTTCACAAGTAAAAACTTGCCATATTTATTATACTGATGGATATAGGAGCTGCTCTTTAAAATGGACAACATGCAGAATTTATATGCTGTAAACCATAACAAGCTATAATTTTGCATCTCTTATTTTTATTCTTGAATATGTCAAAAGAATTACTCCTTAACATTTTTCTCAAAATTTTTAACATTTTTTAAATTATCATTTTAAAATAATAATATTTCAGTTTACACACTTAGGTGTTGGCATTAACGTATAGACCTATAATAATAGACAAGAAATGTAAACACTGCTAAACTTAAGAAAATATTTAATAAGTGAGATAATTTTATAAAAAATGAAGCACAAAAAATTATTTTATAATCTATTTGTGTTATTCTGAAACAAATATGACACTGGCAATATTTCCTACCTTCTACCGCCTTGCTCGACATGAATGGGATTCCGTAATTGTCTCATGATATACACTTTTCTAACTGACTTATATTGGGAGGTACCCATGCTCTCACTAATTATATTATTTTAGTTTTCATAGAACCAGCAGTACTCAAACAAAACAACAATTTTATCTGAGAATCGGGTATAAGAATCTACCTTATTAATTATCATGATAAAGCTATATACTGTAGTATTATCTACACGTGAAAATGAGCTCTGTCCCTATAAAAAAAAAAACTACCACATAAGACTAAAAAGAAAATGTTCAACATTTCTTTTTTCTTTTTTGTGGGTACCGGGGGGTCGACCTCAGGACCTCGCGTGCCAAGAGGCACCTGTGCCGCTGAGTGATATCACCGGCCCCTTTTTCGTATGTGGGATGCGGGAGTCGAACTGGGGCCCTCACGCTTGCAAGGCAGGCGCTTATGCCGCTGAGCCATCTCACCGGCCCAATGTTCAACATTTACTAGAACATTTTCAGTTATATATTACTGTACAAAAAATTATTCCAAGTTTACCAGGTTAAAACAACAACCATTATTTTAGTTTCTGTGGTGAAGATTATGCCCATAATCTATATTGGTCTACCGGTTTGTAGTCCCAGCTGGACGAAATGGAACTGCTGGCAGGGGCCAGAGCTTCTTGTTAAGGTATCTGTAGTTGTTGACAAGTTTTGGGTCATTCTTTGTCATAGGGCTGCTTCTCTCTCATAGTTAATGATCCAAGAGTGGGAAAGAAAAAGTATTCAATGGAAAAGCCAGCCTGGTAAGCGCGAGGTCCTGAGTTCTACTCCTGATACCCACAAATTGGCAAAAAAGGGCCAGTGATATTGCTCACTGGTTCAAGCAGTTGCTGGCAAGCACGAGGTCCTGAGGTCAACTCCCGGTACCCACACTAAAAAAAAAAAAAAAAAAAAAAAAAAAAAAAGGACATCCCAACCCTTTGCCATACTCTATTCCTCAGAAGACAGTCCTTAACTTTGTGTCCTGCTAAAGAAGAGAGAATTACAGAGAACATGCCTACCTGAAAGCAGTGGTCACTTGGGGCAGCAAAGGAAGATATCAACCTCAGTAGATTCTTACCTTATTCAATTAAAATAAATGTAATTTTGACTGCCTGTGTTTTTATTAAATCAGAAAATCAGCAGGGTATAACTGAGGAATTTGGGTCTTAAAAGTAAGGAATTAACAGCCCCCAAAAGTATAAAACCTGGCACTATTACTGAAGCAATTTTCCAATTTTTTATATACATACTTCTAACTAGGAGGTTGATAATGAACTGGTATCACAAAATTCTATAGAAGGAAGATGAAACTGTCCTTTGTTTAAGGAGATATACCTGAACCTGAAGGGAAATACTTATGCATATGGGCATTAATGCACATATATCTTTATGAGAAGTAATGAAGAGTACATTTAATAACATACTTTTATGTTTTTACAGATATACACTAATTTTAATATTATGAAGCAAAGCAAACAAAATGAAACATTGTAAAAGTTCAAAGCCTTTAAAACATGCTTTTTATATTTCCTCGTAACATGGTTTCTAGCAATTTTAAGATCTGTATAAGTATTATCTTACTATTACTATCATATTACTATTTTTATCATATTACTATGATTTTATTTACTAAATCAGAAAACTTTTTTCTCTGAACAAGGAACAATGAAAAATAGATTTTAATCTACCTCTGCTACATAAAAAGCCAATAATGAACTGTCAACAAGAATTATTTCTGTCTTCCTCTCTTCAAGATCATATTTTCTGGGTTTTTTTTGAGATTGCCATTCAAATTTTAACTTATGTATTTAACATTCCAGGAGCCTAATGTAGAGTTATTTATATGCAGCTGAAACTTGAATTCGTTAATTACTGTTTTAATTTAACAATATGTATAATATGAAGTAATTCAACAGATTGATTCATTAGAAATATGTAGAAAATATTTGTTCGCACTCATTGTCCAAAATCAATATAGCCTCCCACACTACAGATTAACACTCACCCTTATTCAAATAATCCTAATTAACATCTCATATCTAAGCATTGAAAAAGTAGCTGATTTCTGATCAATATTTCACGATAGATATCTTTAATGATAGCTATTCATATCTCACAGCTTTTGTTTGTTAAGCTGACACAGAAAATTAGCTCTGCTTTTTCTTGCTTATAATTTGCACTTGCACATGAACCAGATGGCATTCAGAATCAGATAAAAGAATAATAAATGTAAGCTGGAGAAATTGAGATTGTTTGAAACAACATATCATTTCAAAGATATAAAAACCCTGATAGTTAAATCCTTTTCCTTTTGCTCCTTGAAGGAGCTGTCTAATGCATTTATTTCCATCTACCTTTATTGGACAATCTGTCCATTAAATTAAACCACAGAAATGCAGGGCAGATGAGTCTTCGTTCAGGGAAATAATAAGCCCACTAAGTCATGAACAGTACATCAGATGAGCTGTAGTTTTTCACCTTTCTTACACACCTGGGAGGCATTAAACAATTTTTGCTCTGAAGGGGACTTTTTTCCTTGTCCACTGGAAATACTTTTCTTCCACAGACTCTAAATAATGAGCCACTTTAAGGTAACTCTGTGTAGAGGGACTTGTGTAGCAGAAGTACATCACAGGATGTATGCTATTAGGAACCAAAGCTTATTGCTTTGATGTGCCAAATGATGCCACAATTCAAAAATTCCTGAAGCTCTATCTGTTTGGCATGCAATGAGGGAAGCAAGTGACAAATAAAGACGTTCTGATATAGCCTTGCTGTCTCCACATCAAGGCCTGTGCAAAACAGAAATCTGCCTCCTATAAAGAATTATTTTGAGACACTTGCATGAACATGGGTCCATAGGGAGATTATAAATATGTCCTTATTGCATTAGCATCTAGCTTTAATAGCAGATTAAATATAGTTAATAAAAAAGTTATTCTGACATGGATGAAAAGTACATAAGAGGTTGGACTATTGAATTAAGAAGAGCAAAAGATAAAAACATCAGAGCACACTCATTTCAAATGAGATATTAATGAAGTAAGTAGAGATATTCTTTATATGTTCCTATGATATAACCTCTATATATGAAAAGCTGCATATATGAAAAACTAATATAATAAAAGTGAAAGAAAATATTTAAAAATTTTTAATCTTTTTCAAACTGTTCAAATGGATATATTTGTAAATTAGCCATCTACTGCAAATAAGAAATTACCTTATAATTCTGTGGGGCTGAGAAAATGTGCACATGTGTGTGTCAGTTTTAAAAAAATAACATTTCCAGTAAAAACTAGAGTAAATGGGAATTGCTAAAATGCCATTTGCAAATAAAACGTGATTTTTGTGGTACTATTTAAAATGATAATTCAACATAATTATGCAAAATAATTCTTACATTTTTAACAAATAAAGCAATTAAAGAGGTGGGATAAACTACCCATGTATCTTTTAAGGTTTCTGTCAATATTTGTGTGTGTGTGTTTGTGTAAAGATTAAGTTAAATACTGATAGGACTGAGGAAGGAAGGCCAGTAGGAGCTCAAACACACACAATTTAATCCACATATCTTCATCTTCAAATATCATTTTTATACAATTGACTTCTATTCATGTTATTAATAATAGTTTTAACACACTATTTCTATAAAAATAATATTGATGAAATCATCCTGAATTGAGGGAAAAGTATTGAATCAATTCAATCCACCTTTGACAGTTAAAGACCTGGAATTAAATGAACTTTGTTTGCCAATAACAAACAAAATTCAGCTCCTTACAACCCTAAGACTTTGGTGCAATTAAACATAAAAATCTTACTTATTCTTTCTTCAAATTTTTTAAATACACAGTTTAAATAATGGAAATTGTTGAAGAGTCCTCATACTTAATCAAATAAACTTGAGTGTCCATTTGGACTATATTAATAGTTGCAAGCTGGACGTGGTGGCACGTGCCTGTAATCCCAGCACTCCGGAAGCTGGGGCAGGAGGATCGCAGTGACTTTGAGGCCAGCCTGGACTACATAAATGAGTTCAAAGCTAACCTGCATCACAATGCAAGACCCTGTCTCAAAAATAAATAAATAAATAAATAAAATGAATAATAGTTTCACGTGTCATATATAAAAATTCATAGGCCTCCTGGAATTGCAAATGATTCTGTATGGTTTGATCAACAGAACATACAAGTTCATGGAGCTCTTGGCAGAAACTGTGCCAAATGAGGAAGGTAGAACTATTGGAATGGCATTCCTGGGCTCTCAGCATATTAACGAGGATAGAGAAATAGAATATGACATGAACATTTCTCACTAGATTCTAAATAGTGAGTAATATATTCACTTATTTATCAATTCCAGTTGAAATAATGTTTGCAGGAGACTTTGGTATATAAATTATGTGTCAATGTGCTCCAAACTATAGACAAACTGTTGGTGACTTTATGAAATTCAACCCAAACAAAGGACAGATTCTACCAAATGCATTAAGTGGAGAGGAACTCTTCTATTTCCATAAAGATATATTGAATTTCTTAATATTTACTGTTTCATCCTTGAGAAGTTTTGATTTTTCACTTAAAAAATCAGAAGCAGTGGGCTAGGTATATAGCTCAGAAGTATAGCGCCTGCCTGACATGCGCGAGGTGGTGAATTCGATTCTGGGTATCGAAAAAAAAAAAAAAAATCAAAAGCAAGAAAGTCATGCAATCTTTGGTTTTGTTTCCTTGGGAATAATAAATGACTTCATATAAACAGGGGTTTTTGATTTTATTTTCTTTCAGTCAATATTGTTTCTTAAAATAACCATGTGCAAAAAATTCTTCCAGACATACACCTCAAGTCTGCCAACTCAACCCTTTCATTTACAGCTTCTGGGCTGGATGTGGTCACTGTCCAATGACAGAAAGGAAGCTAAATTGAAGACATCCTGAAACAATACAATTGGGCAGAAAAGCAACACCCTAAGTTGAAGTTTACCATAGACTGACTCCTTAATATGTTCATAAAGTTTAATTGGGATCCCTTAAGGATAGGCTACAAGTAACAAGCTCATCTTTTGATAGTTAGAATAAAAAAGCGGTTGGTATTTTAATGCTTTTTGAGCCCAGATCATTGGTTGCTCTGTCTATATGATTGCTAATTGTAGGCAAAGATTGCCTCTCATAGCAGTGCTATATTTTCTTCTTTATAGGACTGCAAAAATTATCATTTCTTGCCTAATCTCAGCTTTTTTCTAGTAATTTTGCTCAAACAGCAAAGAGCAGCCAAAACACATCATTACTCTAAATTTCTCTAACAAATTCTAGTAAAGCTACAGACATGTTAAACATATGGTCTGCCATTGAAGTCATCAGAGGTGAGAGTATTACAAGTGTTTTGCCACATCCTAATATGAGACATCACCTTTCCAGCGAGAACTCATGCACCTTCCCCTCTCTCATTTTTATAGTAAGGCAGCACCACATTATTTGAGTTTCTTTTGTAGCATATTCCCTTTTCTGAAGACCAAAAATTAGGGCAGTTTATATCTGAGTTAGACTATTACATTAACATGAATTTGGAGTGAAGAGATGAGAAGTTTTTGGATACTCCTAAAGGTATAGTTTTAGATACAGATAAAAAAAAAAAACTGCATTGTTAAGGAGGTAACGAGATGCACTGTGAGATTTAGTGCATGTATTTTCTGATTGTGTCTCAATACAGTGTGAGAGACTGGATGGTGGTGTGTATCTGAAGTTCTCTGAAGAAGCCAAGATGCCCTCTATTTTAGTTGCTGTTTTCTCCCCTGTGTTATTGATTTCAACAATTTATTCACGAAGGGTCATTTTCAATCCATGGTTCAGCTATGGAAATGGAGCAAAAACATGAAAGAAAAGCAACTTTCATTGAAGCAAGAGACTCATATGTCCTCCTGATCCTTTCTATTCCTCATATTCTATTAGTGATAGTTTAGTCACTTGGCCACAAATAGCTATAGACATGATAGATAGATGGCTTCTCAATGAAGGACCTGTTGAGCCTTGGAGCATTTGAAAAGACACCTTTCAGTATCAGTCCTCTCAAGAAGTGCTGTGGCTACAGATCAAGAGGTGGAATTTAACAACCACTCCTGTTTAGTATGAGTTTACCTGAGTGAGTAGCTTGAACTAAAATAATGCCAGTGATGATAAAATGGGTCAGATCATACAAAGTCTTGTAACTCTCACATACATCTCCTAGTTCTTTTGCTGTTGGAATTAAGGACAAGTTCCATTCCAGAGCAGTCGATATGAGATGACTAATCCAAGTGGAGATACAGAAGTATGACTTGGTCACCAAAATTGATAACAACTCTAAAAGCCCATTCAAGTTCCAAAGTCACCCACTGGCTCAACCATGGTTAAATCTAGGCATGACTTTGCTCCCTGGCCATGCTTTTTTGTTTTCTTGATTCCACCATTGACCCCCAGGGTCCTTCTTTACAAATATCCTGTGCACTAAACTCCATCTTAGAGTCAGCTTCCCAAGGAAGCCAAAAAACAATGATAAGGCATTTCACTTAGTTAACACATATGTAGACATATCTTTCTATAATTTAGCTAGCTACTCAAGGTAAAAATACAAACTTTATACATGTGCATCTCACCTGGTTCAAACGCACATCAAGATGGAAATTTTTCCTCCATAAGAAAGTTATGCTCTATCATTGTCTCACGACTGCAGTGTCAAATACATAACAAGCATGGAAAACATATATGGCTTTAAGCATTCCAGAGTATCTTCCAATGCTTTGCTGAAAATATACTTTTATATGTGTGCCTAAAAGCTACTGCCTGATAGTAGTAAAAAGCCCCTCATCACTTCATGCCAGATTCACGTGAGTTTAGTTGGTGATGGTGCTATCCTTTGCATCTCTGCTTCTAAGTCTGAGGTTTCAATTGAATGGGATGCAGTAATGCCAGTGCATTGAGTACCACTAAAGATTAAATGAGGAAGTGGTTGTTCAGCCCAATAAACAATGCTTATATAATACAGAAATGCAGATGCACAAAGGAATGTGAGGTCTGTGAAGGTTTCACAAGAACAGAAAACCATTACCTGCTCCTTTCCCTTCTTAATGACAAATGAGGAAGAGTTCTAGATGGGGGTTGTCACGGAGCATGGGAGTGACATTTCCTCTGATCTAGGGGACAGATGTTCCCCAAACAGTGTAACAAACAAAGGCGATAAATTCCTGCCGGTTGAGACATAAGGCTTCACTCTCAGTAGCCTGTGCCATTTCTTTCCTGCATCTCACGGTTTTTTTCTTGAGTCAAATGAAGGCCAAAACTTTAATACATTTCTACACTACATAAATTACCAGTGTGTTTTGCTGTTTTGACCTTTTCAGCATTCCTTCTGTAATTTGATTGGGCAGCTATACTTGCTTACTGTTTACAACATTTAACCTGAAAGGAAGAGAGATATTGAGCCAAACAAGCAAAACACTGAAATAACACAGAGACTTAATTAGAGGTATAATGCACTGCAAGTCAGGGGAACAAAATGCCAGTAAGCTTGAAACTGCTTATGAATTTCTTGATTGACAGAGGCAGCATGAGAAGTGCAAGTGATAAGTAAAGTGAAGACAACTAAAACCAATTACTGGAACTATTTAAAGATCATTTACATTAAAAATTCCTTTAATATAGTACATGAAATGACACAAATGATTTTTAAAATAAATTCATAACTGAGGAATGTTCAATGTGCCAAGTTTACAGTTAGAATTGCTTATATAAACAAGATTTAGCAAAACAATTCCATCAGGTGGCATTTCTTGAGCTCCTCAGCATGGACAACTCATTGGGTTAGGAACTGAGTACAAATAAATACAATACAAGTTTCAAGCAACTTACAATCTCCAGCTGAGGTTACAGACAATAAATGTGTACTGACACAAATCCATACAATAGTGTGATTTTATTCTAAAGGTATTCAGAAACTTGAATGAAGATACAGAGGTGGTGGACAGTGGGATTGATTAAAGGCTGAACTTTGCCAGTCATATGGTAGAAAGATTGAGGGATAATAAAGCTGTGGTTGTTTGTAAAATGTTTTTTTAGTGAGTGTTAGGAGTATGATGAATGGGATATAGTATGTGAACAAGGGGAAGAAAGACACAGTGAACAGTGAAGAGGACATATGGTGTGGAAAAGGGTGAAACAGAGATGAGCTCGGCAGTAAGTATAATAAAAATGACATTAATTTAGCACTTATGCTTCTGATGTTGAACAAAACGCAGAGCTTTCAGAAATGATAGAATTAACTGATTTTAATGTTATGAGTATAATGGTGAGAAGATTAGTATTCTGGCCTGTTTTTTCACTATCTAACTACATGACCTTGGCCAAGCTCTGCTTTGTCTTCACTTCCATTTTCTTCATTTTCAGAATAAAAAGGATAAGCTAAATGAACTAGAGTTCTAAAGGTGTTTTATTTTCAAAGATTGCTCAAAAAAATTGCTCAAGGATTTCTGAGCTCAAAATGCAATTATTTCTATTTAGAAGTTTGAGAAATTATTGTATGTGTTCCATCTGTCATGCAGGAAGCATTCATATTTTTGTGAATTTGGCTTATGGTTCAAATTATGTTTCTCTCCATAAAAGATATTATAAAATCCTAGCCACCAAAATCTTAGAATATGATGTTACTTGATAATATGATCATTACAGATTTAATTAATTTTTATTTTTATGAGGAAGAAATAAGTATTATTAATTTTTAAGAGGAAGAATATGGTGGGTGCTTAACCAATGTGATCAATGTATTTATAAGACAGTAGTGTGTAGCAAAGATCTGTACAAAGAATGCCATGTGACAACAGAACCACAGACAGGAGAGATGTAGCCACAAGTTGAGGAGCAATGACGATTACCAGAAAACCACCAAAAACTCACACAAGGCAAAGAAAGACTCAGTGACAGATTTCGGAGGGATGACACAACCACTGACACACTGATCTCAGACTTGTGGCCTCCAGAATTGAAAGGAAAGGAATTTGTATTGTTTTTAGCCACCTATATTGCATTACTTTATTATGTTTTAGTGGTCTCAAGGTTTTGGGCATCAGAGAATGGTTTCATTGAAGACAATTATTCCGCAGACAGATGATGGGCATGAATGGTTTTGGGATTCGATTTTCGAAGACTGCATGTGAAGTGGATCTCGAACACGTCTGGTTCACAGTAGGGTTCGCACTCATGAGAATCTAAGGGTGCTGCTCCTCTGACAAGAGGCAGAGCTGAGGCTGAAAAGCTAGAGACAAGGAGCAGCTGTAGATATAAATGAAGCTTCGCTGGCTTGCCCTCTGCTCACTTCCTGCTGTGCGGCTGGTTCCTAGCACACCATGGTAGCACACTGCTGTGTGGCCCTAGGAAAAGGAACCTCTTTAGACAATGAACACATTCAGGATGCAGATTGCTTTCCAAGCTTTGCTCTTTCTATATATAACATCTATGACATACTTAACCATGAGCTTCAGGAATTAAATGAGCTTTAGTTTCCTAGAATGTAAATTTTGGATAGTGAAATTTATTTCACAGTTTTGTTTTGTGAGTTAAATTACAGCACATATAAAAATGACTAGTCTCTCAACATAGTAGGCATTCTGTACTTTCATGCCTTCTTATTTTATTTGTGCCCAAATTTGAACTTCCAATGAAGTTTTTTTTTGTTTTTTTTGTGGGTACCAGGGGTCGACCTCAGGACCTCGCGCGCCAGCAGGCCCCCGTGCCGCTGAGCGATATCACCGGCCCCTTTTTCATATGTGGGTTCCGGGAGTCGAACTCGGGCCCTCGCGCTTGCCAGGCAGGTGCTTATGCCGCTGAGCCATCTCACCGGCCTCCTCCAATGAAGTTTTAACACTAAAAAATCTCCCAGCTTCTCTTGATTATCAAGTTTACTTATAAGTGGTAGTCAATTATTCCTTTCTTTGCCTGCTAAGTTCTAGGACCAACAATCTAAATATGACATAATCCTACTTCCATTTCAGTAAAATTCTTAGTTTACAATGGTAGATGTTGACTCATTATACAGCACATCTGTTTCAACAAATTGACTGCTTTGAGAAAGGATATACAAATTCCACAGGACGGTCAGAGGGAGACATCATGAGAGAGTCTATTCTAATTCCTTTTAATTTCTAGATCCATATGTCAATCATTAGATCCCTCACATACACTTCAAGGACAGTGCATGTGAACTCTACTATTTCCAAAGGGGTCACAATAATATATCCCATAGCATGTGTTCTTCCCCATGTAAATCTGCCAGCCTCATATCAAGAGGTAGAATCTAAAGTCACTACAATTTTAATATGAGTTTACCTGAGTAGCTTGAACTAAAATAGTATCAATAACATAATGGGTCTGATCATAAGAAATCTTGTGGCTCCCACACGTTCCTTAGATCACTTGTATTGAGATGTTCTCTTTTAGGGTTCAGCCATCAAACAAAAGCTACCTGAAGAGCACACGTGTAGACACCCAGCTATCGCTCCTATGTGAGTTTCTAGCATTAACTATCAGTCATGTTAAGTGAGCTACTGGCTCTATCCAGCCTTCTGCAGGCTCAGTACACCTCAACCTCTGCCTGAATTTTCTACACGGCCAATAAAAGATTCCTAATGAGGGCACCCCAGCTAAATAACATCAACCAACAGACAATAATAATTTGTTTAAGTCACTTAGTATAAGGCTGATTTGTTGTGCAGCAGCAGTAGGCAACTAGAAGATTAACCCAAACACTTCATTGTGTTGACTGCAAGTTTATACCTTGCAGAGAATTCAATAGGCTGTGACATCATTCTATGGGAATATTTCTTTTGGATAAACAAAAACTATGACAGAATTAGAAAATTTCTGTAGCCACACACCCATTACCATAAGTCATTCCCATTGTATGGCTCCCTTAATTAGAGATAATGCAGTGTGTGATAATTATGTAACTGTATCAGGTGTTCTAAATACCACCACATAGTGGATATGGCAGAGGTAAGAACGACCAACCCACATACAGCATGTATATCAGTTTTAGTGAAAAGAAATTCTATTCCCTCCACAGTGGAAGGAGACTGACATAATGTGCCTGTCACTAGACAGTTTCCCCAAGTAATAGTGCCATGTTCAGGGGCAACCACTGGTATTTACTTCTGGAAATTCTGCAGTAGCTAATTTAGCCTTTGTAATAGGCAACCCATAATTTTAGACAAATACGTAGTTAACAGCTATGTCATCATAGCTACTATACTCATCAGCTGATTTCCTACATAATTGGATGGCTAAGGAAAGAAGTTTGCTCACATGCACACCACAGGTCATCCTGTCCACCTCATTTCAGAGAGCCCACTATGTGGTAGAAGGTTACTGGTAGAAATCAAAATGAGTCACACAAAACTGCATAATTTGTACCTTTTCCCATGTGTTTGTCCATATAACTGTTCTGTAGACTTCAGTATCCCCAGTTATTTCTTCCCAGCAGTTATTTATTATACAGAATCCCATATTTATCTATATTTTAGATAATCATTCCATGTAATGTACATGACTGAATATTTTGCTCACAGCACTCTGACATAATTTGATTTTAGTAATGAATTTCAAGGCAACCTATCAGTACGGGTATCAAGTAGCAACAGCCCTTTTACGGATAAGGCCAACACATTGTGGTGCTCCGTCTGTGAGTGTTAGGTGTTTACTCCCTCTGTCAATTGGTCAAAACTTAGGTTCCACAAGGACATAGCTGTGAGTTGAAGGATAAACACTGACTAAACAGAAGTAAGCGATGAGGGAGTCTGGGCCATCTGTTCGTTTAATTTATTTGTGTTTTCTAGATCTGCTTCAGCCTACTCCTAAATGTGTCACTTCTATCAAATATTCAATTGCCATACCACCTGGGTAAACTTATGACTAATTAAATTGAAAATAATTTAGTTTATGCTAGAAAATTCTGGTTATATAGTCTTTTGATGTTCCTTGTTCAGTGCTCAGACAAAATCAAGGGCTAAGATGAAAGCAGTTGTTGGCACATGTAGGAAAACAAAAAACAAAAAACAATACTTTTCTTTCTAATGGAACATAACCTCACTCCAGGACCCTGCGGGATTATCTCGTTTCTGGAGATTCAAAACAGCATCCTTATATTACAGATTTCTCAACCATAATTTAGATCTATGTATACAATACTACAACCTCAAGGCAGCATGTACTGAAGGCTGAATCCCTGAACCTCATTCAGTACTGATAGTGTTCAGAATCTCCTTATCAATGGTTTGGAGCTGTTTTCTCCAAGCTGTTTTCTCAAGCCTTGGAGCTTGTTATGCACAAGCTCCATCCATGATGCAAGAAGACTTATCAAGCATGATGGCTCTTTCTTAGTGTTGCTATGAGCAATAACTTGTCTTTAATTTAATATGGAATAGTTTAAAATTCCCAGATTTTTAATACCCTAAAAACTTCAGAGCTCCAGAATTATCACTTTCTGGCATTATTTCCCTGTCATTACCTTTATGGAGGATATAAGACAACTTTTCAGGCCATACATTTAGTATCTTTTACAGCTCAATCATATAATCAGATCTTTGGTCTGATTTTCAGCAGAATCTCCTCTGTCACTAAAGAAGATAAGTCTTCTTAAAATCTACCACAGAGGCTCTTTGGCTTTGACAACCTACCTTACTTAAGCTGATAATTAGACCATGTCTTACACGGTCTCCAAAGCCATAAAGTAACTATGCCACATCATTAAACATTTAATTATAATTGGCCTTATACTGATCCAATGTACTTGCCTTACACTTCAAGTGAAAATATAGCTATGATATTATAGCACTCCATGTTGCATAAAGAACAGGGAGCTCTTTCACTCTCAATGATGCCTATTCTAAAATTTCATCTTCAGGTCAACTTGTCAGGCCTGTCTTCAGTTATTTCAGGCAAAATTTCCTTGAAAATGTGGCTTGAGCTAAGATTTGCATGCAAGTATTTTATTGGTGTACAAAAATCTATGGTAGTGAGAAGTAGAAATGAATGTACAGCAAGTATGGAGAAAAACGTAACATTTTTTACCAGACTGGCTCCAGCTTCACAGAGTATCCTACTTGGGGTTGGATTGGGGACCTATTGCAACTTCTACTGCAGTCAGAACGCTGGAGAACGGCCAGTCCTTAGCCCAAGAGACATCTGCCATACCTCTGTGTTTCTGGATGAGGCAGAGGAATTGACTGAGATCATGGCCTTCTATTGACCACACAACAGAGAAGGAAAGAGAGAATTAATGAATAGAAGTGTATGTATTAATTGGGTTTGAGGGGCTGGGGATACAGCTCAGCAGCACAGCGCCTGTCTGGCAAGCACAAGGTCCTGAGTTCAATTCCTGTTACCAATAAACAAACAAATAAATAAATTGGGTCTGATAACATAAATGATCAAGTGTAAATGATATAAATTCTGAGCATCGTGTAAGTTATATCTTCATATTATATTTCGATTTTACTGTTAGATTCTTCTCGTTATATCTGGATTAATGACAGCAATTAGTATTATTTTCTTCTAACAGTCTATATATCAGGAATTCACGTACACTTTCTTTAATGCTTTACTACAATAATACAAAGATTATCTCCAGGTTAGAGATGCAATAACTAAAACTCAGGGAGATGAAATAACATCCATTATCAGACACTCAGTCTTTGTGATTCCAACCTAAGTCTGTCTGAGTCTAAACCCCATTCTTTTTCTACAGCAGCATGACAACTCAAGAAGAAGAAATTGCTTCTTATTCATTGCTCTGTAGTATAAAATAATCATGAATATGTATTGTGTCCCTTTAAAACTTTTAGAATAAGTACAGGATAAGTTATTACTCTTATTTTATGAGTAAGAGATCTGAAGCTCTAAGAGGTTAAACATCATTTCTAAGTTCACATTCCTGGAGAGCAGAAGATTAAAGAAATACTTATAGAACCAATCTGAAACTTCAGTAAGTCACCACAATGACTCCAGGAAACAGAAAGATTATTAAAATGTGGCATTACATTTTAGTAATGTTCATTCCTAATTCCACCAGCTAATTTTGTTATTTTTACTTTATTAAAAAGGAAGAAAAACTCTGTGTAGAGTTACCCTAGTAGATACTTTAGTCAGACACCATTCCTACAAATGAAAAACCAAGAAAAATATAGTAAGTCATAATGTCTAAGAGGAGGAAGATTCTATAATTTTTTTCACAATGATTAATAAATCAGTTTTCTCTTCCCACTCTAATAGAAAGTTCTAGATTAAATGGGGTGGTCTGTAGTAATAATAAAAGTGCTTCTGGGGGTTGTAGCGAGGCATTCAAGTGTGAAAATGTGCCCCAGAGGCAGGCAGACAGACCTGGGATCTAAACCTTGTAGTCACTTCATAATTATGAGATCCAGAGGAAGTAAATTAGTCTTTCCGCTCTCCACTTTCTAACATGAAAAAAATAGAGTTATTTAACTTGTGTCAATCAAAGGCAACATTTCCAATGAGTCTAGTAGGTGCCTCATTCTAGATTTCTCACTGGAAACTCTGTAGTTTAGTTACACTATTTTAAATTCCTATTTTATCATTTATACACTTCATAAAATACAGGGGTTTCATTCAATTTACTGTCAGTCCTCATATAGTCCCACAAAGTTAGGCACTAATAAGGTTAACTCTCAGTTGCTAACTAATTAATCTGAAATTGCTAAATACTCACATGACTAAAATCCTTGTTTTCATCATGAGTCACTCACTAAAACTGAAGAGCTGTTTAAGGTTCTGTAAAACATTGATTAATTATCATTCAAAAATAAGAGTGCAGGGATATTTAAACTCTTCGCATGTCAATAGAAGAGTATTTAATTCAAATTACTAAACTAAGTCATTTTATGATTGACAATAGAACAAGAAAAAAAGCTCTTGACTATGAGAAGGGAGTAACAGGACACAGGAGAGTGACCCTCTTCCCCATTTTTGCGATAGCATGTGGAGTGTGATGCTGTGAAGTGAACAAACAAAGTCACATATGGGGAGAGGCAACAGCTGTCTCCATAAAGCTCTGGCCTCCTGCTGCCCTCCATCCTAGAGGCAGACATGGTGGCTGATGGCTGCCCACCATGCTATACTTTATTGCTTCATTGACTGTGTTGCGAATGCTGACAACAGTTTACCAGCCACAAAAGAAATTATTTGATTTACTCAAGTTCCTTTGCTACCATTTCAATGTCTTGCATGTCCTTGGTTAAATGGTGCCCTTGTAAAACTGCACAGCAAAAAATAAACTGTTTTCCCTTAAACCAAATAGATATAGTGCTGTGATGTGAAATTACTGAAAAAAAAGTGATTTGGGGAAATTGCAGTTCCTTGTTTAGTATGTATTGTGCGTGCCCTACAGCCTTCCCTAACCAGTAGCTCCCAATTTCATTTAAATTGTAATGATTTCCTTTAAGGACAATTAAGTTGCCTAAGAGCAGAGCATGCATACTAATGTGGCAGAGGCAAGGCTTAGCGTAGAAGAGAGCAATAACTGTTTATTAATATGATAATTAAGTGTTAATGCTTAGCAACCTAATGATATCTGTTAAATAACTTACATTTTGGAGACAAATCCTAGCAAATAGAAGTCTATTAAAAATAACAAAATGCAGCCCATGTAAAAATAAATGATGCTAATCTGCCATTAAATCACATATATTTTCTGATTTGCATCTCATTAGAAAGAAGTCTCCCTATTTGTTCTTTTTTACCAAATATGTGAAGCCAGTATGATTATCCATGCCCATTTCAGTTTTTTATGCTTATGGAAGTTTATGTATTTTCAAAGGGAAGAAGAAGTAATAGGAAGTAGAGATGAAGATGAATACCATTTTAGAATATCTTTTTAAAGCTATCCTTTTGAAAATGTGCATATTCTGGATTTTCAAAAAAATTCTAAAATGAGAAGATAACATATCCAAGCTATGGTATTCAAAATTTTAAGCTTTTCTATGGAGTCTAACTTTCTAGCCACATTTCTATAAATAATGAATAGGTCCATTTTCCACAGTATTATCTGATTTTTTTCTTCAAAATGTACTTCAGAATTTTAAAAATGTATAAACCCAATTCATTGTTATTGTTAGTGATACATAAATTTATAAATATATACATTTGAAAGTGTCATTATAAGATTATATCAAACTAAGAGTCTCCTGCAAGGGCTGGTGAGATGGCTCAGCAGCATAAGCACCTGCCTGGCAAGCTCAAGGTTCTGAGTTCGACCCCCAGTACCCACAAAAAAAAAAAAAAAAAAGAGTCTCCTGCGAAACAAAATAATCAGTGGAATTGAAAGATTAGGAGAAAATACTTGAGAACTATTCAAACAACAAGAGAGTTATATCCAGATTATATAAGGAACTCAAAACTGAAATTTAAAAAAAGTCCAATTTAAAAATGGGCTAAAGAACACAAGAGTCATACCTCAAAAGAAGACTTACAAATGGACAGCAGTTCATGAAAAATGTTCATTTCACTAAACATCAGTAAAATGGAAACCTGAACCACAATGAGATATCACCTCACCCTGGTTTGAATGGCTGTCATCAAAAAGACAAAAAAAAAAAAAAAGAAGAAGAAGAAGATTGTGAAGAATTAGAGAATAGGGAACTACACACTGTTGCTGGGAATGTCAGTCACCGTAGTCATAGGAAAGAGTGTAGAGATTTCTTAAAAAATGACAAATATAATTACAGTTTGTTCCAGCCGTTCCATTATTGCATGTATCCAAAGGTGATGAAATCATTACACCAAAGATACACTTGTGCGCTAGTGTTTATTATAGCATTATTCACATTAGCTCAACCATGAAATCAACTCAAAACACCTTCTGGAGATGAATATATCATTTAAAAAAAAACTGGTTTACTTACACAATTAAATAGTCTTGAGCCATTTGAAAAATGAAGTCTTGTTCTCTGTTGCAACATGGATGGAATTGGAGGTCATTATATTAAGGGCAATAAGCCAGACACAGAAAGACCAGTGTCATATATTTTCACTCATTCATGAAGACTGGGAAGTCACTCTCACAGAAGAACTAAGAGTGAAATGATCAGTGGCCAGTGCAGAGTAGGAAGGGGAGATTGAAGAGCGGATAGAACGGACTTCAGTAAGAGGCATAAAATACAGTTGTAATGCTTCCTCTTTAATACAGTGGAATAACTACTGGTAAACACAACCTACAACGTATTTCAAAATAAACAGTAGGAAATTCTCAATACACAAAAATAACTAATGGCTGAAGAGGCAGAAATGCTTATTACACTGATTTGACGATCACACTGTTCACATATAGTGAATTACCATAATGCACCCCATGAAGAAGACAAATATTATGTCTCAATCAAATAAGAAAAAGAAGGAGAAAGAAATGATGAAACAGAGTCTCTGAAGAAGTAGGAGATAAGATGTGGAGCACAAAATTAGACATAGATCTTGAATCCTACATGAGCACCTGTATCTCTGGAACAAGAAAAATGGAGCGAAGCAATTGTATTTATAATTGTAAAACAGGAATCTCATACTGAATTTATTCAAATTTCCCAATGAAATTTAAAAAACCCTGTTATCTAACCTTTTCTTTACTACAAGCAGTTTTATGTTCAGTGTATTTTTCTACAAAAGACAAAGCTGTGGAGTTTTCAAAATACAGACTCACAAGCCCAGCTGTCGTTATACTCCTTCTGTCTGCAGACCTTTGAGCCCTGAAGGTTGCAGCAGTCTAGTTAGTATTATCCTATTTCCAACTTCGGGCCCCAGTTATTGTCTTGGGCCTTTCTTCGGATCTCTAGGGTAGTAGGGAATTCTTTCCCATTTGGTTCCAGGTTTATCCCTTTGACTTCCAGTGTAAACTATACTGACACACTGTCTACCTCTCTGCAAGCTTGCCTGATAGTTATAATGTAACTGCAGAAAGTTTCTGTCTTTTGGCTAACATTTCTTTTTAGAAAGGGGTGAGTCTTGCTCCATTAAAGCATGCTAGGCATTCTGCTTTTCTTTTCTGTCTGACTTTGGCTATTCATATCATATCTTTTATAAAATATAATAAAGAATGCAGGTAGGAAAAATTGATTTTGCTATAAATGCTAGCTAGCTCTTTATGTTGAAAATTTCGGGATTTTTCATTAATATTCTGAGAGTTTAGAAGTCATTTGTTATTTAATGCATGTCTCCTGAACAACAAGTGAGGAAATAGAGTTCTCTAGAAACAGAGAACAATAGTTTGATTATGTTTGATATTATATAACTTCTTATTTGATTTCACGATTTAATAGAATAGAACTTGATGTAAGGTTTAACCATGTGGAAGTAGTAAAAATAACAAACTCCGGGAAATATATTTCCAAGGAAAATTATGGAGGGGTTTTTCTAGCTTTCAGCTCAGAGAAACTAGGAGATCTGAGGTGACGTAATATACATTACCCACATTTCCATCTGAGCCTAATGGCCATACCCATGTGTCAAAGGTTTATGGTTAGATAGATGGGTATTCAACAAGTGAGCTTATTAAAATATTCCAAATGTGCACAAGAAATTTATCCTTTACTTCCAAATATTTGTGTTATATTTATTGTATTATTACCTAATCAGATTTCCTAATATGACTTTTAAAAAATTGCGTGAACTCCCCAAGTGAGTGAGGTAATCTATTTTAAGTGACCAGGTGGTAAAGAAGACATAAGCCACTAAATCAAAAAGCTTCATGCTAGTAGAATCACCATGAACGCTTTGAAAAATAACAAGATCAACAATACAAAAGCAGATTTCCAGAAAAACACATATTTCAAAAGAGGATATGAAAAATAGGCAGACCCAGAAAAGTTTGGTGAAAAATAATTTCAATTTTAACACAAAAATAAAATGGCAAGAGAGGAAAAGAAGAAGTATCAGAGAACAACTATATGAGAATAGAATTTTTGTGTGTGAAAAAACATGATACAGGGCCAGTGATATAGCTCAGCAGCATAAGCACTTGCCTGGCAAGCGCGAGGTCCTGAGTTCGACTCCCAGTACCAGCATATTAAAAAAAAAAAAGATACATTGGTTAGTTCAGTCATTCAACAACTACTTATGAAATGTCTGCTATGTTTCAGTGAGTCAGACACCTCCTTCCCATCCTTTCCTACATTTGAAAGTTGGCTGGTTCAAAACTATGCAGAACATTTAGGCTTAAAATGCTATTATCACCAAGCATGTGGTGCACACCTGTAATCCCAGCTACACTAGCGGCTGACTCAGCAGGATCACAAGTTTCAGTCCAGTTTGGGCAACTTAGTAACACCCTGTCTCAAAATAATAAAATAAAATAAAATTAAATTAAATTAATAAAAAATTTCAAAAAATGTCTGGGGATGTAGCTGTGTGGTAGTGTCCCTGAGTTTGATCCCCAGTACTGGCAAGGGGAGCTACTATCAATGAGAAATGGAAGCAAATGTCTATAATACCCATTAATGTTCAAATAATAAAAATTAAAATTTTAGGTGAGAAATCTTTGGCATTAGAAGAGGTAGGGTAAAATCTTCAGGCAAATGATAAAAATAAAATAAGGAAAGATTCTGGTTGCTGAAGAAATCTACCTAAGTCCAGCAATTTCTGATGCTACCTGCGAATGATGAATTTGGAGAGTGAACAGGCTCGCGAGAAATTTTCTCTCACCTGAACAGTGTCTTCAAATTTTACTGCCAGGCCAGGGGTGAATGTCCAGGGACGCGGGCCTACTAAAAGCTTCTGCTCAAACAGGAACTCAAGAAGGGAAGACAGAGTGGGTGGGCACAAGAGTGGACACTCAAAACCTCGACATGGAGGAACAAAAGAGCTCAGCTCCAGGCTCAGAGAAATCTCCTGGCGGGCTGGCGGGGTGCTCCCTTGATGTGGCGAGTGGGCCCCGCCGTTTCTGCACTTCTGCTCTCTGATTTTATTCTCTGAATTTGAGATGCAAACTCTCAAAATAAAAGTTGTGTTTGCTGTGAGTTCAGGTCATTTACCTTAGCTTTTCTAACCTTTGATCTTTTCTTTAAAATAAAGACACCAATACTTATTACCCAGTGCTGCTGTGACCTTTTGTTAAAATAGGCATGTGAAGAACAGTGGCTATTCCACACAGGGAACGCACTAACAGGGAACTAACTCTTGATGGCGAATTTGCACCTCTTAGTGACAAATATAAGTACTAATTTTATGATTTTTTTCTGTACAAATACTAGTTGTGTTGTCTTTTTCTGAAAATATTAAGAATACTAATATGAATACAACATTTACAGCTGGTGTTTTATTGTTGCCACTGAGGGTTCTCTTTTTAGTCAGTTATTGATATGAATACAATGTTTAGGACAAAATGCTTAATGCATAATACTAATTAATTAAACATTTTTTTTCTCTATCAATAAGAGAAAGTGGAAGATTATGCTTGACAAAATTTAGAAGGTACAAGAACCACCAGGAAAGACTGTAAAAACTGTGGACTCCTCTCCACAGTTTCTGATTGGGGCCCCGGAGTATTCCATTCATCCCCCCACAGTTTCCCAATTCTATACTTGAGGAATCAGTCCTTGCATATAAATTGTCGAGGAATTAAAATATCTTCGCCTGTCTCTGAGTCAGCTATTTCTGGTTGAACCATTTATTATGTCTTAAACTATTAATAGAGTTTAATATCCCTATCTTTACTCTTACTTTAATTCTAAAGGAAGAGAGTTCTGCTGTAGGGAAGTCAATTAAACCACTCATTACTATAAATATAATGAAGGTCGAAAATTTTATATTACCATAACTCCTGTGAGGTACTTGCAGGCAGATTTAAGAGAAAGCTTAGCAGAATATTTATGGTGCATGCAACTTCACAGGTGTAAACTGTGAGTAAATATACACTTGGGGCATTTGATTAGTGCTAGCTCTGTGATGCGATGCCTCAACACACAAAAATGGTCTCGAATAAATTAAGACAGAAAAAAAAAGAAGTGACCATGGTCAGGCTGCCAATCAGGTTCATGTTAGGGGATCTATCAAAGCAAAGTCATAATTTTAACATTTGTTTGTTTGTTTTGCTACCCAAAAGCCATTAGCTCATTTGTTAATGTGATAAATACCAACAGGAGTCCCTACCCTGTGTCAAAAAGGTTAATTTATTCTATTCTTACACAAAGGCTTTTAGTAAAAACATAGACTTCAATTTTCTCATGAACTAAGAGAATAACATTGCTATTAAAAGGCAAAACTCAGTATGATTATTTCCTTCTGAATCCAGAAAGTGAGTTGGCTGGTTCCGGAGTTTTGCACTTATGAACCTCAGCCAGTTACGTGTAGATTATCAATTCTTAAAAACACAGACCCACACAAGTGATTTCATTCTAATCTATAGTTTGATTTGCTTATCAAAGGATTCACTCTGTTTTAAAGCCTAAGGATTCTTTTAGTTCTCCACAGGCTGCCTTAGAGAGGCCTCCAGGAAAAAGTCTTCTCAAACATGTCCATTATAATTACTTACCAAAAGGGAAAAAAGCATTTCAGAACACTTTGACATAGTAAAAAAAATTTTTTTTTCAGAATAAGTATGCCTGGAATTATTAAAGTAAGAATTAACTATGGAAAAATACATCTACTAAGCCAAAACTAGGTAATATATAAAGTAACATTGTATGTGATTTGTAAGCTTGTTCTACTAATACATTTAAAAAAATCTAGTATTCAGACTGTTAAAAATTATTTATACTGGATTAAATGTAAATATATGGACATTTCCTTTAAAAATTCAGTGCCGGGCCTCTCTGTCAGAAATGCTTCTCCATTAATTCTGTAGGAAAATCCGATTTGATTTATATCATCTTGATTTAAAATACATTTTATGGGTCTGTAACCCACCTTATGTCAAGACTATTTTTGCTTCACTTCTTTTTTTTGGAAGAAACTCAACTCAACAGTTTTTCAAGTATATCAACCTTACAAGAACTACATCATTTGGAGGAAAACAGAAAGGGAACTTTGAAATGACCTAAAAGATTACAATGGCATCCCGAATACAGTGTAGTAAAACTGGTAGAAAGAAAGAAATAAAACTGATGAGATATATAGATAGTAATCTGTTAATGGAAAAATAAATAAGTTTGGGAAGATGTAGGAAAGATAATGACAAATAGAGTGAATGAGAACTTACAGAGAGAAAGCCATTTTAATGACAAGTTCATTTGGTAATTAGAAATTCTGATACTTAAAAAAGCAATCAGATATAAACACAGAATCGCTGACAGCTGGATGGTTATGTGGTCTCTAAAAGGTCACCTTCTTGATTATAAATAGTCTATATCACTACACTTTTACATTGAGTCTGAGATTAAAACCTGAAAAAATAACACATTTTTATTAACTGGCTTCTATAGCTGCCAACCAATTCTTTTTTCCTTTAATGTGAATAAATTCAAATCTCATGATTTCATGAAAAGAACAAACTAAATGCTACCACAAAAGAGAATTTTGAGTCATAATGCCAGAAGAGAAACATTGGAATTATATTACTGGTAGACAAGGAGTACGTAAAACAATTATGGTTAAGTAAACTCCAAACTCAATGATTTTTTTTTAATGAACTATATCACCAAACTAAAGCATGCCCATAACAGCACACACACACACACACACACACATGTAATAACAAAAACATATATGTTTAATTAATGCTGTCTATGAGTCCCTTATGACGTTTTTTGCCATAGAAGAGAAGATAATACATAATAAAAGAACCTCTGCCTTTTTGTTATGTATGGTAAGGAAAAACATTAGGAAGATCAGAGATTTGGACATAGTACATAACTGAATTATTCAGTGAGGTAAATGTAAACTCTGTGAAATAGTTTAAAGACTATTAAATAATAATTCCTTTAGGAAGTGATATAAGGTGAGATTTCTTCAAATATTTTCCTACCTTTTTACTGTAATCAAACTTTCATTTCTTTTTAGATATAATTCCACATTTTATTTTGGATATGTACATTATCAATTATTATAATCTTATATCTGAGTGCTTCTTGACAAGGGGTAGCTTCAATGGCATCTTTATGGTCTTTTTGATCTTTATGGTCTTTGCTACAGGAATAATAGGCATTCTATGTTATATGAAAGCATATTAGACAAGGCTAGCCATATTAAACAATTCAGAGTTTTCAATGTGTGTGGAGAACTACAAATGCTAAATAAGATGCAGGCAGGGTGAAGGAGGATATATGAGATAACCACTGGTATCTTACTGGAACTTCAGAATGGAAACATAATTGTCCACTCAGAATCAAAATTTATGTAAAACTTGTTATTTAGCTAATGAAGGCTAATGAAGGTAGAAGGCTTGAAAGTACTGTATGCTAAAAACTGAGACCAAATAATTTGGAAAGCATCTGACTTTACACGAAGGCAAGCTATACTTTCTCTATGACAGGGATGGCAAATTCAACATCCAGAGTTCAGATAGTCCCAGAAGGCAGATCTCAACATTACAGTATTGAAGATGAAAAGCAACAAACTCAAGACTGATCTTGGTGTGGTTAGAATTTTAAGACACAGTACAGCTCTATTTATAAAACTACTACTGTAACAGAAATAGAAAACTCTGACTAGAGAACAAATGCATGAACCCCATTTGTCCATCTATGAAGCTCTAATGTAGGTCTAGGTGTGAGCCAAGAAGGCTAAAGGATCCATGAGAAAGACTCTCAGTCAAGCCTGAATTGACAGACTATCTATAGTTTAGTAGGGGTGATAAGGAAGGCATAACCAGAGGAAATAAGGTAAAAGCTGAAAAGTGGGAGGAAATGACCAATATTTATCTTTGTTTTTGTATAAAATAAAGATGGCCAACTTAGACCTGAAAAGAAGAGAAATGGGAAAAGTTTTAAGATTTAACAGAAATGCTAAAGATGAACACGTACAACACCTATTTCGAACAAAGACTTTTCAAATAAAGTTTATGGAACTTGACATATCTAAGCCAAGGATGAATAATTAAAATTGCAATAGTCAAGATTTATGATACACTTTGTAGTTCTTACAGACTTCAAGGGGCTATGCTAATTGTGATTTGGGACTAGGACATACCATGGGCAAAAAAGACACTATGACATGACATCAGCAAATTTAGGGCAGTCTCCAAAATTTAAGTTGCAATTCCAAGCAAGACTGATACGGATTTCATATAATGAGGTACAACACAAGGGAAAAAAAGGGGAGAAGAAAGTCACAAAAATATGAGCAATACCTGGCCTAGAACTATTTAGAAAGGGTAACTTTTATTTTAATTTTCATTATAACTTAACCATCTAAATATCTTTTTATACCTCAATATAGAAGCTAATGTTCAATATTTATCATTAATATCCAACCTTGCAAATCTTCTTTAGCTATACTCAGGCTTTCTGAGCTGAGGAAATCTCAGTTTTGTAGTCATTAGTGATCATTATCCTTAAATGAAAATGTACTGGAAATAACTTTTATATCATTCTTACGGGTAATTTAAAGAATAAAAAGGGAATATTAATGTTGAAAAAGAACAGTATAATAGATGCAATACCTGCTGCAGAGAATCACCAGCAAAAGAGGTGTCCTTTTCTGATAACTTCATGTAAAATCTCTGCTTTTCCTTATTTCTTAGCAGGTAAACAACAACAGCAATAAAAAGCCCCGTCCCTGGCATCCAAAACCAAAAGAATAAATGCCAACAAATAAAACTTAACAAGTGGCACTCTTTGTTCTCAGTGGCTTGAAATAACTACATTCTGTAATTGACAAATGAAATTATGACTAAAAAAACAATTCATTCTTCAACTCACTACATTTTCAAATGATAATTTGGTGTAGCTTTTATTCTCAGTCTTGTCAAAGGCATATAAGCATGTAATCTAGCTCATCAGATAGCTGCCTTTTTACTCCTCAGTAAACAGACCACCCAAGGATAGTGTAACTTTGTGGTACCCCTGAAATCTTATGTCAACAGTTGATACATTTCTGGACTCAAGGTTGTAGAATCAACAAAACACAGACCAGCCCTGGTTACAGGAAACAGAAGGAGGCACTCACTGCCCTGTTCCATTTAGAAACAAGTTATACAGCAACTGCTGAGATGATGCCAGTGCCGGTCTGACCTTCTCTCAGATCAACTCAGCAGCACCCACTCTATCATAGACACCCACATTATGCTGATTCTGTCAGCCCTATGGTTTTGTATTTATTACTCAGAAATCGATTCTGTCCAAATCTCTCACTGCTGTGGCTCTTGAGGATTGTATGTTCTTCCTGCCCATTCATTCCATTTTCATATTAATTTAAACCTTTCTATTCCCTTCTACCTTGTAAAATCCTACAGCATTGCATTTCAAAGAAAGCTAGTTTTGTTCATAGGCTACTTATAGAAACTTCTATTTACTTCCTTCCTCAAACTGAAACTTGAATTTTCCCTTTCTTATTACTGTATTTTGATGGGTCATTTGTTCACATTCACTCAGGAGTTAAACTAAAGTCTCTGTCATCATCCCAAGTCCTGCTCTAAGACTGAAAAGTATGTGTGTCTATTTCTGTATGCATCAGTCTACCTAATCTGTTTTAAAATTTTTTTCCAATTTTTCTCCATTCAGTGACCTCTATTGCCACTCTTTTTAGCATCTCATTCCTAAGAGTACACCTTGAACTTTTTGAAACTTGAACTCATTATCTTAATTTCTCACCTCAACTTCTTATCCTTTTATAACCTCATTTTATTTTTTTTTTTATTCTTTTTTTTTGTGGGTACCGGGGGGTCGACCTCAGGACCTTGCGCGCCAACAGGCACCCGTGCCTCTGAGCGATGTCACCGGCCCCTTTTTCGTATGTGGGTTCCGGGAGTCGAACTCGGGCCCTCACGCTTGCAAGGCAGGCGCTTATGCCACTGAGCCATCTCACCGGCCCTATAACCTCATTTTAAATAGAATGGTACACAGTGAATGATTCAGAAAGATTGATTTGGGGATACATCTTTAACTTTGAGGAGAACAAAAATGTCAGAGTGAATTTCTTCAAGATGTAGAAATAAGAAATAAACACTTAATGTAAATTTTTAATAGAAAAAAATAAAGTGCCAAAAATCTAATTTATGAGATTAACTTGGATTAAATGGAAATATTACTGTTGGAATTAATCAAGGAAAAGAAGGCACAATTAAAAGGAGATATGATTGCACACAATAAGATTTAAATAGATACATGAATATCATACAACATACATCAAATTAAAATCAGAAAAATGAACAGTTCTTAAATAGAGCTTTCTGAAACTGACTCAGGAAATCAAAGAGAAATTAAAATTACTATAATCGCTACTGCTACTGACCCAGTGACTGAAAGTGAATACCCCAGACACAAAGAAAACGCACTAAGCCCACATAATTTGTGTTCCTCCACATTATACTGCTGATTTTCAAACTCTTAAGCCAAATAGTCTGAAAGAAAATTTTTAGGCTGCATATTATCCCTAAGTACACTTTCATTTTTCCACATAAATGATTCTGAGAAGATAAAATCCCCACCATTTATAAAGGGAGAAGAATCAGAAAATTAGGATGTTGAGCTGCGAGGTTGAGCGGATAGTGATTTCCAAACTGCTCCAGTTACTATGGCTGCACAACACACGCACCAGTAACTCAGCGATTGAAAACATTTACCTTGCTCATGGACCTTCTATCTGGGAGAAATGTCAGAGAATTTATAGGCATGTTTTAAAGGCATTATAGTAACCGAAGACTTGTGTTTTTAAAAGACATGAATGATAAAACTAAGTAAGATGCAGACTTAGAAATGAGACTCCCCAACAAGAATAATGCAAAATGACTTAAAATCTAAGAGTTCTACTCTTGATAAAAGATGTCAGTGAGAGACAATTCACAGAAATGCCCCTGTATTACCCATGATTACAGAGAGTAGAACAGGTCATGTTTCCCTTCTTTAAAATTCATGAGGGCTGATTTAGCCCCAGCTTGTGTTTGGAGTCTGATTGTGGTGAACATAAGATTAGAGTTCAAAATTGTGAAATGTATATTGTAAAATGTTCACCTGGATGAAGTAATTAACTACTCCCAAATTTTCCAGAGAAAACTAGGAGAAAGAGAAAAAAAATATTCATCTCGTTTTATTAAAAAAAAAATAGTATAATGCTAAAGTGGAGTCATTCAACTCCATATCCTTTTCCCCTTCTTCCTTACTGATGAAAACTCAAATGTTTCAAATGTTTCAGTTAGTTTTTTTGTTGCTGACACACAATACCCGACAACTGCACATTAAAGGAGGAAAGGTTTATTTTGGCTTGCAGTTTATAGAGGTATCGGTCCATAGGCCACTGGCTCAGAGACAGGACAGAATGACAGATACGGCAGAGGAAAAATAACTTCATGGCACGGCTGTGGGAAGCAAAGATCAAGGGGGGAGGGACACGGACCCTTCCAGACCACATCTTGAGTGACTCACTTCCTCCAACCAGTTCACCAGTTTTCACCTCCTAACATCACATTTATTTATAAACTCTTCAGTGGACTAATCGATTGATGAGTATTGTCTTAGTTACTTTTCTGTCATTGCTGAGACAAAATACCTGACACCCAAGGTTAAAGGAGGAAAGGCTTATTTACCTCACAGTTTGTAGGGGTTTCAGTCCATAATCAGCTGGTTCCAAGGCAGAGTGGAGTGGCAGAAGGGCAACAGTTCATGGCAGTGGAAGATTCCAAAAACAACAAGAGCAAAAGGGAGGAGCAAAACTTTATCCCTCCCTTATATGGTATGCAGGTTACCCACACTAGGACGGGTGTAGCACTCACACCCCCAATCCCAGCAATAGACAGTGAACCAATCACAAACTCTAGATTCAGCTGTTTCTGAAAAGCCTTCCCCTCATGACTGCATGAGGCTTTGGGGTGACATCCAGATACAAACCATAACAAGTATCATGCTCCCATAATCCAATCACATCCCAAAAGCCCCACCTATGATCTCATAAAGCTTTAGAGGGACATTTAGATATACACCATAATATTCTGTGCCTTTCACCCAGAAGACACATGCATATCTCTGTATGCAAAATGCATTTAGTCTAGTAAATGCAATGTGGATGATGCAGTGGTCTGCCACCAGCTGGAGCAGTAGTTCGTCTCTTTTGCATTTTGCTGTAAGAGTTGCCAAAGTTCTAACAATTCCAGTATTACAGTTCAAAGTCCAAAATCTCCTCTGAGTTTTAAAGCAAACTCTTTACTGTCAGCTCCTGTAAAAATGTTTTAAAAGTTAAATATTCCTGGCATATAAAGGCACAGGGTAAACATTCCCATTCCAAAAGGGAGAAATGAGAGGATAGAAAGGAATAGAACCAAAGACTGAAATCCAGCAGGGCAAACATTAAAAGCTGTAGTTTCATATTCAGCACCCGAGGCAATTTGTGGCAAGATGTGAACTCCAAACTGCTTGGACAGCCATAGCCTAATGGCATTGTTAGTGCTTGTAGCCCTCGTGACTTCTCTCTTGGGCTGGCTTTGCTCGCTTGCTTGCAAATTTCCTCATATGTTCCACATTTCTAGCTTCTGCAATTTACTGGCTTTTCCATTGTACTTTTGACTTCACACTCACAGCTTCTTACACTGCCCTTTGAGGGACACATTGCCTGGCTTCCTAGTCCTTCTGATATCTGAGTGTAAACCTCCCTGACCCCACAACTCTTGCATTCTGCATGCACATAAAATGAGTACAGTGTGGATGATGCAGTGGTCTGCCACAAGCTGGAGCAGTAATCAGTCTCTTTTGCATTTTACTAGTGGTTACAGAGGCCTCCAAGTTCCTGGATGGCTTCGCAAGGTAAACGGAATCCCATGGAATGAATTCCTATTCTTTCAGACTGCCACTTTTCTGGAACATGGTGCCCTGGGGCTCTTTTAAAGAAAAATCAAGGTATATTATGCATAGGTACAAACTCCCTATTAGGTATATCAATAGTGTACCAATAAAATTAATTTTAAAAATTCAAAAATACATAACCATTAAAAAAGCTCAATTTACAGCATTCTAGGGATGTTTCTCTAGGCAGAATTTCAAACCTTTCCAGCAAACTTCTTCCAAAGGCTTCTGAACAACATGTTCAGGTAGTCATAGCACAATGCCAATTCTTTGGTATCAAAATATGTCTTAGTTAATTCTTCTCAGTGAGGCACAATATACGACACCTACATCTTAAAGGAATAAAGGTTTATTTTGGCTCACTTGGTGGGGACCACAAATTATAAATCGAATCCAGAGGATGTCTGAGACTGTCCTTGTCCTTCCCTGTAAGCTGGATTCGAACTCAGAAACTCCCCGCTTTCCCCCAGTCACAGCTGAAACCCTATGACTAGTGATGCTGTGGTGCTTACAAGGCAAGATAAGATCTGCTGAGGACAAGGATCATTAAAGCAATGTAGTAGCAGTAGTAGAAGTTTTTCCTGGGTAAAAAACAGTTTCCTTAGTGGCCTTTGTCTCATCCTTGCAAGAACGCTTTGTTCTTTTTACTAGCCCACAACAATCACCACCCTGTTCCAGGAAAAGTATACTTTCCCCCCTGAAAATGTGTGTACGTGCTCAATAAATAGTGGCAAGCTTGGAGAATCCTTGTCTTTGCCCATCCTGAGGCACTGACCTCCCAACCCCTTTTTACACATTACTAAATTTTCTCTGTCCCTTATTTCATCCCTCACCACACCCCTCACAGGGGCAGTTGGGGATCTTGGCCGGGTCCCAGGCACACAATTTCTAGAGGAATCAGTCTATATTCCCATTGGCTCCAAGGCAGGAGGACATGGCAGAAGGACATGGCAGAGGGGCACACAGAAGAAAAGTACCTTCATGGCATGATGGCAGGAAGCAGAGAATTATCAAGGAAGGAGGGAGGCAGATAAACCCTTCCAGGCCGCACACCCAGTGACCTTCCTCCTCCAACCAGACTTCACCTCCCAACATCACCTTCACCTATAAACTCATCAGCGGACTACTACACTGGTGAGTATTATGCCTCCATGATCCAATCACGTCCCACGAGCCCCATCTATGGCCTCTTGAGTCTTCGAGGCGGCATCTATATAAAATCATAACGCCAAGCTCTTAGAGTAGTGATGAACCCAGGTAAAGAGACAGCTTCTTCAAGTTCCTTTATAGATAGCAGTGGACATGATTATCTTGTCCAAGTACAGATTAAATCAGGATCCCAAGAAGTCTTCCCATAAAAGCGCTGATTCAGCTCCACTTTTCTCCTACTTCCTGTCTAGACAGCAGATGTCATGGCTAGAATTGTTGAAGTCATTTTTGGAGCATGAAGATTTGGTTCATAATTATTTGCTTACTTTAAATCTTTCATTTCCCCTCTCTAAACAACATGGGTTTACTCTCATTCTTCCTTTCCTTGTTCCTCCCTTCCTTTCTTCCCTTATTTAGTATTATACAGGAGAAAAAGACACAACAAGCCCTTTAAAAAGTTATTTTTCTTATCTAACAAGAAATCCAGGACTAGGACTGGGGCCCTAGATGTCCTCAGCGCTTCAGCCACCATCTACCTTTGGGGCTGGGAATCTTTGAAATGCGACTTTTATCCTCAATTGAATCATGCCTTCTGCACTCCTATGTATCACAAAAGCATTACAGAAGATAAAAAGAGAAGGAGCTTTAGTAAAAGGGAATGGCAGCTAAATTTGTCTCTTTTAATCTAAGAATAAACAGCTGCCCTGGGAGCACTACCTGTCACTGTTCCCCCACATTTTATTACCCAGAAATGTGTCACTGAAGCCACACCTAGATGGTAAGCAGTGTGGGGAATAAGTGTTTAGATGGCCACATTGCAAAATCAATCAGAATGGGGTTTCTGTTAATAAAAAAGAGTAGAATGAATACTGAGTGAACAAATAGCATGCATAGCATGCACCCCCATAATGCAAAATTCTGATCTTTATTTTTTAAATTTTGTGTATAAAGCCAAAGTCATTGTAATATTTTAAATATAACCCAAGTTAGACAAATGGATATGACTTTCAAGGTAGGAAAAACATTTTTGGAATTTAAGTGGTAACTTTTTAAATTACTGTTACATGCAGACCATTTGCTGGATTTTTTAAAGGAATCACATTAATGCGTGGCAGCATTCAAATTGTTAGATTTTGTCTGTAAATCAGCATTCTGCTAAATTTATTAAAAGACAGCTAGAATAACTTTTTCTAACTTTCCAGTGAAAGTTTGAACATTATTATATTCTTAACCCAAATGTCCTGATTATATTTTCCTCAGGCGTTTAGCCATTTTGTTACATCTTACAGCAGCAATAATTCTCTATTCCATAAAAAAAATAGAATTTTACAAGCAGGACAAACAGTTCCATAAATTAGGAGGAATACCTGCCTATGCCAAAACAAGGCATTTCTTCCTTATTCATACTTTTGCAATGTATTTGTTTGGAATTACACTCTCATTTTTCTTAAATTTACAGCTTCTTTTTATGGGTTGAAAATTCAGTGAAAAATTGGTTGACACCTAGACTACTAAGGAGCAAGAAATGTATAAGAAAAACTCATATTTTAAGATATAAATGTATTCTCAAAACATGAATCTCCTCCTAAAATATATTTACTAGAATAAAATTTTGTTCCCAATATGCTTTTTTTAAATTGACATATAGTGATTGTACATATTGCCATGGTAGATTGTGACATTTCCATAAATGTACATATTGTGAATAATCAAATCAAGGTATTTAACATATCCATAACTTCATTCATTTATCAATTCTATGTAATAAGAACATTCAAAATCTTTTTTTCTAGCTATTTTGAAATATTCTATACAATATTGTTTGCCATATCAATTTGCTGTACAAAACAACACCAAATTATTCCTGCTGACTCTAAGCTTGTATCCCTCCAGTAATCTGTCCCTAACCTCTGGTAAGCACCTTTCTACTTCCATTTCTGTGAGATCAGTGTCTTCGTATTCCATGTATGCACGATATCATGATGTATTTTCTTTCTGTGTCTGTCTTATTTAATTTAACACAGTGTTTTCCTGATTTACCTATGTTCCTGGAAATGACAGGATTTCATCCTTTCTATGTGTGAGGTGTGATCAGCAAATACGATGAGTTTTTAACATTTTTTAAAATTATAGTAAAATACACACTGCCATTAATCTGCTTCAAAAACTCCTGCTTACTTAGAACACACCCATTATTTTTGCCACTTTTTGAAGTTCTGGAAGTCTTCTTTCCCGGGTATCTTTAGTTGCGCTGCCCTAGCTGCCTCCATGCTCTGAACCAATTCAAAACATTTTTCTTTCATGGTCATTTTGACTTTGGGAAAGAGTCAGAAGTGGCAAGGTGCCAGATCTTTGAATAAGGTATATGTGGACACACTATAATGGTTTTTGCACCTGCCTTTCCATTGGACGGCACTCAGCACCATTCATCGTATTTTTGATCACAACTTGTAAAGACCCTCTCAAAAAAGAACCTCAAGAACTGCTTCAGAAAATACCAAGAACAGCAGGATAATTTTGCTCAAAGCAATGGGAGCATTGCAAAGGAATTGCTGGCAAGGTGGCTTTTACTGTAATAATTTCTTTAAATATAAACATTCACTGTATATTTTGATCACACCTTATAGCATTTCATGATATATAAAAATGTATATATCTATCAGTGTGCTTGTCAGTGATTTTGTGTGCATATATAAATGTACACACCTAGGTGTCTGTAATGGAAAATTTTTCCTTGTTTTTTTAGATTGAGTAATATCTTTGGAATAATATATTCTGTCTCTGCAAGATAAAGTCTACTACTATTATTCTAATTTCATCCATGACAATTGCTGAAGAAAATTAATTTGTAGAAACAATAGTATAGCAGCAATAACTTAACAATTTGCATTTCAAAATATAAACATATTTTATTTTTTTCACACAGAAGTTAGGGAGTTGCATCAGAAGAGGTAAGTGCTTTTCATATTTTCAAAGTTGAGTTATGTAGCTATTCAGAGAGTCAGAAATAGAACCCAAGCACTTTCCACAAAATAGACACATCAATAAATAGTGCATATACTGAAAATAACATTTGTAGATGTATCCCTTTCCAGCATTTATTTTTCCCCTTATACACTGAATTGGGTTCCACTATTCAGCCTATTAAATGTCAAGAAAACAGTATAAAAAATCCAAAAATTGCTAACTTTCTTCAAACCATGTGTGACGTGAGTTTAACGATTATGGATATTTCTTCTATGATATTCTGTGAAAACTATCTCCTGACAAAATCAAATAAGAATTTATATTTTTATAGATGTATATTTAATATAGCTGAACTTACATGGTTTCTCTGAAATTGAAGAAACTTCATTCATAAATATGCATTAAGCAACTACTACATGCCAGGACCCAATCTATAAACATTCACCAAAAAAAATCAATTTGTAAGATGAAAAGAAAAAAATTAAAATTATTTGTACATTTATACCTCATATGACTCTTCAAAAATACAACGTTTTATGTTTTATTTCTATTTCAACAAAAATGCAGAGATAGCACTGCAAAGAACACTTAGAAAGACATTCCAATATTATACAACCATGAGTTCTCTCCATTCTATAAGCATTGTTAATCAGTCTACCAGAATATCTAGGTGCTCAAGCAAATAAGAGTGAAAACATGTATGCTATAATTTGAGCATTTAAAATTTAGTAGGCAAAAAAGTATAGGACAAAGCAATATCAGAGGTGGGATTTGTTTCTGTTCAGGAGTGAAGGAAGCAAAAAGAGGTAGGGAGAAAAGGAAGAAGATGATCAGGACATCAGAAAAGTGCTTTGATCCGTATGACTGACTTCACAAGGTAGACATTCAGTCTCATTTGATTGCTGAGAAAATGTAAAGAGATTAAATAATCTGCATTCTTCATCAAACTGTGTCTCAGACATTTTGAAGTGGGGTGTTCCAACTGCTCCTTGCCTCACCCCACTCCAAGTTCCTACACTGATCCTAAAGTGTTAAGAAATCAACACTTGTTAAGTTATGTAATTTAGATTTTAGGGTTGCTGTTACTTAGGTTATTTACAACCTAAAATAGCAAAGCTATTCTGAGTCAAGCAATAAGCATAAATGAGTATATCAAGAAAATAAAATAATGAGTAATTTATTTTGGCCAGAGTATGCCAGTTGTGTAGGATTGTGGCAGGGGATCTGATTATAAAAGCAAGTTGAGTCTATGTTATGGAAGTGCTTTTAATGACAGGTAGAAAGCAACAATACTTAATTCAGTAATGGAAGTTTAGTTTTTAGGCAGCAGGCTCAATCCCACCATGTGAAGATTAGTCATCCACAAGTAATACATAGGATAAAAATGATTGATAATCAAAGGAAGCCATTATCCCATATTTTTAAGCTGTTATCTGTATTAAGTGGGGACTAAAAATTTTTTCTAAGGGGCCGGTGAGATGGCTCAGCGGCTTAAGCGCCTGCTTGGCAAGTGCAAGGGCCCGAGTTCGACTCCCGGAACCCACATACGAAAAAAGGGCCGGTGATATCGCTCAGCGGCATGGGCGCCTGCTAGCACACGAGATCCTGAGGTTGACCCCCGGTATCCATAAAAAAATTTATTTTTCTAAATAGTTTTTATAAAAGACACACAATGAGATAAAGTGAAAGTAATTACACAGAATAATTCTATTTAAAATAAATGTCAGCTGTATTTACTAGACAATCAATACATGATGATAATGTTGTAAGGATTGAAAACATTTTATACTATTGGACATAGTATGTGTTCAACTAACAGATAGTTGAAGAAATGCCAAAAAACATTTTGGCAAAGACATGATAGTTTTCCCTTAAATTATTGTTAAGATTATTGTTATACTTAAAAAAAAATCTACTCATAGTTTGAATCCAGTCAAAGTGGCTGGCTACCATCTGCAGTTTAATATATATTAAAGATTCCTAACCTTTCATACTAGAGCCACACATGGCAGTCAACTTTGCACTGGAAGATCCTTACATTACTGCAAGTAAAAACTGAAGATATGGAGCCTGGAGTAGAAACACAGAAGGAAGGAAGGAAGGAAGGAAGGAAGGAAGGAAGGAAGGAAGGAAGGGGAAGGGGATGGGAAGGGAGGCAGGGAGGGAAGGGAGGGAGGAAGAGGGGGAGGGGAGAGATGGGACTCAGTGATTTGTATGCAATCACTTATAACACTGAAGACAAGTAAATGTCCAAACAACAGTAGGAAATGTGGGTGAGGGCTTTTTGAAAGTCATATGGAAAAATGATATATGCAGCAAGTTGGAAAATCATAAAAAGAATGATAATCTGTGATTGTGTTACTGATAAGAGAAAGTAAAACTCCATCCAGGCCCATGAAAAGGCTACAGAAGTGACAAGAAGATGACCTTGGAAAGAAGACACTAGCAGGATTAGTAAATGTTGACCATGATAGAATGTCTACTGTGCATGTCTCTCAGCCCCAGCACCTCCACTGCACAAATATACATACAGCATCTTTGCACATTAAAACTTCCTGTCTTAATTACTTTTCTGTCATTGCTTGGACAAAATACCCAATGCCCAAAATTAAGGAAGGAAGGGTTTATTTAGCTCACAGTTTGTGGAGGTTTCAGTCCATACTCAGCTGGCTCCAAGGCAGAGTGGCACATGGCAGAGGGCAACAGTTCATGGAGGCAGACCAAGCAAGAGCAAAAAGGGAGGAGCAGCACCAGAGAGCAAACCTCTTTCCCTTCCTGATATTGTATGCAGGCTACACACCCTAGGGCGGGTGTAGCACTCACACCCACAATCCCAGCACTAGACAGAGAATCCATCACAAACTCTATGTGTGAGGCATTGGGGAGTCATCTAGACACAAACTATGACATTCCATCCTTGATCTCCCAAAGACTCATGCACAACCCTTTATGAAAAAGGCATTTTAGTCCATCTCTAAGAGTTACCAAAGTCCTAACAGTTTCAGCATTGCTGAAAAGTCCAAGTCCCAAGTCTCCTCTGAGATTTAAGGCAAACTCTTAGCTGTGAGCCCCTGTACAAATGAAAAGAAAAACACTTCCAACATTCAATGGTGCGAGATAGACATTTCCATCCCAAAAGTTACAAACAGGGGAATACAAAGGAATGGGACCAAAGCAAGTCCAAATCAAGCAGGGCAAACGTTAAGTCCTGTAGTTCTGTGAGCTCCAAAGGGCTTGCATGACTCCATCCCCATGGCACTTTCAGTGGTTGTGGCTCCCATGGCTTCTCTCCTAGGCCTGCTTTGCTCCCTCCTTGCAGGTTTCCTCACATGATCCACGTTCCTGGCTTCTCCAAATTTCTGGAGTCTCCACTGCACCTTTGGCTTCACACTCACAGCTTCACACACTGCCCTCTCAGGGGCACACTGCCTGGCCTCCCAGGCCTTCTTCTGAAATCCGGGTGGAGGCCTTTTTAACCTCACAACTCTTGCATTATGCATGTGCCTAAAAGCAGAGCCATGTGGATGATGCCAAGGTCCACTGCCAGCTGGACCAGTAGCCAGGCTTTCTTCTCTCTTGGTCATAAGGGTCGAATGCCTGGATCACTGAGCACTCTGAACCTGATTCTGAGGAACAAATTCTCTATGCCACCGCCATTTTGGAATCTGGTGCGCCCGCTGCCACCATTCTGGGACATAGTGTGGTTGCTGCCATTCTGAAACATGGTGCTCTGCAGCTTTCTCCTCAAAGCAAACTCTTTCACTTTTGCAGTTTTGAGGCTGCAAAGGGTAGAGACTTGCTGCTTCTTGTGATGCCCTCATGTCATCTTTTATATTTCCCTATTCCTTCTCAGCAATCGAGATCTCTGCTGCTCTATCTGTGCAGTCCACAGCTTTACTGGAGCTTTCTTTCTGACCAAACTCCCAACATTTTAAATCATCCTGCTGGGCTCTTTGCTTTTGATTCTCAACATAAATCTGGCTAAAGACCTCCAACAATAGCCATGCCACTGCCTCAACATTCGAATGCCTTGAAATTTTTTCTGCCAGTTTAATTAGTCTGCCGCCCTTAATCTTAGTCTCAGGCAAAGTCTCTGGCCACAAGCAAAATGCAGAAAAAATTTTTGCTAAGTCATAACACACATCATATGGAGTCCAGCAGCCAATGCAGTCCTTCTTCCCAGCAGAAACCTCCTGAGCCTGGATTTTACCTGCAGGATTTTTATCACCTTTCTGGTCTTCTGAGCTCTGCCCAGGATTACCCATCAGAACAGCCTAAGGCGTTCCAGCTCTAGTCTTTCAGGCATCTTCAAACCTTTCCAAACTCTTCCCACAAGCCATTCCCAAAGGCTCTTGAACCACATGGTCAGTTATAGTCACAGCAATGACCCCACTTCTCTGGTACCAAATTCTGTGTTCGTTACTTTTTTCTCATTGTGGGCACAAAATACCCAACACCCAAATTTAAAGGAGGAAAGGTTTATTCAGGTCACAGTTTGTGGAGGGTTCAGTCATTACTCAGCTGGCTCCAAGCAGGGTGGTATGGTAGAGTAGCAACAGTTCATGGCAGTGGAAGAAAGCAAAATCAGCAAGAGCAAAAAGGGAGGAGCAACACCAGGGAGGAAACCTCTTTCCCTCCCTTAATTTGTATGCAGGCTGCCTACCCCAGGGTGGGTGTAGCACTTGTGCCCATAATCCCAGCACTAGACAACGAATTAATCACAAACTCTAGAAGCCCACCCCCATGACCATGTGAGGCTTTGGGAGGACATCTAGACACAAACTATAACACTTCCTTACATATTATATGCTATTCCAAGCGCTGTATAATAATAACAGATGATTAAGAGGTATCATTGTTAAAACACAGTCTAGATTACAATGGGTACTCTGTATTTTTTAGTAGATTTGATATGGTTTGAAATTAGGAGAATGGACTGCAAAATTCAATTTTGAAAAGTTTACTAATTTGTACATTTGATCCTAAAGAACTTTTGGATCAAAATATATTAATTCATTTTCCAAGAACAACAAATATTTATTTGACTGCCATTGGAACTGCTGTATAATCAACTCCTCTTTTTTGTCTTCACAATATAATGAGGATATTAAAACTTTCAGGAAATCCCACTGTAATGAAACATCTTTAATTTGATTTGAGTTCAATAAACTCATTTCTGTAGGGAAAATTTTTTGTTTCTTTGCAAACAAACCTAGTAAATTCCCTGTAATATCTATTTGGGAGTTGATAGATTAGAATGCTTTAACTAGTGTTATCAGCTTTCCACTCCATATATGTTGTGACTGTATTTGTTCCTTACTGCTTCATAACCAATCACAGACCTAATGATTTAAAACAGCACTCATCTGCTAACTCATGGTTTTGAACATCTGAAGGCCAAGAGGGGCTGTGCTCTCATCTGCCGGTTGAACACTCTCTTCAAGCCTGTTCCTGATGTGGGCAGAATTCAGTTCTTGTGGTTGGGGAGCAGATCATGTCCTTCTTTTCTTGCAGAATGTCAGCCAGGAACTCCTCTTAGTTTCAAGAAGATCCTTGACCCAGGGCTTCTTAAATTTCTCCAACAACCTCCCTCCTGTTGAATTTCTTTTATGTCCTAAATCTCTCTGATTCCCTTGTCTGTGACCATCTCCCTACTTTCAAGTCAATAGTGCCATATAACAACCACAAGTGTGAACTTTTGTATGTGCAATTCAGGGATTACACACAGTATGTGTGTAAGTGGGGGTAGTAAATCCTCCCAGGCCTCTTAGAATCTTGCCTTGTACAGGGCCATAAAATGTTTTGTTGTGGGTGCTCTTCCATGTGTTATAGGTTAGTTAGCAGACTTTTGGCTTCTACTTACTACATTTCACTAGGAGACAGTCACACCCTCCACCCTAGTTTTCACAAAGTTGTCTCCAGAACTTGTCAAATGTTATTTAGGGTGCAAAATTACACCAAGTTGAGGACCCCTGGCTACAGCCCTTTTCATTACATTAAACTCAGTGCAAGATGAAAGTATGCATAGACTTGTCTTTTAAAAACTCCAGGCAAATATGGGTTTTATTAATTTATTAATATAATTTGATCAGTATCTCAGGCTGACTATTAAGAATACCATGCCAACATCTGAACAATGTGCATTTTTACTCATATAGAATGGCAGCATTGGTTTAGGTCTTTCAGTTGAAAGGCAACCATAATAAATCCCAGTTCAAAAAAATTCTGCAGATAAGAGGCAGTTTTGGGAGTTGAGGAACTTCAAAGAAATTGGATTGTATTTGAAATATTAATAAAATCTTATCTTAGAGCCATATCTGCCTTTAAGTCCTAGTTTTCCTTCAATTTGTTACAGATTTGCCACCTATGGAATTTTTTTTTCTACCCTCAACAGATTTATTTATATCTTCAATATAGAGCATTTTCAGGGTTTTAAGTTCCACAGTTTTACAACTAACTGTGAAATAGAAGTGTCTTTTATTAGTTCTAAAAAGTATCTTTTGTGAGTTTCTGGGGACAGCCTCTTCAAACAGTCTCAGATTGCTGAAAATATTCATGTCCATCTTCTCGTACTATTTTGAATTTATGGTTTTTGTAACATCCCTTCTTGACTTTTATTTTTCCAGGTTGAAGAGTTCTATTTTTTTTAAAGATCACTACTGATATGAAACAGTTTTGCCTCCATAATTCATGAGGTCTCCACTTTTGTAACAAGAGGACCGTTTGCTGTTTTAGAGCTGTGCTATCAGGGATGTGCAAAGAAGAGAGGAGGGCTGACCCAGGGAGGGCACACACTAACAATCTATGCCACTTCAAACACCTTACACTGGGAATTCATCGTCTTCACTCAAACCTAGGAATTATATCAACATCTTTTAGGATGCTAAAAAATATAAGATATAAAAATGCAAGGATGTAATTACAATTTTTAGATTGTGAAAGGCACTGGTGAATATGAATTCAAGCAATAAACTTTGAAAACTACCATTTAGTGACTGTTGGATGGTGAATATTTAGAAGTTGAAACACACACATGCTTGGTCGCTGCTGGCAGGATTCTGGTGCTCTTTGGTCTAGTAACTTTTGTGCTTTGATGATGATGAGGGATAGGTGGACAAAAATGTTGATTATGATGTTCTCACCCCACTTATTCAAACTTTAATAAAAACAACTAGTAAGCAATATGTTGGTGGTTTATGTTCTGTGATCATCTTGTGGGGACTTTACTAAATACAGATATGTAGGCCAAACCCCAAGATACTACAATTCATTAATGTCCGAGTCTGGAATACTATCTGAATGCTCAAAAAGGGTCACAGGTAATTTTAGTGCATAATCAAAATCTAGATTTTTGTGGACAAGGATTTGTGGTTCTGGACAGCATCATCTATTAAGCAATTAATTAGGAACTGATGCCTTAATTGTTGCATTGCTATAGTTTTTTCTCACACTAACAATTTCTTTCCTAAAGTACAGTTCCTAGAAATGGACACCATAGTTTAGCTTTAGAGGTATAATTATTTTGTAGAAATGTGTTGTATGTGACATTCCCCATTTAGGATTCTCTATGTCCAGGTATACTGAGATGATATATTTAAGGCTAAGTGTATAACATTTTTATTCTTGAATATGAGTGACACAAATAAACAAATTAAAAATAAAGGGATTTTCATATATCTAGTATAAATATCTGTTTTTATCTACTGTGAAGTTCATATGCTTCTCACTCATTCATAGCATTTTCCCTGATAATCTTTAGATTTGATATACACAGACCATTTCATTCTCAAGAACATTAAGTGACACGTACAAATACAGCAGATTTACTCACCACTTTAGAAATATTATTTCTAATTACAAGATTTGAAATAATAAGTAAAAAATTATAATCTCATAAGCAAGTTTAGAAATTCTTTCATTCAGAGAGTCCCATCTACTCTACATTTGTTCATTTACTTTAATTCATTTTTTTAATCTATAACCAATTGTTTTCTGGTTTCTTCTAATCCTTTGATTTTTTTAACATTGAATTTCATTTCCAAAAATACATAGTGGGTTTTGGTCTTACCATTCTCCTATTCCTAAAAACAAGTAAATGAACAACAAACAAAACAAAACTTCAATATCTACCCAGATTTATAGTAACAGAAATTTTACATGTATACAATTCCAAAAATATTCCATAATCCTACCTATTTTTGCATCTTACCAAGCAGAAATAAATGTTCAAATGAGACTAACTCCTTTGTTCCTCTCAGGAATGAAATTAATAGTTAGTTAAAGAAATTACTTTTTAATTATTTGGTATCACATCTTCATAATATTACTCCTACATTTTTCTCCAAATTCTTGGTATTTTCCTACTTATTCATCTCTAATATTCCTTAAAATACTGACTTTTAATTTTTTAACATACCAGTCAGTGAGATATGTATTTTTACATAATGACCAAGAGAATGTCCTAAACAAGGCTGATCACCAAATGCATCTGCTTACTCCACATTTCTTGTGTACAAATTTCTTGTGTCATAGTACCTCCAGTTTGAGTTATAACCTAATGTGTACCCATGCATGTATGTCACTAAGCCTTTTGATAGACATCCAGACCAGATTTGATTTGTTTTACATAAATGAAGAAATGTCAAATTCCTTTCACTTCTAGTGTCTTGAAGCAATTAATGCCCATTGCAAATGCAATAAATATTGTTTTTTTTTTCCTTCTCCTAGTGTTGTTGTTTTACAACTATTCTAAAATCCACCATTTTTTCTAAAAAGTAGAAATATGATTGGGATTTGCCATCTTCAGAAGTCCCTTTATGACAATGGACACAGTCGTAGAATAAGATTTCTAAGGTAGATAAACTTTGCATTTATTTAAGAAGACTTTTTGACTATAACTACATGTTAAAGACACTATAAATCATTTATTTTTACAAAGGTTATTCGAAGCAAGAAAAGTTTGGAATTTTCTTCTTTAAATATACAAAGGATCTGCTGCATTTTCTGGATGATGATGAATTGCTTCCAAAAATATATATTTTTGAATTGAAATCGCTCACACATAAAAAAAAGCCTGAAGGCAAAAAAGTTTAGATATTTGAAATTACCAAGTTTTATATGCTAACTTATATAATCAACTGTTATATACATTATATTAAGTGTAACCATTTGTAAAGGATTGTTATTAACAGAGAGTGCTTCTCTTAATATTCAAGGATGTTATATTTTATTTAGTTAAAAATCAGAACTCAAAATAGTTGACCAGCACAGAACACAATATGAGCAAAACAAAGACAACATGTAGGAATAAAAGCAATGAAATTGAGGCAGATATATCACTATCCAAAGATAAAATATTTGCTAAATTATGCCATTAGGTAGAGTATAATATACTTGAACATTTTTAATCTACCTATGATATCATAGGAAACACTATTTGAATAGCAGAAAATTTATGGTAAAAAAAAGCAAAGAAGCCATTACAATACATATAAAAATGGGAACTAAGCTATAAAAATAACAAATATAAGAAGTTAGAATTTTGAGTTTCTCTTTCATGTATTCTGGACTATGCAGTTGTTTCTTTTGACAAATTTATCAATTAATAAATATTATTGAATGCAAAGTACTAGATGTTTTAAACACTTCCTTAAACATTGAATAACTATTCTCAGAAACCAAAATTTTAGTGAGGGAATAACATGTAAGCTGAACATAGTTTATTAAGTCAATTGCCACAAATATGGAAGGCAGTCTGCTTTAAAGAAATAGCCTACGATTTGAAGTGAGAATGACATAATTTTGAATCCATACTCTGTCACCAACAAGCTGTATTAAATTGTCATGTCACTTAGTTTCTCTACATATAATTTTTCATCTACAAAATGGAGATGTTTGTGCCTAGAGATGTGAAGAGGGTTAACCAAGAGCTGTTGTATGTGACGTACTTAGTAAAGTGCCTAGTTCATTAGACATTCAAAAAGTGGTTGCTGTTGTGTTCAATAATGAATAATTTTTCTAAAGGATGAAAAGTGTGGGAAAGCATACTAGGAAAGGTTTCAATAAGAAGATACTTTTGAAATGACATTGGCTAATGGTGTTTATATGCAACCTGTCTGTAAGTAACATTAGTATGCTCAAAAGCTTATTTTGTTCCTGACCCTTTCGACCCCTATACAAAAGGATATAAAATAAAAAAAAATCATAAAATTATGTTTATTTAAGCAGGTAAATTGGATAACAAAGATCAAACTATAGTAATCTGTCAGTTTATATAAGAACAGCAATATATCCAAAATACAAAGTCCAATAATAGATTAACTACTTTGAACTATCACCTAAGTTCTATCACCTGTGAATCACACATTACTTCGAATAAACCTTATTCACTGTTATAAAATTTTCTAGCAAACAGCACAAGGAGTTACAGTGCAGTGTCAGAAGCTTGATTGGCTTTGGGATTCACCCTGGGGATTGATGAATCACACTCCTGGGTAAGTCTGGGTGGGTCAAAGAGACGTGCCCATAAGACCTATGACTGGTCCTTCTGTGATCCTGTTCCCCCGCTCTACTTCCTTGCTGTGATGAACTAAAAACCTTCACTCTGCCACAACACTCCTTCATGATGTTTCTGCCTTAGAACTAGCTGATAATGGATTCTGTGACCTTAAAATGTGAACCAAGTTACAGCTCTCCATCATGTTGTGGATTTTGGGTATTGTTTTTCAGCAATAGGAAAGCTCACTAATATAGCTAATTGCTACCAGAGAAGGCAGGTCATAACGGTAACTGTATCTAACCACATGGTGCAGAAGCCCTTGAAACTCGTTTGTGTGAAGAATTGTAAGTTTGCAGAAGTAGGCTAGAGAAAGTCTTAGTTTGCCATATGCAGATCTTGATGGATGATTTTGGTTGGAGCTCAGAAGCCCATAATGCTGATGTAGAAATGCAGGCAGCCAGTAAAGGTCAGACTCATGAGGTTTTCAATGGAAAGGAGGACTCTACTGGCAGCTGGACTGGAGAATATAGGTGTTTTGGCAAAGAATTGGTCTACATTTTGCCCTTGTCCTAGGACATAGTGCCAGGCTGAATTTATTTATTTATTTATTTTGTACTAGGAATCAAACTCAGGACCTTGTGTTTGCCAGGCAGGTGCTGTGCCACTGAGCTATATCCCCAGCCCGCCAGGCTGAATCTAAAGGTGGTTAACTAACTGATCTGTCAGAGGAAATTTCAAGACTGCCCAACATTCAGAAAGTGACATAGGTAATAATAACTGCTTGTAGCCAGATTTATACTGAAAATTGAGGGCAAAAGGTAAATAGAAACACTTGAGGGGCCGGCAAGATGGCTCAGCGGCGTAAGCGCCTGCCTGGCAAGCGTGAGGGCCCGAGTTCGACTCCCGGAACCCACATATGAAAAATGGGCTGCTGATATTGCTCAGTGGCACAGGCGCCTGCTAGCACGTGAGCTCCTGATGTCGACCCCTGGTACCCACAAAAAAAAAAAAAAAAAAAAAAAAAAAAAGAAACACTTGAAAAACTTAAATTTTGTCCCAGAAGGAACCACAGTAAAGTTGGAGCCAAAATATTATGGGCACTGAAGAGATTATGGTCATTAAAATGAAACAAAGTACACTGTATAGGGACAAGTACAAAGATACGTTCAGGGTATTTTAGTAATCAGCAAAACTACCCATCCCAGGCTCAAAGCTGCAAAAGTGTAAACCTTTCATTTGAGTAGAGTCCCTGGGACCCCTGCTTGAGAAAGGCCTTTTAGGGAATTGGTTCTCCAGGATTCATTTCACTGTTCTCAAACATCTAGGCACTCAGTGGCCACTGTAGCCATGGTTGAAAAGGCCTGACTAATGCACTTACTGACAATAGACTTTGGCATTAACTACCTGATGTTGCTTTTACCAGCATGTAGAATGCAACTGTTGTAGGGTAAGGGAGGCTTCAACCCAAATTTCAAAGGAAGGCCTGAGAAATCATGCAAGGAGCCTGTAAGAGGGCAATCCATGATGCCATAGGAATCCTGGCAGAGGTGCAGTAGTGAAACCAGGAAGTCAGAGATGCCTGTAATCTGGAACATCTGTTAGGGAAAGCATCTCATCACCATGCATCCCATTTCTTGGATATGGAACTACAGGACTTCATGTTTGCACTGCTGGATTTTGGTCTTGCTTTGGCTGCTTCTTTTCTATCACCCTATTCCTTCCTTTTGGAATGGGAATATTTACCCTATGGCATTGTACCTTGGGATTACGAAATTATTTTATATTTTTAGAGGGATTCATAGCTAAGAATTTGCCATGTGTCTTAGAAGAAACTTGAACTTTTGAAAAATGCAGCAACTGTTGAGACTTTGGGGAAGGTATTTTGTTTCTGGTTGTATGAAGGATATTTGTATTATGTTAGGTGAAATTATGAACTTACTATTGTCTTTACTTGGAAAGTAAGTATGGTTTAAGAAGTGGCATTTGTTGACAGTGGTGGGAGTGGCAGTTAGGTTGGAGTGTCAGCAACTTGACTGGCTTTTACATCTGCCTGAGGGATTGATAGAACGCACTTCTGGGTGTGTCTGTGTGGGTCATGCAGGCACGGCCATGGGGTCTATGTCTTATTCCTTGGCTCTTTTACTCAGGTACTGTACCCCTGCTTGCTTCCTAGTTGTCATGAACTAAGAAGTTTTGCTCTGCTATACCCTTCCACCATAATGTTTGACTTGGAGCCTGCCTGTCACACACTGAATCCTCTTAAAACATGGGACAAATTAAACTTCTGACAAATACAATTATTAAATACCATACAATAAATATAATACAATTATTAAAAATTTTTGCAATAAAAAAGTGACTATCTCTTGATCCTCATTTCCATTTTAGTAAGTGTTCGGTTTTGTTGTGAGCTTATTTAAGAATGTTTACAGTATTTATAAAAATTATTTGTCAAAGACATACTTACTAAATGTCTACAAGGTGCCTAGGACTAAGAGAGGAGCTATAGGACATCCAAAAAGAAAAGAAGAAAATGTAGCATATTCTTCACCTTTCAGAAAGCACATTCTCTGTCTTAGTTACTTTTCTCTTTGCTGAGACAAAATACCCAAACCCACAAGTTAAACAAGGAAAGGTTTATTTCAGATCACAGTTTGTAGAGATTTCAGTCCATAGTCAGCTGGTTTCAAGGCAGGGTGGCATGACAGAGGGCATCACAAAGGAGAAACAGCTCATTGAGTGGCAGGCAGAAGGCAGCAAGCAGCAGCAATAAGCCTGTCTTCTCTCTCTCTCTTTTTTATATTTTATCCAGGCTGTAACCCTTTGATTGGTGCTGTTCACACCCAAGTAAGGCTTCTATTATCCCCACCCAGAACTACGCTAATTCCACTTAGTGGACTAATTTAGTACCACACACATTTAATCCCAGTACCAAAGTCTTAGATCCAGCCAGCTCTGTAAACTCCACCTATGAGCAATGAGACTTTGGAGGGACCTCTAGATATAAGCCATAACATTCCACTCCTGGGCCCCCAAAGACTTAGGCACATCCTTTTAAGCAAAATGCTTATCTGTAAGAGTTGCCAAAGTCCCAATAATTTCAGCATTGCTGAAAAGTCCAAGTCCAAAGGCTCCTCTGAGATTTAAGGCAAATTCTTAGCTGTAAGTACCTGTACAAATGAAAAGAAAGTTAAATACTTCTAACATACAATGGCACGAGATAAACATTCTGATTCAAAAAGGTACAAATAGAGGGATAGAAAGGAATAGTACCCAAGCAAGACCAAAATCCAGCAGTGCAAAAATTAACTCTTATAGTTCCATGTCCATCATGCAGGATAATCTGTGGCAAGATATGAACTCCACAGGGCTTGGTGGCTGTCTCTATGGCACTGCAGGTGGCTACAGCTCTCATGGCTTCTTTCTTGGGTCAGCTTTTCTCACTCCTTGCAGCTTTCCTCAGACAATCCACTTTTCTGGCTTCTCCAGCCTTCTGGGGTCTCCACTGCACCTTCAGTTTCACACATTGCCCTCTCAGGGGCACATTTCCTGGACTCCCAGGCCTTCTTCTGAAATTTGCATGGAAGACATCCTGACCCTACAACTCTTGCATTCTGCATGCACCTAAAACCAGCACCACGTGGATGACAATAAGGTCTCCTGCCAGCAGGAACCATAGCCAGACTTCTTCCTTTCTAAGTTGTAGGGATTGAATGTCTGGATTTCTGAGTACTGTGATTCCAATCCTAAGAAACAAATTCTCTATGCCACTGCCATTCTGGAACATGGTGCTCTGGGGCTCTCTTCTCAAATCAGTCTTTCACCTTTGCAACTTATAGGCTGCAAAGGCTGGAGTCCTGCCAGTTCTTTTTTTTTTTTTTTTTTGTGGGTACCGGGGGTCGACCTCAGGACCTCGCACGCCACCAGGCGCCTGTGCTGCTGAGCGATATCACCGGCCCTTTATTCATATGTGGGTTTCGGGAGTCAAACTTGGACCCTCGTGCTTGCCAGGCAGGCTCTTACGCCGCTGAGCCATCTCACCGGCCCAATCCTGCTGGTTCTTATTATGTTCTCAGGGCATCTTTTCTATTGTTCTGTTCCTTTTCAACAACCACATTCCCTCTCCTCCGCTCCATTTTTTTTTTTTTTTTGTGGGTACCGGGGGTCGACCTCAGGACCTCGCGCGCCAGCAGGCGCCCGTGCCGCTGAGCGATATCACCGGCCCCTTTTTCGTATGTGGGATCCGGGAGTTGAACTCGGGCCCTCACTCTTGCAAGGCAGGCGCTTACACCACTGAGCCGTCTCACCGGCCCTCCTCCGCTCCATCTTTGCAGTCCACAACTTTACCTGAGCTTCCTTTCTGGCCAAACTCAAAACATTTTAAATCATTTTGGGGGGTTTGTGTGTTTGATTTTCAACATAGATCTGGCTAAAAAGGCCCTAAGAGTAACTATGCCACAGCCTCAACATTAGACTGCCTTGAAGTTTCTTCCACCAGATTAGTTAGTCCTCTGCCCTTAATCTTAGCCTCAGGAAAAGTCTCTGGACATGAACAAAATACAGATGAACTTTCTGCCAAAGCATAACACACATGGTCTGGAGTCCAACAACCAAGGCAGTGTTTGTTTCTAATTGAAACCTCCTGAGCCTGGTTTTTACCAGCTGCATTTCTATCAGCATATTAGTCTTCTGAGGTCGGACCAGAATCTCCCATCAGGTTCAGCTTACAGCTTTCCAGAGTTGCTTCTTTAGCTGGCACCTCCAAAACTTTCCAAACTCTTCCACCATGCCAGTTCCAAAGGCTCCTGAACCACATGCCCAGGTAGTGTCATAGCGACAACTTCACTTCTCTGGTACTAAAATCTGTCTTAGTTACTTTTCTCTTTGCTAAGACAAAATACCCAAACCCACAAGTTAAAGGAGGAAAGGTTTATTGAGCTTACAGTTTGTAGAGGTTTCAGTGCACAGTCAGCTGGCTCCAAGACATGGTGGAGGAGCATCACAGAGGAGAAACAGCTCATTGAGCGGTAAGCAGAAGGCAGCAAGCAGCAGCAACAAGCCTGCCTTCTTTCTCTCCCTTTATACTCTATCCAGGCTATAATCCTATTGGTTGGTGCTTTTCACCCCCAGGTGGGGCTTCCATTGTCCCTACCCAGAACTATGCTAATTCCAATCAGTGGACTAATTTAGTACCACACACCCTTAATCCCAGTATCACACCCCTAGATCCACCCATTTTTGAAAAGGCCCACCTATGAGCAAATGAGACTTTGGGGAGATATATAGATGATACAAGCCATAACATTCTCCAGACTAGTTTTCCACTTAGTTAGGGGCCAAAGAAAATGCCATAATATATATATTATATATATATATATATATTATATTATATGTATATGTAAATGCGTATAGAGACTATTTAATGAGATAGAGGATTGAAGAATAAGAGAACACGACAAAAGAAACAGATAGGAATTAGCGGTATAAGACAAAAAGAAGATGGTATTTAAGGAAGGCTGAAGAGTTTATGGACAGAAGAGATACCTTAGTTGAGGGTTCTTTGCAATGAGACAGCTAAAAATATGAATGAAAAATAGTAGTGCAGGGAAAATACGGTGTCTTAAGGAAGAGATAAACTGCTATGTTTAGAATGACCTTTGAACTGATTAAATAAATGCCTAAAATCTCCAATTAACTTGTGATCAGTTAAGTAAAAGTTGAAAATAAATTATCATTTTTGTCTATCATTTTGATAAAAATAAAAAACACTGATTATACTCAATGTATTTGTGCATATATTATTGCTATGTGGTCATGTTGGTATCTATCTGCAAGACAATTTGGAAACAAATTGCAGATATATATATTTCTTTTGACCTGGCAATCTCAGGTCACAATACAAAGATATATGTATTGTGATGGTCAATATAGCACTAAGTTTTCAGAAAAATATTAAGTGTATGGGAATAAATCTCTTTAAAATTTTTTTTCAGCATATAATATTGTAGTATAATTTATTATGAAAATTGTATTCCAGTTCCATAATACTGATAAAATTATAATATAATGTTCCCACCAACACTGATAAGGAGAATTTCCATAGAAGAATTTCTATTTAAAAATATACGCACAATCTATATGCACAATCGTGCAAGTGTGTCATGCGGCATAAAAGAGCCTGAGAGTTTTGTGCTGTTATACACTGATCTGTTCATGGGTAAAGTGGAATTATATAGAAAAGATAGTGTCAGAGGAAACATTCTGCTTATATTTTACTGTTTAGATTTTTTCCTGCTGAAGATTTTGTGTACCTTTTATAATATAAGAATGTATCTCAACTTTAAAAAATCATTTTGAGATATGAATAAATCATTCTGGTGGAGAAACACGAATATTAAGAAACAGATTAAATTTAGAGTGGATTTTAATCACTGATGTAAGAAGGAACAATTCTTCTCATATCATACTAAATTAAGTAATCAAGTTACTTATATTGATAGGTTAAAATGTTTGCAACACCTTTGCTTAAGTTATTGGAAAAACTACTGACTAATTTTCAGAAATTTAATACATTTTATTAGGGACTTGAATTTAAATAGGCAGATTGATGAATTTAGGATAAGTGGTAAATGAAACCAATGGAGTCATACAGATATCAGAATTATAAACAGCAAGTATAGTTCATAGAGATAATGTATTCTAAAAATTAAAATCACTGAAAATATTATTGAAAAAATTAGTAAAAATGGTCAAAATTGGTGCACAGCAAAATGCATGTAAGTATTCATCATGAGTGATATTTTTAAAAATAACTTGAGATACAGCAACAACCCTATGAATCTTTTAAACTATAAAGCCAAAGTAATAACCATATTTTAAAGAGAATTACATATTTTTAAGCATACATAATTCCTGAGTTTTCATTCTACGACTTTAAAAGAAATTTGGAGAAAAATAAACCATTTTCATTCTGGGGTGGTATAGATCTCATAATTTATAGAATGCTAGAAACCTGACAAACACATGTATTTATTTTACTATAGTGAACTGAATTTGATCAAGTTTATAATTCTGTGTTGCAACAGAGATGCACACGGCATTTAGGACTGCTGGGTACCATATGGCAGTGCCACATATGTCACGGATCTAGGCCCAACCATGAAATTTAAGCAAAATAACAACAGACATCCTATAGTAGGCTAACTCTTCAAATTATGAGTCAGCTGTCGAGCTTTTAGATTTGCTTTTTGCTTAAAAACACAGAAAGTTACATTTTTCAAGGCTAAAATTACTTTTTTAAAAAGATAAATCTGAGTTAAGGAACAACGTGAGAAATATCTGTGCAGCAAATTTAAAAGCCAAATGATTCTGGTTTCAAATGAATCTGAAAACCACTGCAACTCTGTTTTGTACATTCAGGCTGCTATAACAAACCATCACAAGCTGAATGGCTAATGAACAACAGACAATCATTTCTCACAATCCCGAAGGCTGGAAAGTCCAACATCAAGGTGGCAGATCCTATTTGGTGTCTGATAAGGGCCCACTTCATTGTTGATGACTATATTTTTGCTGTAACCTCACCAGGCAGAAGGCACCAATGAGCTCTTTGGGTCCTCTTTTATGGGAGCATTAATCCCATTCATGGGGACTCAGCTCTCCTGATTCAGTCTCCCAAAGGCATTCCTAATAGTGTCACTCCGGGGATTAAGATTTCAGCCTATAAGTGGGGGAAGAGGCTAAACATAGATACTTTGCAAACTCCAGCAACAGGTTTTTCAGTATTTATGAAAAAGAGGAAAGAGGAAAAGAGGAAAAGTAAGGAGAAAGGCTGAATATGTGACTGACTAGCAGCTGGGCCAACACACAGTGGAAAAGAAGCAGGATTCTGCCAGTCCTGGGTTGTAGGAATGTTTCTCTGGAAGTGCAAAAGATGGTAAACATTATAAACATTAACATCCAATGCAAATTGAATTCGAGTACAAGTGAAAACATACAAGACACTTAATTTAAGGTGTATATAATTGATTAATGTTCTTGAACAACAGTTTTGTTCAGAATCAAGCCAATGACAGCATCTGACCCATCATTTACCCTATGGATTAAAGCTAACTCCAAACATGGGTGGATAGAGCTGAGAAAACACTGTAATATGTGGGTAAGAGGTGGTTTTTGATGCCTGGCTAGCTGAATGAAATTCTGCATAGTTTAAGAACATTGGAGGAACTAAAAGGAAAACCTGGCAAACATAGGACTGGGCAGAAAAAGGTGGAAACATCAGAAAAATCAGAGGAGGCTGAGCCCTGCTAGGTAATAATGCTCAAGACTCCCCTATGATGGAGGGTATTTGGTTCCTGCACCGGTTGTTGGCACGTCCACCTACTGACAGTCTGTGTTCCCAATTTACTAAAGTCAATATTCACATTGGCTTAGGACAGAGCACGCTGCTTGCAGTAATAAGGACTAAAATACAAAAGAAGACTGACACCAACCTGACAGAAGAAATCTCTTTTGAGCCTAGGAGATCTTTCTGTTTGCTTTTACTGTTATTTGGGTGCTTTGTTTTGCTTTTGTTACTCTTTGCATCTATTTTTCCAAATATGAGCAGGCGTCCTTGCAACTAAAGCAGAGAAACGGAGATTCCATTTCTTAAGTCTTTTCTTCAAAAGGTTTTGCAAATGGTGACACTTACTTTGCAATGAATTTATTAGTTCAATTATAAGATGATCTTTTTATTTTAATATTTAATTTCTGCTGAACAGTAAAGCAAAGAAAACTGCCTATCTACTCAGATATTATGGCTGATGACTACTTTTTTTGCCAAACAAAAAGATGGATACCCACTTTTCACCCTAAAGAAATCTATCTAGAGATAGTGAGCAAGGAACCATGACAATGCCAGAGAGGTGAGATTTCTAAGAATGTTTTCTGAACCAGACATTCTAGATGCAAAAGGATGGAAAAAATTAGATATTTGATGCATTTTTTCCCTTAAAGCAAAAATAATGAGATGGCTGGAGTCTGTTCGAAGGGCAGTCAGCACAGGTACTACTGTATTCTTTTAGTGTAAATTAGAAAATTAATTTGCGGACTATATTTTCTGATATATCTAGATTATACATGCAGCCATCCATTGGTGTCCAAAGGGGACTGGTTCTGTAAATCCCTCATGGATATGAAAATCTTCTGATTTCCAAGTCCTTTATATAATGTGGCATAGAATTTGCACACCACTTATGTACCTTCTTCTGTATACCTTAAATAATTTCTAGGTTACTTATAATACCTAGTATGATGTAAATTCTATGTTAGTAGTTTTAATATTTCATTGTTTGGGGAGTAATGATAAAGAAAAAATGACTGCATGTTTAATACACAAGTAACATTTCTTCTGAATGTTTTCCATCACTATTTGGTTGAACTATGGAGGCAGTACACAAAGATATGTTGTGTTTCCATATAAAAGTGTTTTCTCTGTACAGAATATTTTCATGTTTGCTTCAACGCTCTTAAAAATTGCTCTCATGATGACAGTAAACAAAGGCAGCAAACAGCTCAAGTGCAAAGCATAAAGGAAGTTAATAAGCAGATGCGCAATTTCAATTAATTTTGGAAAATCAATAACAAAGACAGCGTATTTTCAGGATTAAAAATTTTGAGAGTAAGCCTAAAGTAATCCAAGACTCACAACAAGTCTAAGAGTAAGACCAACTATATGTGACTTTAAGCTATACTAGCTGATGTGTGTGAAAGAAACTTGGAATTTCTGTCTTACACTATCACATTCATTCCTATGGGTACTCGCAATCAAGGACTGGCTCCGGGAGCCTGGCTACTTCTGTCCTGGGTCTTACCCATCTTCACACAGTCGATTCAAACTGAAACCAAGAACTAAATAGTGAACTCAGAATAATTTAAGAAAAACTTACATACATTCATGGAATAAGTGCAGGAAACTATAGAAAAAGAGCCATCAGAAAAAGTAAAGGAGTGCTTGAAATTTGAAAGTATGACTGATCAAAAGGAAAGGGTTGCTCTTCTCTACTGAAGAATTACATCTAAGAAAATAATGAATGATAAAATTAGGAAATTCTTATTTTGCAACACGTGATGTAATTATTGATTCAGATATTCATGTGAAGATCAATGAATATCAGAATCATATGATGCCAATTCATCAATGACAGAATATCCATATACAGCCCTTGTATCATCCTAAAGGTCATTTGATATTTGGAAGGAAGAATTCTCTACAGTGGAAAGGGTTGTAGTTACTTTCTTAATGAAATGACCATACTTCACATCATAAAGACTAAAATAATCTGACTTTATGGTTTTCCTGGTGTTATTTAATGTGACAAATACAACCTCACTTATGAACTATTATTGCTCAGAAAGTTATTTAATAAAAGCTTAATCCTGTGCTATACGATGTAGTAGTCTCATGATTCGTGACTAGTACAAATTAAGATGTGTTTTAAGTGTAAAATACATAGATTGTATATAGCATTTTTATAAAGAAGGTTACATATATTATGAACTTTTAAAAGCAGTGGTTATATAGTGAAATAATGTATTTTAGATGTATTGAATTGAATTAAATATTAAAACAATCCAGGCATGGTGGTGCACAACTCTAATCTTAGCACCCAGAGAAGCTCAAGCAAAAGGATCACAAGTTTGAGCCCAGCTTAGGCAACTTGTCTCAAAAAAAAAAAAAAAAAAAAAAAAAAGGGCTGGGTAAAATATAGTTCAGTGTAAAGACCCTGGGTTAAATCCCCAGTACAATGAAAAATAAGTATTAAAACAATTTCACCATATTTTTTTGAAAATGACTATTACAAAGTTTAAAGTAATGTATAATGCACAAATTATACTTTTAATGGACACGACTGCTATACATCCAATTGCCAGTTTATGAAACTACTGCTGACAGAATCAATTTAATTACTGTTATAGGGAATAATTAACAAAACACAGATTGTGGAATAATCCACTTAACTGTTCTAAATACATCAGAAAGTTAAGGTGGAAAAAAAATAAAAGTAAGAAACTAAAGAAACAGAACAATAAAGGCAATGTAAACCGCTAGACTGAATTTAGAAATGGGGGCAAAAAGAAGTGGCTATCAATTTTAAGTGTGATAGTGATACTGAAGTTATATAAAATATCATCCATATCTGAGATGTACTCTGTTGTTACAGTAATATGACCTACATCTTACTTTCAAATATTTGACAAATATGTGAGAAAAACTGGACAAAATATTAAAAATTGCTAACTCTACATTGAAGATTGTTATATTTCTCTAAAGGCAAATTTTTTTTCTATTAAAAATAAAAAAGTCCAATATTACAGTCAGGTAAGGATTGCTGAAACTTTTATATTTTTCTATTTTATACGATATCCTATTTTCTTCCATATATATTTTACATTGATAAATACATAAAACATTTAAACACATAAAATGAAATTGTTCAAAGTGATTAGAATTCTTTACTGGAAAAAAGTTACACTCATGTATATTGATACTAATTCAATTCCTTCTTTTCTCCTTAGGTATGATTTACAATTGAAACATCAGAACTGATATGATTACTCATCAACATTCCATTACTATTATCAACAATGTATTATTTACTTATTATAGTTAAAGAAAATTGTGTCAAATGCTAATGAATATTTATTGGAATTAAAGCACCAAATTATGAAGAAGACAAATAATTTTATACTAACTTGCCAGAGTTCACCTTTAAATAGGCAATTTTAAGTAGTTATAAAAGCAACTTGGCAGAATTGCACTTGAACACTATTCAACTGTCTTGTTTGACTTGATTTGAAATTTGCACTTTTCTTTCTCCTTTTAATTACAGAATTAAATTTATGATTTCTACTGGTTTAAGTGCAGGTCAGCTTTAAAGAGGACATTATGATAGATTCTAGCCATCTCAAAGTGCAAATACACATAACATTAGTTACAAATGGTAAAAGTAGTTTCATATATTTCACTCGTAATCATTCAGAGAGCACACATAAGGAAATTTCATTAAGCAACATTTCTACTGTATTAACTATGAATGAATTTAATAGTCATTTAACTCAAAGTTGGATACTATTGGACCCTTAAAATTATTAAAAAAATGTTTTCCACTATTCAAAAATATTGTGTAATGGAAACTTCATAAATGCATACTAGCATTTCTATTTTAAAAGGCCACATAGTTAGGTAATTCTCCCTTTACATCTTTTTTGATGTTGAATACCCCACTGTCAGCCACCATTGGTTAATATGTATGTCCCCAAGAAATAGATCTTAGAAATCGGTACATTGTTTAAGTACATGCAACAAGATTGAAAAACATTCACATTAAAACTAACAAAAAGAATAAATAACAAGAATAATGTATAATTTTGTTGCTTTTCTGAAATATTTATTTTAAAGGATGTACATCACATAACACCATCTTATTCTTGAATTTTTTCTAGCTATTAATTATTGTTCATCTTCTGCAATAATCTAACTGTATTTATGATCTGATAATTAATTTATTCAAATTACCTGTACCACTACCCCACAAATGTGATAATTTAAAACATCATAGCTAATAGAAAGGTATTACATTCAAATAAATTATTTGGCAATGTATTAGTATTGATAATTGAAATCATAGCAAAAGTTGTTTAATTGATTACTGTAACCACTAAGATAATTTTGTGAAATATAGATATCATTGTCAAATTTATGAAATTTATGAAATAAAAATTACAGTGCAGGTCTGTGTATACTTTTCCCTCTTTCCAGCATTTTCATTTTGATCTGCATTACAACAAAATTCCTCTAGATGGCAGTGTTTACCACAGTTAGAAAAAATTTTAGCAATTTTTAACTCAAAATGACATTCAACTGAACTAAATACTATATAGTTAAAATTGATTTTTTTCTTGTACTCAATATTTCTTCATTTTTTTTGCTTTGCTTTAAGTGAATGCTTAACCTAATTCGGCAAGTTTTTCTCATTTATTAGGTTATAATTGCAATTTAATTTTAAAGTTTCTAGGAAAAATTAAGTTGACCCGAAAACTTCAGAGTAAATATATGTGATGTGTATCCTTTGGAGGAATTAAAGGAAGTTACTGAGACTATGGTAACCAAGATGAGAAAAATCTTAAGAACTAATTACATGAATTACAATATTTTTTAAAACTTGTGTATTATCCCATATTGGAATGGAGTTACAGATGCTTTATTAGAACTTAAAGCCTTAGAAGCAAGGAAGGTTCTCATCTCCTACCGACAGCAATTGCAGTTTTAATTTTCTCATCCTGATGCGCTTTCCAAATTAGTCAGATGCACAACATAATCTAGCGCAGTCTCATTGTCAGAAAATTTGAGGATGGGTTAAATTATTTTCAACTATGAATTTGTAGAACTAATCATAAAAGTATATAACTTGAACTTTTCAACTGGATACATTGTCCACTGCTATATAACATACAGGGCCTTTACTGCATAAAGGCCAAGTATATACGTTGAAAAAAATTTACTTTTTCTGAAACCAAAGATGGACAGATATGAGGAAGTTTAATCTTTACGGTTGATCTGCTGATTTTCTGTACTTTCTAAAGCTATAGAACGTTTGTGACTAATGGCTACGAGAGATTTACTTCTTCAGATTTCAACAAGTAGTTCAGTAACATTATCTGTAACACATATTGTTGGATAAATTCCTATAGGTACAAATGAAATCCTGTTGTATTTCAATTTTTGATTTGACGATTTAGAGACTAAAATATAAATTTGATAAAATAAGTAAAATATTAAAATACAAATACAAATGCTATTATCTACAGCAGGGCTCCTCATCATTGGCAGTACCTCCAGCCAGGGTAAGACAGCTGTTTCTTGCACGTGTGTTTATTTGTATGTGTTGGGAAAGGAGAAATAGTTTTTGTGAGATACAGAATAATTAGCACCATCCCTGGCCTCTGCTCATTAAATGCCAGTACCAAAACTTCTACCAGAACTCCTTCCGTCCTTCACTGTGGCAATCAAAGTGCTTCTAGACATTGCCAAATATTTCCAAGGGACAAAACCACTTGCAGGTAAAAAGTACTGATATAAACATTTGAATTTTTATTTTTTCTTATTCTCCTTTACAATTACAAACTGCCAACCAAATTATCACGGTTCAAAAGTTAATCTTTTTGTGGATAAATGGAATATGGTCAAGTAAGTGGTTGTTGGTAGTTAGCTCTTCCATTGGTCAAGACTCTCGAAAGTAAGTTACTAAGAGCTGCTACTGGGGCTGGTGAGATAGGTCAGCAGCATAAGCACCTGCCTGGCAAGCACAAGGTCCTGAGTTCGACCCCCGGTACCCACAAAAAAAAAAAAGAGCTGCTACTATAACACTTGAGAAATGATGGCAAGGGCATTATCGGGCAAAAATAATGAGTTAGAGGGAGGTACTCATCCTTTGGATTGGGGAGACCACTTCAAAGGAGGAATAATTATAAATTGAAAATCACCCAAAGATGTCATCCGTGCATGTGTTCTCTTGCCTCTAGTTGATGCTTTCCATCTACATTAATGGCCTAGCACCTCCACATTTTTCAGTAAGTGCCCTAAGCCCCCTCTTCTTTGCATTCCTGCCTTCTCCTGAGAGGTAACAGGGTCCAAATAGACCCAATCCCAGTCCAAAGTAAAATTACAATTTGACTCTAGGGATCTCACAGAAGAAGGTGAGGTTAGTGTGTTAAGAGTGGATACATTTCTAGACCCCTGAGCAGTCCTTACACTGAAAGAATGCTTAATATAAAATTAATTGCTCTACAGTAAAATAATAGGTAAAATTCTTTCTCCAAAGTTCTTTCTCCCCTAAGAGCCATGATACTTTGTGTTTAAGATGCCTTTTAGTTCTTTGCTGATTCAAGTGTGGTCGACAAATCAATAGACTCAATATCCCCTGAAAACAGTTTAGAAATGCAGGACCTAAACCTCCACCAATATCTAATATTCTGACCCTGCATTTTAATTTAATAAGATCTTGGGGAGATTCTTATTCACATTAGTGTTTGAGAAAGATGAAATCAAGAGAAGTTAGATATCCCCAAATGTTATTTAAATCATAACAGGTCAAATTTAGGGTATTATTACATTTGCAATGCTAAGCTCAGGAAACAATCTAGAGGGAAGTAGAATTTGTGGAGATAAAAAGGGAATCTGGGAAAGGGTTTTAAAATTTTTTGTGAGATATTTTAAGTGGTGAGATTTTAAAATAAAATTTTTGAATAAACTAATAGATTTACAGTACTAAATTTATCCTTTATATGTTTTATGAACATGACATTCTTGCTCACATCTTTTCTTATTAATTGCAGTATTAACCTGAAGTATCACCTGATCTCTAGGTTCTACTTATTTGTTGTAATAAAAATCATCAATTTCCCTCCTAATATAGTGACAGGAAAAATAATATTCAAAAATAATTTTATCCTTTTCTTTCATCATAACCCTTAAAAATACCCCCATTGGTATAGCTGTGACATGTAGAAATTAAACAAATAAATAAAATTTGCAATTAGACCATCGATATAAAACCTACATGCTTATTTATTTTCAAAATCAAAACAATACCTTAAATTTTTAAAGACATGGAGACATATATAATCTTTTCAAAATTACTGCAAAAAGTTTTGCTTATCTTGTACTACTCAAATAACATTCTAAGGAAAATTTTTCCTAATTAGGCTTTCCTATAAACTCCACCTATATTTATTATATTATACATATTTTTAAATGAATCCCACATATGTCGTATCTTAGCTCACATTATTATTATTAGTGGTAGTATTATTATTGACTGTACTGGGAATCAAACCCAGGGCTTTATGCACAAGTGCTTTACCACTGAGCCACACCCTCAGCCCTTGGTTTGCTTTAAAGCAGACAAACAGCTTTCCATACAGCCACAAAGTTTCTCTGAGGCTCTGCTGATCCTCTGTGATTATTTCACCAGTCACCACAGCACAGTGAATTCACACAGAGGATGAAGCGACACTGTGCCTTTCGGGGTCTTTCAAAAGCTTGTATTAATATACACCTCAGAATAAGGTTTCCATTTAAATAAAGAACATATGTGCATAAACACGTGCATAGAGACATGCAGTCTTTATAAGCAGAAGGACATTGATTTAAATCCCAGGCAAAGCAGAGGTGTGTTTTAAAGGCTACACAATCTGCATCTCCACTACTTCGCGGTTGATGGGTGAGATGGAGAGAAGCCAGAGCTGCAGAAGTCAACAAAAAGACATGGTCTCCCTGACTCACCCTGATTCAATTAGAGGGAGACTGTGTTTGAAACCTGGTTCCTAACAGAGAAAAATGAGGTGTCCCTATCCTGCTGTATATTAGTAAGTCTATTTATGTGAACATTATGTAAAAAATTAGGCTTCTAAAAGACAATTGAGTTTATTTTAAAAAAAAGACAGAATATATTATAAGAATGAGGAAGGCAGAAAAGAATAGGGAATGAAAGTTCTTAAAATATTGTTGTTTCAGATAATATGAAGTTCCAGTTATAACAACATACAATTTTTAGTGAGACGCTAATAAAAGACAGTTTTAAAAACATTGTACTAGATTAAATTTGTTAAAAATATTAGTAGATTAAAAAATTCCTAATTGTTTTTGGGCAAAAGTTGTTATGCTTAAAATGTGTTCTTTCAACATTTTTGTGTCTTGTTTTTAAATTGTAAATGAAGGTTTTTCCGAACAATGTGCATGGTTCTTTACGTGGCTGGGCATTTATCATTTATACAACTGTGAGTCAAATACGTAACACTTGATATTTTAATCCAATAATTCTTACGTACAAAAATAAACATCATATAGTTCCAAGAAAAAATTTTCGTATTTCACTTGAAATCACATGACTTTAATAAAATTACTAAAATTTAAACATTACATATATTGATATATTTTTAACTATGATAAAATCATCTTTCCATGTTTCCTTATGTGATTGAGCCCTACCAGTGATTTTGAAGATATTTATTACAAAAGCTATACTCTAATCTTATATACTCTAAAATCTAAAATAAGCAATAATAAAACCCAAGATTCAATGTTTTCTTTATAAAATAATCACAATAAAATAGTGGCACTGGCAACTGTCAGGTTATGTGATAACTGTTAGAGCTACAAACCTGACATCTGTAATCATTGTGGGTCATAAAAATACTGCAAATTGGTATAAATTTAGTTCAGTCATTCAAAGAGAATGAAGGATGTCACCTGCTTTCCTTTGTGATTAGATCATCTTGGACTAAGTTTTCGTTAAAATGTAAAAAGAAAAAAAAAAAGAGATTCCAAAGGAAAGAGCTAATAATAAATAGTGAAGCAAGAGAATTAATCAAGGAGCTTACTATACTCTGCCAGTTTGCACAGCCCTAAAAGGTGTTAATTTTCTTTTTGTGGTGTTAAAATTCTGCATTGTCATTTTCTAAAAAGTGATAATACACATAACCCTTAACATTTTAACACCCACCCCAGAACAGTACAATAGTCTAGTCTCTTTTGTAAAATGGGGACAATAATACCTGCTGTGACAGAGATGCCCTGCTATTGATTGATTAATGTCTGTTAGACACAATAAGGCATCTGGATTAAAGGAACTTTAGAAGTATAGAGCACAAAAGTCTTTTTTATTTTAGTTTTTACTCTGATTGGAATACAAAACTAGTACATTTGAGTTGAAAATATTACTCCTGAAGTCCTGGAGGAAAAAAGTTCATTCAAAATACCTCAGTCTGTGTCTTCTACAGAACGTGTAACTTACAGAGAAAGCCTTTGCAAGTCTCCCTATGAAATGTAGTTTCAGGATGCTGAGTGTTAACTAGAAAATTTCAAAAAGAATTCAATTAACAAACTTCAGTGCTTAGTAATTCAAGTTATTAAATGCCATTACATAACAATGATTGTTTAATGTATAAACAGAACAATGTTAAATTTGTAAACTATAAAATAATTACATTAACTCAACATCTGTTTCTATATAAATCTGCAGTAACATTTCTGTCTTCAGTTACTGGGCCAAAGGTGACTTAGCTTTACAAATATCCCACGACCTATTTAACCAGCCAGCAGAGAATACTGAGGGAATTTTACTATTGCCCAGGTGATTTAATTCCTAAATTGCTAATCAGGTACAAGACAGGTAAGAGCATCACAGGTCCTTGCTGTAGAAAACACGCACTGACAAAGAGGCGCATGGGTTACAGAGCTCTGTTTGGAAGCCTACTACATATACTATATTAAAAAATCTACATTGCATGTCAAATTGGTTATCTAATTTTTACTAAATTCACTGAAGAAAAACTGATAAAATGCAGCTTAAAAACCAATACCTAGTCCCTCACAAAAACTAAAATTAATATTTCCTTAATTCATAATTTTACGGATACAACTTTTTTTAATAAAGCAGAGCAAAGGTCGATGTGAATACCTCTCATTATACACATGCCTTATGTAGTGTTTTGAGCAGAAGCTTCAAATTACAACAAAGGGTTAGGAATATGGGCCTTTATATATTTAACTTTCTTTTACGAATATTAATAAAATCTCCAATAATAGCACTCACTCAGAGTTTAGCAATTGGAAGATAATATGGCAAATAAATTTTATCTACTCTAATAGGTGTAATTGATATGATTAAGGAATTCCAATAATTTAGGTCTCCCAAGTAAAAACCTAGGAGACAGAATGCCCTGCGACAGTAGGTCTATTTCTACATTTTACAAGAATCTAGACATATCCTATTCTGGGGTTGTGACCTGCGGTCTCCTTTAATTGAAGTCTCGTGGTAATAAATTTGATCATGTGATTGGTTTTTCTCTTCCGTTATCTCCATCCTCTGTTCATACTAAGATTTCATTTATGAGCATGGAGGTAATAATGGATTCTGCCAACAAGTCAAGCTATCCCTCAGCAAACAGAAGTAATTCCACTTGGTAATGATGTTAAACAATTATTCCTAAGCTATGTGTTGCTACTGCATGACTTTGAAATCACTACGGTATGATTAGCATATAACTGTAACATTCATGAAATGAACTGCAGTGGTTGTGCTATGTTTATCATAAATGTAACAGAATAATGGTTCATTTATTTGAAAATAGTACAGAGCATAAAGTAGGTGAAAATTGGAGCAATGTACCAGCTTTAATTGTAGAATTTCTGAATGACAAAATGTGGACAGATAAAAGAATCATCCTTTAATTCACTCTCATCATGGCATCAGGTAATATTATTCTGTTCACATTTGGATACTACAGCAATCTCTTATTCTTTAATTTTTAAGTATTCTAATCATACAAAATATTACTAGAATAGTTGGCTGTATAAAAGCACTGTCATCGTATAGCCTGATAGAAAAGTGTTTTATATTTCACATGTAAGGATTTAGGTTATATTTTACATTAATGGATTTTACAGTAAACTTTTAGGCACAGTAGTTTTATTGTGACTATTCAGCTGAGAAAAAGTTTGAAAAAACAAGTAGGTCTTACATTTTCCTGTGAGGAAACTATCAAACAAGTAAAATAAATAATTATTCATACAATATATGGGTTGGTAAGGTTTGATTAGTGCTTTTTTTTAACTTTTAAACGTCGAAAAACAAATGCTCATATTTAAAAAGAAAATTACAGTGTTAAAAAACAAACGATATTTTTAAATATGCCATCACAGTGCGTACATGAAGACCCCTTTAATGTCCATACATCCCAGCACAGTATGGGGAACACAGAGGTTTAAAATAAATGCCCTTTACTCTTCCTGTAAGTTAGAATGAGTTATTCAATCATGCATCAAGACCTTCTCAGGCAACCTTTATAGGTCATTCAGAAAAATAATTTTCCCAAGTGAACAGTTATGTTAATACCGCAAACTTAGGTGCCTGGCGTTGTACCTAAAACATTACATAAACCTTAGTGGTTTACTGATTGTAAAAGACCGATTTAATACAGACACTCTTTAGGGGGCCAATGTTAAAGGTATAAAGTTAATCCTGTACAGAGTCATTCTACCGGGCTCTTGTATGAAAATCAGAAATGTGTGAGGATGTACTACAGGGCTGGAGTCAGGGAAATGAATTACATGGAAAAAAATAAAAAATTAAAAGGTATTACAGTAGAGTTGGCATCAGCAGAAAGTGCAAAGGAGAGGGGAAGCGTTCACGGCTTGGGAAGCAGCTGCTCGGGACGCCTTCCAGCCGCGGAAGCGAAGTTTGCCGCGAGGTGAGCCGCGAGGGCGCGCTCGGAGCGGGAGGGCCGCGCCGCGGCGCCGGGGACCTCGCCGCCCGGGGAGACGCGCGCGCACGGCAGGCGGCCGGGCCTCCCGGGGGAGCCCGGAGACCGCAGCTTTCCTTTCCCCGGGCAGTTTCCACGGCCTCACATGTAAGAAGCAGTCAGACATTCTTCCAGGTCTGGAGGTTTAGAACTCCGCGGCCCCGCCTCGGGCCATCGCCCCTGCGCCCTTCCTCGCGAGGTCCCCGCCAGCCGGAGCCTCCGGGCCGCCCGCGTCTGCCCCGCGCCCGGGGACTGGCGGCCGAGCTCCCCAGCGAGGGAGGCTCTGCGGCTCTCCCGCTGTGCGCTCGGCCCCCCCGCTCAGCAAACGCAAGTACTAAACGTGCAGCGCCGCAGGAGCAGGCGCCTCGGTGACCCCCGCCCGCCCGCGGCGGCAACCCAGGCTCCCCGCGTCCGCGCCGCCCCTGCTCGCCCGAGCGCCCAGGCGCTGCGCTTCCCGCCCGGGACGCGCCGGAGAGAGCCGCCGCCTCCTCCCTCCCTCCAGGACCCTGCTGCGCATGCTCAGTGCGCGTCCCGGAACCCGGCTCCCCTGGGGCCGGCATCACTGCTCCGGGTTTTCGCGGCTGCCGAGGAGGTGCTGGGGAGGGGAGGCTGGGAGACAGACGGCCCCTTGTTCCGCACCCCGCCCTCGCGCGGGCCGGGGCCGCCCGCACCGCAAGATGCGGGCCAATCAGCGGCGGGGGACGGGGCCTCTGCCGTCACGCCCTCCCTATGGGCTTATTGAGAGTTATATCAAGAAATTCAGTTCAGAGAGAGGAGAGGGAGGAGAGGGGGCAGAGGAGCAGGGAGAGAGGGAGAGCACGCGAGACGGAAGGAGCGCCTGAGACTCTCTGAAGCACGAAAGAGATCACCGATTAGGAATTCGTCGGGTCATTGTCACCCGGGAGAGCAGCCAGAAATTCAGCATCATCCTAACTCTGACGTTTCCTCCAAGAAGTTAGAGACTTGAGCAGTATTAACATCAGATGGAAATGCTTTGCTTGATGCTGTGGAAATACTACTGAACTGAAGAAGTACAACTGGATGTTGTGTATGCGTGTTAAATACCAGAAGAGCCCAGACCCAGTAGGTAACAGAGACGAGATGTGGAGAGAATGACTAACGACGGATCTGTGAATTTGTTCTCGGGAGTTGCTAATTTGCCAGCCCGAAGCCACACATTTTAGAAGGAGGAAACGTTTTGCTGCTTCTGATTTCTCCCCAAACTGGTGCTACCAGATGCATGGCTTTCTGTGTCGGAACAAATCATTCCTAACTGCAGCATTCCCGGAAAGGGGAAAGGTTAAGGCAACTAACGTAAGTGTAAAGTTTCTCATGCACAATTGTAAATTCTGTGTTCAGATATGTCCTCGGCGTAGATGAGGAATCTTTGTAATTGGGCAGACAGTTGGGGCAGAGCTCTCCTACTCGGCTGTATCTGCAGCCCTACCTGCATCACTCTGCCGGAACTAATCGCGGGCATCAGCTACCGTGCAGTCTAATGCAGATAAGATTAGAGTCTGGAAACTGACCAGTCCTACTCAAGTAGGTAGCTGCCTGGAGCCTTTGCACCCGTTTAAATTGCAGTTAGGGGAGCATCTGAGCAGAAGCCTTTTTGCGTGCACTATTGGCCTGCAGTATTTATGTGTAGCAAATGTTACTAATATTATAACCAGAGACCAGGATTAAGAAACTGCATTTTTTTCCTTTTATGCTCAGTAGAAGATATTGTGGTGTTCTGTGGGAATGTTAGCTGCGTTTCTCTTACAATCTCAGCACTCTTTCACCTCTAAGACAAGGAATCTGTATATTTCTACATTTTTAAAAGTTTTAATGTGTTTATTAATCTGAATGATGATAATTTTGCAAAATGGAAAAAGGAGAGCAGGCTCTGGGTAAGAAATTTGAAGTCTTGGTATTGTGCTTTTAGGCAATAAGGATACGTAGTGGCTGGTGACTATTGCTTGTGATGCCGCAGCAGCATGTCCGGGTGCTCCTTCCCCAGTAAGATTGTATTAGAAGGCAGTTGAAAAACTGGGAGGGAAGAAAGAGATGGTCTTTTTAGAAGAAAGAGATGACTCAGTGTGGCAGAGAAGAAAACACATCATATTTGACATGTGACAAAGCAATTAACAGGAACCATAGCTAAGCACTTAGGGTTTTTCACTTGCACCTTAAACAACTGAGGGAGGTGGGTTAGAGGCCAGGAGGTGGGTAAGACGGGGAGGGTAGGAAGAGAACAAGGATGCATGTTTTGAATTAGAGAGTATTAAAAAAAAAAAAAAAAAGCAGCATGGGGAAACACTGGTAAAAATAGCTGCTGCCTTTAATTCAAAAGTAGATAATTTCATTTTCTCTGGGCAAATGCAACAAGCAGGGAGTATTCAGTGTTTTTATTCACAGAGTTAACTTGCAAACAGTAGCAGAGCAAACTGCCATGTTTACTAATATGCAGTGGAAAATGTGGTGGGCTATTTTGTGACTGTGTTTTTATTTACTGAAGAATAATATTGTCTGTACAATTGTGTTGACAGTGGCTGTCTCCAGATAAGCGATGAGATGTAATGCATCCTCCAGTCCATACACACTTCCTCTTACAATCTGTGCATCATTCCTCAGTGGAAAACTTTAAACCCTAAAATCCAGGAAAAGAAAATAAATACATTATCATGGACCTGAGGGATTTTTACCTGTTGGCTGCTCTGATTGCCTGTTTAAGGCTGGATTCTGCAATAGCCCAAGAACTTATTTACACTATTAGAGAGGAATTGCCTGAAAATGTGCCCATAGGAAACATACCAAAGGATCTGAACATTTCTCACATCAATGCTGCCACAGGGACTAGTACCAGCCTTGTCTACAGACTGGTTTCTAAAGCCGGGGATGCCCCTTTGGTGAAAGTATCCAGCAGCACTGGAGAAATTTTCACAACTTCCAATAAAATAGACAGAGAAAAACTCTGTGCTGGAGCTTCTTATGCTGAGGAAAATGAGTGTTTCTTTGAACTTGAGGTGGTGATCCTCCCCAATGACTTTTTCAGGCTGATCAAAATAAAGATAATTGTCAAGGATACCAATGATAATGCCCCCATGTTTCCATCTCCTGTCATCAATATTTCCATTCCAGAAAACACTTTGATCAACAGCCGCTTTCCAATTCCATCAGCAACAGATCCTGACACAGGCTTCAATGGTGTACAGCATTATGAATTGCTAAATGGGCAGAGTGTTTTTGGACTGGATATTGTGGAAACTCCAGAGGGAGAGAAGTGGCCACAATTGATTGTTCAGCAAAACTTGGACAGAGAACAGAAAGATACCTATGTGATGAAAATCAAAGTGGAGGATGGAGGCACTCCACAGAAATCCAGCACGGCCATACTGCAGGTCACAGTAAGTGATGTAAATGACAACAGGCCAGTGTTTAAAGAGGGTCAGGTGGAGGTGCATATTCCCGAGAATGCTCCTGTGGGTACCTCTGTCATCCAGCTCCATGCCACTGATGCAGATATAGGCAGTAATGCTGAAATCCGGTACATTTTTGGTGCCCAGGTTGCCCCTTCAACCAAAAGACTCTTTGCTTTAAATAATACTACTGGGCTGATTACAGTTCAGAGGTCCTTAGATAGAGAAGAGACAGCCATTCACAAAGTGACAGTGCTGGCCAGTGATGGCAGCTCCACTCCTGCTCGAGCAACGGTTACCATCAATGTCACCGATGTAAATGATAACCCTCCGAACATAGACCTCAGGTACATTATAAATCCCATCAACGGCACAGTGTATTTGTCTGAGAAAGATCCTGTCAATACGAAGATTGCCCTAATTACAGTTTCAGATAAGGACACAGATGTGAATGGCAAAGTGATCTGTTTTATCGAAAGAGAGGTCCCATTTCATTTGAAGGCAGTATATGACAACCAGTATTTGTTAGAGACCTCATCTTTGTTGGACTATGAGGGCACCAAAGAATTCAGCTTTAAAATTGTTGCCTCTGATTCTGGGAAGCCCAGTTTAAATCAGACTGCCCTGGTAAGGGTTAAGCTTGAGGATGAAAATGACAACCCACCAATTTTCAACCAGCCTGTAATTGAGCTGTCAGTTTCTGAAAACAACCGACGTGGGTTATACTTAACAACTATTAGTGCCACAGATGAAGACAGTGGGAAAAATGCAGACATTGTTTATCAGCTTGGACCCAATGCCTCCTTCTTTGATCTGGACCGAAAGACAGGAGTTTTGACAGCCTCCAGAGTCTTTGACAGAGAAGAACAAGAACGATTCATTTTTACAGTAACTGCCAGGGACAATGGGACCCCTCCCCTCCAAAGCCAAGCGGCTGTGATAGTTACTGTTCTGGATGAGAATGACAATAGCCCCAAGTTTACTCATAATCATTTTCAATTTTTTGTGTCTGAGAATCTGCCAAAGTATAGTACTGTGGGGGTAATCACAGTGACAGATGCAGATGCTGGAGAAAATAAAGCTGTGACTCTTTCTATTCTAAATGACAATGATAATTTTGTGTTGGATCCCTATTCTGGAGTCATAAAGTCAAATGTCTCATTTGATAGAGAGCAGCAGAGTTCCTACACTTTCGATGTCAAAGCCACTGATGGAGGACAACCACCTCGTTCCTCTACTGCAAAAGTAACTATCAATGTCATGGATGTCAATGACAATAGCCCAGTTGTCATCTCTCCACCATCTAATACTTCGTTTAAGTTGGTGCCCCTCTCAGCCATTCCTGGGTCTGTGGTAGCAGAAGTGTTTGCCGTGGATATTGACACTGGAATGAACGCAGAACTTAAGTATACCATAGTGAGTGGGAACAACAAAGGCTTGTTTCGGATTGATCCAGTAACAGGTAACATCACACTGGAAGAAAAACCAGCGCTCACTGATGTGGGTTTGCACCGGTTGGTGGTCAACATAAGTGACCTGGGGTACCCTAAGGCTTTGCACACACTTGTGCTTGTGTTTCTTTATGTGAATGACACTGCTGGAAATGCTTCCTTTATCTATGACTTGATCCGCAGGACTATGGAGACGCCATTGGACAGGAACATAGGGGATAGCAGCCAACCCTATCAAAATGAGGACTATCTCACCATCATGATTGCCATCGTCGCCGGGGCCATGGTAGTCATAGTTGTGATCTTCGTCACCGTTCTGGTGCGCTGTCGACACGCTTCAAGGTTCAAAGCCGCTCAAAGGAGCAAGCAAGGTGCCGAATGGATGTCCCCAAACCAGGAGAACAAACAAAACAAGAAAAAGAAAAGGAAGAAAAGAAAGTCTCCCAAGAGCTCTCTCTTGAACTTTGTTACTATTGAAGAGTCCAAACCGGATGATGCAGTTCATGAACCTATCAATGGGACAATAAGCCTGCCAGCCGAGCTGGAAGAGCAAAGTATAGGAAGATTTGACTGGGGCCCAGCACCTCCAACAACCTTCAAGCCTAACAGCCCTGACTTGGCCAAGCACTACAAATCTGCCTCTCCACAGCCTGCTTTTCATCTCAAACCAGACACTCCAGTTTCCGTGAAAAAGCACCATGTGATTCAGGAGCTCCCTTTGGACAACACATTTGTCGGGGGTTGTGACACCCTTTCCAAACGCTCTTCCACTAGTTCAGATCACTTCAGTGCCTCAGAGTGCAGCTCCCAAGGAGGCTTCAAGACAAAGGGCCCCTTACACACCAGACAGGTAAACGAGCACTTTTACTGGTCTATAAGTACTGCATACAAGTGCCCAGTCAACCAGTATTAATGTGCCAGTGTGTCTATTGTTTTGGTCTAACTTTAGCTTAGCTATAAAGAGGGAAAAAAACTTGACCCCTTTTCTATTCCTCTGGGGCTCAGTCAAGAATTTTTAGAACAGCTTTGAAATTTCTGAGTTCTGAGAATTATTTAACTTCCCAGTTTCCTTCAAATAGCAAAAGATGAAAAGAGGAAATTATTCCAAAGTGTCCCAAGATAATGTTTGCTGAAAAAGAAGACCCATCCTAATATGCCAAATTCTACTCTGGGGGTTTCCAAATTGACTGCTTCAAAATTTTCACATGACTATTTGATCTGAAAAGTCACCTTCAAATCTCAAGTTTTAAATGATGTTTGAAGGTCTGACATCAACTATGTTGGAGCTGTGGTTGCTAAAGGGGTTAATTTTTTTGACTCTAAACAGGATAGTAGAATATTAAATGTACATCAGCTGTGAAGCACATGATTGTTGATAGATTGCAACTACTTGTAAGCCATATAGGAAGTCTTCTCTTTGATTTCAAATTATTTTATTGTAATATAGTAAATTGGGTCTTTAATAGAAAGATTTTCAGTGTCTATAATGGCCAAATACTCTTTCAAAAAAAAAAGAAGAAAAGAAAAAACAGGAATGCTTTCTTCCTAATCTAACTGATTTATACAGAAATAAATGAATCCATTGTAAATATTCTCTCCTCTTAGTAATGCATAAGTGATCTGTCATAACTCATTTTAAACTGTGAAATATACCATATGAAGAGGGATTAAGAGGCTGAGAAACTCATATTTCAACCAAATCCAGAATTAGTTTTTCTTAGGTCTAATAATTCCTTGCTAATAAAGATTTAAATGCGGCGCTGTCTAATTTATTTCACTGGTGCTTGTCTGTTGCCACAAAATTTGAATGTTGATAATAGCCTGTAGATGGCGCTACGGTATCATGTCACTTGTACTGGCCAGGTGCCAATCCTGCAGCAGCAAAGGGGGGGGGATCAAGCTGGTAGTACAGCCAAAGATACCTTTTATTTAATGATAGTTGTTCTAGAGCAACTAGCATTTAAGTTCATTTGCTTGCTCTTTTGTGGTTAGCTCTCACCACTCCAACTTTCTAGGCTTTTGTAATCCAAATTCTATCTTTACTGGTATGGAGTCCACCTCTGGTGATGGCCCTTCTTTATTGTTAAAAATAAAGAGCACACAGATTTCAGAAAATCAAGTATAAGCAAATTAGATTAGAGAATCGTGACATTCATTGATGAGTCCTTGGAAAATCAAGAGCTTTTCTTTTCTGGGGGTGGGGTAGAGTGGGGTGTCTTATTGAAACTCTTTCACTTTTACCATCTATTTTTTAATTGCCAGGAGTGACTTTAAACTCCATGGCAATAAAGTATTAGTAAAAATAGTATTGACAATGAATTACACAGATACACCCAGAATACTAAGTATAATGCTAACGATTATACAACTAAAAGCTCCACTTAAAATATTAAATATCCAGAGCATTTTAGAACTACATATGCTCAGAGTTTAAATGCACATAATGAAATGATATAAAATAAGTAATCAGCATTGAAGCCCTAGCACAAACCATGAGGTTATCAAATATAAACTGAAGTTGCAATGATGAGTTACTTTTGTGTTAGCTTTATCAGCATTTGAAAAGAGATTCATGTTTTAAAATTTGGAAATTAACAAGCTTAGCCAAGATTACAAGTTGTTAAATAGTTAATTATGATAATAAAGTTCATTGACAAAAATAATGGGCTTAATTAAGAAGTTGCTATTTTAATTAAAAAAAATGAATTTTAATGTACTTTTATTATGAAGGTTTACAATATACTTGTGATTCTCTATGATTGGAAAAATACTTTGAAAAAACTAATGTGTTTTAAAACATTTAACATACCATCTGATACTTGCTTTCTGAGGAAATGTATTGATATGCTTCCCACATCATTATTCTTTTCATATAAGTGTAATGGGTATTAGCATTGAGGTACAGACCAACTTTTTCTGATTTCTTCCCAACAGTTGAATTTATGTATAGTGCAGTGACATAAATGTTAAATGCATTTCAGTAAAACATAGATAAGACCTTTTGTTGAGGTTTAGTCAGTCATAAAGATACTTGTTTGTATGATGTAATCTTTCAAATTGGATGTTGAGTAATTCTTTAACTGGAACTATAGTGCACTTTAGACATTCTTTCTGACCATGAGTCACTTTGCAGTTCTCTGATAGGCATTCCAGTGTTCAAATGTAGCTATAATTTTCTATTATGATAAAAAGCTACTGAAATGGCTTTCTTACACCTTTTAGAAATTTTCATCCTGCAAAAGAAAAATGGTAATATTGGAGAAAAGGAATATTGGAAGTAAGTAGAGAGGTGACAGTGATATACCGAGCAATATGTACAATTTTAGGAAAAGGAAGCATATTTTCTATCAATGAAGAACATAAATTATATATAATCCTTTAAAAATATTTTTCACTAAAGATGAAAAATGTTTCCTGCATACAAAGATGTTTTAGCTAAGCTAAAAACAAAAATTGTTATTTTTGTCTCTTTCACTTCAGCTAGTGGCTTTTATACAAAATGTATGCCTGAAACTATACAGTTTTGAAAAAGTAAAGTTTATTACTAGAAAAGCTTTCAAAGTTATTTATAAACTAATAGAAAGTCTGTGAATAATTTTAGTTAGTTGAGCACAATTGCCATTAACAGTATCACCTTTTCTCTTTATGGTGCTAATGGATGCATGAGTAAAATATAAGACGCTTTCGTAAAGGGTTACAAACTTATGTATCTTAATTTGTATTATCTGTACAATGAAAACATAATGTCTGACAACATCCACATTATGAGTTTGTTTGTGAACCTATTTTGCCTTATTTCTTCCCCTTTGCTGTTTTCTGTGGTTTCAACTTCAATGAATGTGGGAAACAACTATAGATCATATTCCTAATTCACTTTGTCTTACTAATATTTCCTTTTTCTTGAATATACCAAATCTACCACAGAATTTTCAGTAAGTTATTTTTCACAAATTTTGGAAGTGCCCTTAGTATTCACAGATTGATAATTCTGTTTTAAAGCAGAAGATTATGTCTTGGTGTTTATTTATTAAAAAAAAGCAAAATTTACTGCTTGAAGGTTAACAGGATGACAACATAATAAATTCCAAGAGAGCTTTAAATGATAAAATTTATTGATGTGTTTGTCTAAAAGGAGAAAAGTGTTATTGATGGTTATGATTTTTAAATATAATATTAGTCTTCAAATTGTGTAGCATCTCAGAATCATTTGAAACAGCTCTTAAAAAATGGCTTTTTCGGCCCCATCCAGAGATACTCTGGTTAAGTACCATTTGGTCAGGCCTGGACATTAATATTGCTGCTAATTTCCAAGGTAATATTGATGCTGCTAGTTGAGGGACCACACTTTGAGAACCTGCCTTAGCACATTAGAACAAAACATAACAGCTCCTTTCCTTTTTGTATGATCATATCCAGCAGACCTATTTTTGCACAGCCCAACTCTCAGCCCATTTATTGACAGCTGTTTTATTGTAGCTGGAGGCTTTACAGTAAGCTGTTTATTGCTATTTCCCAACTCGATTGGCAGCATTTGGGGAATTAATTTTCCTGGCCCCAGTGTGATTTTTTTCAAGGGGGGTGGTAATAAATGAAAATGTTAACATAAGAAGTAGTGATCTATTTACATTTGACAAGTTCTTCAAGTAATAAAACAATCTGTGGGATTTTCACAAGAATCTGCTTCTGAGTAAACAGTAATGTTTAATGTTCTAAATGAAATGCTCATTTTATAGAATTTAGACATCCTGACCTTAACTTTTTACAATCTAGAATATTTGCTCATATGTGTATTTGTGTATAAATTCAAGAATTTATACCTTGAAAATATGTATGCATGCTGTACTCGTGTGTACACATACTTTTACAGTTATAAAGGGAATTACTTCAGTTCCAAAGCATTTAGAGATACTACATTACATTTATGATTACCTTTCATTTTTGAGTAATCCACTAAAATCACTACTGAAATGTTATTATGTCATGCAAAAGGCACAAAGCAGTCCCAGAATTGATATTTACAATAGTCAGAAAGAGAAATGCAATTGACAGGGAAGAGAGTAAATGTTAAAAAATGTGAGCCTAGCAAAAACTTTAAGACATTTTTAACTACCTAATTTTAAAATATGTAGATAGTAATGATTAAACATGGGTGGCACATCATAAAAAATGCTCCTCAAAATACACATTATTTTAACAATGTTATCTGTTGTGACTTTTATTTCTACTCCTTGGCTAAGTGCACCAATGATCATGAAATCAGTTTTGAAACTTAGAAGAAACATAAAAGCCCTTGCATATTATGGTTTTTAAAATGAGGATGGAGTATCTATTCAAATTGGTTATGTTTTCTCTTGGATTTGAGAGTCAAATATTTAATGATTTCTTTTTTTTTTTTTTTTGTGGGTACCGGGGGGTCGACCTCAGGACCTCGCACGCCAGCAGGTGCCCGTGCCGCTGAGCGATATCACCGGCCCCTTTTTCGTATGTGGGTTCCGGGAGTCGAACTCAGGCCCTCGCGCTTGCCGGGCAGGCGCTTAAGCCGCTGAGCCATCTCACCGGCCCAATGATTTCTTTTTTTATCTTGATACTCCTCAACTACAAAATCCAGGACATATTTTGCTATTCGTCCCTAATAACATTAAGGAGAATAGAAATGAAAAGTTGCATTAACCATAGATGTTTCTGTTGATTCCTGAATATGCTTTTACATAGAGAAAAATAATTTCTGTACTTAAAATATCTTACTGTCTTATTTTCTACAATTTGTGCAATTCTAGATATCAAAACAATATACTTTACTGTTTACCTTAGTTTCAGATGAGTCAACCTCATGATGTGATACAACAGGCAGGGGCATCATTAAAACTACCTTGCAAAGCTAGGGGTGTAGCTCGATGGTAGAGTACTTGCCTATTATGAACAGTGCTCTAAGCTTAATCCCAGCAGTACAAAAAATCAATTATCTTGCAAAATTTAACTTTAAAATATGTTATATTCTTATCATATGTGCACATTCTTATTTAAATAATTGCTAGCTATCATTTATTTTCTCAATAATAGCACAAATTGTTAACAGGTATTGAGTGCAAAGTAGAGAATTTTGATTTACTGCAAAACCACAGGTACAGAATGAGATTTCTTCCTAATCAGTTGTGACTTTTATTTAAGCTTAATGTTTAGTTTTCATATTGAAGTACATAAGATATTTGTAATTACGCCCAAGATATTAGATAAGGCTTCTTTTAATCTATTATTTTTCATGTTAAATTACACTACAACATGAGGTATGAAGGTGACAGTTTCAAACTTACATCATAATTTCTTGTAAGCTCTATTTCCACAATATTTTCATTAATTATATGCTTTAATTTTTGTTGGGGAATTTAGAAGTTCACCAAATGCCAAACCTACATTTCAGTTGTGTTGGTCCCTGATGTACCAACCTATATTTATGGGTTTTCAAGACCGAGTGAAATGTCTGGATTGTTCTGTTTTAATACTTCTGTTTGACTTTGTAAAAGGTGAGCTCTTTGTTTAAGTGTAGTTCAAAACTGTGAATGTAATGGATTGTTTATTTTTACTTAAAACCCTCAGGGTAAGTTTTTTCAAAATTTAGGGTACTGTTTTCATAAAGAGGATCCTTTATTAAAAGTATAAATTAGTCTCTTGTGAAGATTAGTAAATCAGTTAATATTTTACATATTTAGCTTAGTTGGAAAATAATTAAGAATTATATAATGGGAATTTCTTGACACCCAATTTCACAGTTAATATTTTTTACATAATTTGTATGTATCAGGCTCTTAAAAAGAATTTTTTTTTTTTTTTTTGGTACCGGCGATTGAACTCAGGACCTTGCAGTTGCCAGGCAGGCATTGTGCCACTGAGCTATATCCCGGGCGCTCAGGCTCTTAAAATCTGTAAAATATGACTGTAATCAGAGGGCAGGCATTAGTGAGAATTTCAAAATGCAAATGAGGAAGAGTCTTTTTCTAAAGTTACATGAAGGTATAACAGTGAGACTTTTTAAGTAATAATGCCCATGTGTTATGACCTTTTAAATAGCACCCCCTCACATTTGTGTCATACTATAGAAGTAAATGCAAAAGTCATGTAAGAATATGATCCTCATGTATATAAAGAAATATACTTCACTGTTTAAGATTTCATCAGTAGGGGCCGGGGATACAGCTCAGCAGCACAGTGCCTGCCTGGCAAGCACGAGGTCGTGAGTTTGATTCCCTATACCCCCCCAAAAAAAATTTAATCAGTTGTTATTTGAGAAAACTGTTAAATCTGTCGAACATTTCATTTGGAAAGGAATACATGCTTTTTGCCTTTGTTTGATACAAACACATTGGGCTGTCAGTCATCAAAAACATAGAACTTGAAAGTTATATTACTGTGATTGACATTTTGCTTTTGATTTGTATTCTTTTTTCCTTAAGCTAAGATTAAAAATTTGAAATTTAAAATTCTCATATAAATTAGACAAGTGTCCTTCTTAAGAGTAAAGAGTAATGGTGAGAATAACTGAATAACAACCTATATTTTCTCTCTCTAATATTTTGTCCTATAGACAGTTTTTCTCCTGTAAACAAGAACAGTGGCAGAATCAGTAGAACTTTCTGAGGCATAACGTTAAGAAATTCAAAACTCAAAGTCATTCGTTAAGGATCTGTTTTTTTCTGTGTACCATTATTTAAGTGACATGTAAAAATATTTTCTGTTGATCTTTAACAATTTGATTGGTTACAGTGCCATAAGTACTTACTAAATTTAAAATGGTGCAATTGGGACCACATATAGTATTCCTAGAAGTGGCGAAGATGTAAGCATAGGCAAGATCTTCAAGGATTATTTAATTCATTTTTATAGTCAAATTACAATACTTATTCCTGTATTTTTAAAAAATAGATGAAATTTACTTATCAGGTCTTGTCAGAACTTTACTATACACAACTTCACCACCTTTTAATTTATTTAGATTTTAAACGATGTGAGTTCTAGGGAAAATGGAAATTTGCTTGGATTTATCTTGTTTGCATAATATCTTATATTTAACATTTTTCCACAGTTCATTTGTCTATCTGATCATCTCTACATTTTAGTATTGCACTGCTTTGCTAATATCTAGTCTCTAGGCCTTTTTCAGTCTGTTAGCAGTTGATTAAGAAACTCTAATCCCTTTCAGCATATTGAGGAACTAATGGGTTGCAGAGTATTTGGATCTTTAAGCTTCCATTGTAAATGGTATGAAGAATTGTCATTGAGCTGGTATTTGCATACATCTCTCCCAGTGTTAGTTACTTTGCTTCCTTCTTTGTCCCCCTAATCTTCAGCTTTCATCCTGAGAATATTTATTTTAGTCGGAAATAAGCATGCCAGTGATAGAAATTTGGGATTCACCTCCAAATGAATGCCATCACAGACAGGGAAGAGCTGGCACATTTTGCATAGATCTGTATGAACACAGTGAACCCTTCATAAGCTCTTAGATTGCAGGAAATCGGTGCTGAAAATTAAGTGGGGTTTTAAAGATTTGCAAAGTAGAGAGCTTTGTATAATGCTGGTATTGCAGGTGCCTATTAAATATGAAGTAAAGGCTTTGTAATACAACTAGCTAACACATTTCTCTCCACATTAGAGTGATTTATAGCCTAGGGAATTAGTCTTGTCTCTTTTTTTTCCAAATGCAGAAACACTGGATATATCTGAAAGAATAAAAATCTCAAATATATGTCTTAAAATGGGCAGATTTGCTCTTTGATGATCCTAATTATTAAAGATAGATTAATGGGAGCCTGCTTGTAGTTACTTGTATTGCTTCAGAAGCTGGTGATGTATGCTTCACTTCTTATGAGAAGAAGCTCTCAATTGTGCATTGCAGACTTCCCTCTGAACATAAATCAGATTAAAACTCCAGGTATCTATAAGACTATATAACATTACCATAATGAAGAAGGCTGGGTACTGAGTGCTTTTATCCTCACAGGAATTGCTGTAGATTCATTTCTCAAACTATATTTAGAATTCCTCTTTGCTTCATTTGTAAATAGTATGTATTTGTAGCACAGCATTTCATTTCAAACATTCACAGTTTCATTATATTTAGCTTCATGACAGTGTTCAGTAAATGCCTTGCAGTTCTTTAATGCTTAATGTCTTTGACTGCCCCTTAGATAAAAACTGGTGGGAATTGCTATGTCTATTTTAAAGTGATTTTTTTAAATCCTATGTTTTTGCAAATGTATAATCCTTGTGCAGCCCACAGTAGGCACAGTGTCTGACTGAGAGTCATCGTAAATGATAGATTTTGAAAACAAAACATTGTTTTGTGCAAGACAATAGCAAACAATTCAGCAAATGAGGCTTTTTTTTCCCCTCATTACACAGACCTCAATAAGAAGAATGGAAATACAGACGAATTTATGAAATGAAGCTCTTAGAGGAAAAAAATGTCTTCTAGCAGTAGTTCTCTAGTAGATCTTTTCTGAGAAAAAAAAAATACTAGTGCTTTTTTGGATTAGGAGAATGCAACCAATCTGTGCCTCTGTGTGAGGCAGCTGCATGCTGAGGACATTCAAATACACAGCTACATAGGATTCTGCAGGACAGTTTTTGTAAAAGGTGCAAGTGACAAATGGAGACAAAATGGAGTGAGTTCTGAGTTGTGAGTTGATGCCCCCCTGGGTCATATATTCATGTTGTTGAACCGATTTTCACATTGGAAGTCTAGAATCACAATAGCCTTTCCTCTGTGTGTCAGCTGTGAACACACCTGGACTGCCAACTTTTCCTTGCCCCTTTTGTTGTTACTCACTAGGTGGACAGTATTCACATGTTATTTATTATACATCTGGTTTCATAGTTTCTTGGTAGATTTTTAAACAATATATGTTATTTCTGCAGATCTTATTATATACATATAATTGTAAATATATATTGAAAACATGTATAATTAAATGATATATAATATATAATATACAATACATATATCTCCTGATGAGATCCACATGTCAAATAAAACCCACAATGTATCTTTTTCTTGCTGGAAATAGCAAATCACTATTTATTCTGACTTGTGTTTTCAGATAATATATCTTTCTGATGCTGTTTTAGAATGAGCTTTTCTTGCTGATGTCGTTTATGAAGTTGAGGAATATTATTAGGCTTTGGCTTTCTAGGATAATAATGTTTCAGTGCATTTTCAACCCACTCAAATTTCTGACATTAAAGATGGTAGAATTTATATGAAAACAAATTGAAATATTTTTACTTGCCTGAAATCTGAAGTAAGTATCAAAAATGTATTATACTATAGTAAAAACAGGCAAAATATTTAATGTATTTTAGAATGATATGAACTCACTTTATTTCTTGGTCCCAACAAGCAAGACATTCTGCAAAACAGTGGCAAGAAATTATGTTGAATCCATTGATTGATTTTTAAACATAGTAATAATTAAGCAAAAGCATTTTGACACCTGAAGTCTCTATTTCAGACAATTAAATTCTGCTTTAGCTAAGGGTTATTGACTTCTGGATGATCCTAGGAGCAACATTCCTCAGGGTTTAAACTATTCCTGCTGGACCATCTGTTATTGGCAGGGCTGTGTTTTCTCTCCAGCTGAGGCAGGGTCAACCCCAAGCGGATAGTCAGGATTATTCAAAACATGGTCCTTGTTCCTGACGCTCTTTCAGTTGCAACTGGCAACTCTGACAAGCCAAATATTGGTGTATTATAATAGCACAATAATAAAAGAGAATATAAGAAATTCCCTCAAAGTAAGAGACTTTGTCTTATTTTTCTTTGTATTCTCAACACTGAGACTGCAACAGCGTTGAAAAGAGTGAACTTAGTAGACATTCAATAAATGCTGATCTAAACCAAGAGACCAGATGGTATTGGAGTTACAGTTTATATAGGTATTTTTCACTATTTTAATCTCTGTAACAACCATATAAAGAAGACACTATCATTTTTATTTACCATGTACTCTTCCAATACTTAGACATTTGTAGTTTCCATTTTTCTTCCCTATTTTTACACACCATTGTTTTCCAATCCTACCACATTTTATTCATATTAGGATATGAAGGAAGAGTGAGCTAAATAAAGCACAATTAGATTCCTTCTCTTCCAAGCCTCCTCATTCATGGCTTTTTTTTTTTTTAATGTGGGTACTGGGGGTCGACCTCAGGACCTCGTGCTTGCCAGCAAGCGCTTGTGCCGCTGAGCAATATCACCGGCCCTTTTTTCCTCTATGTGGGTTCCGGGGAATCGAACTCGGGACCTCGCGCTTGCCAGACAGGCGCTTATGCCGCTGAGCTATCTCACCGGCCCTCATTCATGGCTTTTATTTAAACCTTTTATTATTTATATTATTGAGTAGTCACTTGTGAATATGATGATCCAGTACCTTTTATATCCATTTGATAAAAACATGTTTTGGAAGAAAACAAAGGTATAGCATTAAATTTCTCTTGATGTTTCAGCCGTCCAGACTAGAATCCAACAGAAATCTTATAAAAAATCAAAATAAGAACTGAATATTGCTTAATGTTGTGTATAGCTACTATATTAATTATAGAAAGATAAGTTTGGTGCCTAATAGAACTCATAGAACTGTTTCGTATTCTCAAGGTTCAAATGTACCTTCAAGATTATTTGGCCTATATAATTCTTTTTACAGCTGACGAAATGGATACTATGAACAATAGTTTGCTATTTAGAGTAAGAAAAATGACTTGGTGAACTGCTATATAAAAACTCTGTGACAATTTACACAACATTTAGATGTATCAGGTCTTGATTTCTTTGTGTGTAAAGTAGATATAATCATACTGAATCCATAGAGTTGTCATGCGACAAAGTGAGTGAATACCTGTAAGGGTCTGGCTAACAGACACTCAAAAAAATGACCTGTTTTTGTACCCCTTTTGTCAAAGGATATCAGCTATCCTTTGCTATGATAGAGCTGAATGATCACATTCACTAGTTAGGTTTAGTTTTGGTGGTTTTCTTGAATCTTACTTTCAGTGTATCATTTTGATAATTAAGTAATCTGTGTTTATCTGCTTTTAGTTTAAAATTCTATCCATGTTTTTGTTTTTTAAGAGCAGCATCTGAATACAGCATATAGGATATTTGGTTTTGATCTTATTTCCTATTGTTTCATATTTGAATAATAACTTCATATTTCATTTTGTATATTTTCCCTATTTCATCTGTATGCCATGTTTTATATTTATTCTATTCCTTTTACTACTTGTTATTAATTTGGCTCCTCACCAATCACCCATAGGAGCTCCAGTCGTCTGGGGATTTTCACCTTATACATCACTCCTATTACAAAACAACATATAAGAGAGTGAATCAGTTTCACAGTCAGTACTTAACACAGCTGGAATTGTTTGAAACCTGCTGGGTTTTGCTTCCAATTATTCCATAGACTAGAAAGCATCCCTGTTGAAGTAATGGCATCCATGGTGTAATCAAACTCATTAAAATGCCTTGGAGTATACGGGTCATATTTCCGGGGTTCATCAGATTGATGCTCGAAGCATAATACTCAACAATTTTTGCTTTTTATTTTTTTTTTCTTATTTTAAAAGAATGTACTTTTACTTACCAGGAAGTTGTTGTCTGAATCTACAATTTTATAATGTGTCAGTGTGTGGGTAAAATACTAACAAAGATGAGACCTACAAATAGGAATATAACACAATGTGATTGTACCTGAAAAATTACTTTTTTCAAAATCCTGTGGCAAACATCACTTCCTCTTGTTGGAGTAGCTGAAATCATCAAGATTAAGTTTCTGATTTGATTTTGAACCAGAATGTAGCACAGATTTATAACTCACAAATTTATCTATTAAGTAAATAAGACAGTCAAGTTTCGATTGTGACTTATATTACAGAAATATTTTAAAGTTCTTACTGACCTTTGCTGCACTCTCAGCTCATTTTAACTGTTGTTGGATTGGTCTTTTGGTTTAGTTCTGGTTTCATATAAGACAATGCCTCAGTAAGAAGCCCAGATTTTACAAGAAAACAAAACGACAACTATACTTACTCTTTGAGCTTCAACAAGTTTAGTAAAACAGATAAAACCTGGCAAAATAGCATGACTTCCTTTAAGCTTCTTCTTGTTTCACACTAAGAATTCTTTTGTATGTTACAGGGTTGGGTTACTGAACAGAGCAGATAGAAAGTGTAGATGTTTTCCAGGTACCAGACCACACTGAGATGTTTAAGTTCTGTAGCATGACGTATAATAAATCTTCAATAAATTCTATTTCATCCTGCTATGTGAATATATATGGAGATAATCAGGCAAAATGACTGTGTGAAACATACTGTAAATGGTAAAAATCAGACTTTAAGTGTTTGAATTTATTGTTTTATTTGAAATATATTGCATTATCACAGCGTGAATTATTATAGATGGATACTATATATAGCTACATATTTGTTACTTATAGTTTAATGTAAATTAAGATGGCCTAATCTGTGTTGTCCATATTGATAATATCTTCTGTTAGCTCTAATAATGAAGAATTCCAGTAACTCCATGTAAATTCCAGTTCAGATAACTGATACCAGATACCCAATGAAGAAAGTTATAGTTTCTGCATAGTACCTCTCACATCTCCTCCATAAATAGGGTTCACTTGCTTTTCCCTTTTAGCAATTTGAAGAAGTTTTCTTACTAATGAAGATTTATTTGAATATAAGTATGACAATTAGGCAATATCCAAACTTATTACTAGACTACTGAGCCAGAACTACTTTTCCTTATGGCTACTGAGCCATATTATCTTTTCTTCAATGGGTATTAAAACTTATGCCAGAATTATATTCTTTAGTTTTAAATTTATATTCTTTTTAAATTATCGGATACATATACATGAAATCTTCTACCATCAAAAGCCTGTCACAGTGATCCACTGATAAGGATAGAACTTAGTCATTTTTAGCTTGTATTCATCTGTTATGCAACACACATCTAATATGTAACTGCTGTGCTTCAGGAATGGCATAAGACAATGGGAATTAAGGTATTGTATTTGCTATCAAATATTCTTGTGGATTTTAGACTCTCCTTATTAAAAATACTAGTGCTTAGTTATAAATTGATGTCATCGTTTCCCAGAAATATATTTTTATATATATTTCCTTCTCCCTCTCTGTCTCTCTCTTTCGCTCTCTATCTCTCTTTCTCTCTCTCTCTCTCTCTCCTCTTGGAGACTTGATCTTTCAATGGCATAACAGAATTCTAAGATCTATTACTCTCATTATAAGAATGTCAGAATTAAATTTATTCTTTGGTTAATTTAGAGAGAAACGCACTTTTTAATCCTTAAACATTACATTCTTCAGGCAAAGGTGTTAATAAAATAGATTTACAAATAAAACTTCAGTTTTTGACTATATGAGATTAGCATGTTTGCTCTATTAAAAATTACTCAAAAAATAACGCACACATTGATAATGTTGAGTAATCACCCAAGTCAAAATAGTCAATTGTTCTGAAAACATAGTTTCATGAGTAGAGGGATCCATTTTGAATGGGATATTTTGAATCATGACAGTCTAAAAAGAATGATTCACCTTTCACTCTTTAAGAACACAGAAGTTTAACAAAGACATGGAACATAGATGTTATACTCTGACTGCCATAAATGTTTGGTTTAATTGGCTTTTGCCTCTAGATGGTTTTGATTTTGGGAAGTTCATTTTCTTATGAATATTTATTACAATATTTCATGGAATCAGTGTAACGACATAAATGTTGAAAATAGAGATTTTTATTATATATATTTTTCTTAAATTGAGAAATATTCATACTCCTCCTCACCACTGCCAAATTTGGTTTTCCTTCATAGAACAAAATGTTAAAGTTGGGATATATATTTTAGGCAATACAGACTACACTATGTTTAACTCATTCATTGCTAAAACACTACATGTAAAGTGATGTTTATGTTAGCAGGTTTCTCCAAATTTCAAAATCATTTCTAAGTGAAAATCTTTGTTTTTGAAAAATAATACATATAATGTATTAAAAGAAAAATCTTTACTTCCAGAATATGTGCTGTTTTAATTGCAATTACATTTCTGTGATAACCACCAAGCTGGTGCCTAACTCTAAAAGGATCTTCCCAACTGTTCTGTAGCTGCTTAGGCAACTATCACCAAGTAATTACTATAGTTAAATGAAGCAAAATTGAAACCTGCTAAAATATGTGGACCTCAGGAATATAACATGAAATAGCACTTGTTAGTAGAATATATTAATTAAAATAGAGATAATTTTCAGAAATTATAAATGAATTGATATGAACAGTTATAAATACATGAAATTCACTTTTAAATAATATATAAATATTGACAGTTTGGTAAACTGATTTACAAATAAACAACAGGATAGAGTAAGCTTAGTAAGAGAGAGTGTTGCCCTCTTTGGAGTAACAGTTTTTCATGGATAAACAGAAATGTGGCAGTTGCACAATTCTTCAAATTAAGAGTATAGTTAACTTGTTTTGTTTTGTTTTTCACATAACTTCAATTACTTGCTTATTTTGTTTTTCATAAGTGACTAAGGAATGCAAACCAGTTGTGGTTATTAAAATCAATATTTTGATTTTTCACACTAGCAGAACTTTATTATATATTATTTTCTCATTTGGGACCACGGTAATATTCAAAACTTATACATTTCTAAAATTTCGTGTAACATCTAGAGAATTTAGTTTTCTGTCTGAAAACTAAATGATTGGACTCCAAATGTTTTTCATTTCTATTATTAAAAATTGAACTACAGCTTTTATGAATCACATAGGGAAACATTCCTTGGCAGGTTTCCTCTTGCCACCAACATCCATCTGGCCTATTTCTTCCTATCATCAGTTGATATATCCTCAAACAGATCGAATCATTTTTAACATTGGCTCAAGAAAATCAAGTACAAGTAAGTCACATGGTTCAGTGTCCCCTGACAATGGAGTTGCAATACTCCCAGTTTGTCTGTTATCTTGCATTAATGTTAATAACAGAGTACTGCTTTTATCTTCTTCGAGATTCTGCATGTTTCTACATCTGAACTAGAAAATTAGGGTTTTTTTGTTCTAAATCAGAAATCACAAAACAAAAACTATAAAATCTCAAGCAGATTATTGAGTTTTAGAGTTTGATTTATAAGATCATTAACTTGAAATTATTTTATATAACTGTCATAATTTCAACAGTAATGGTACACTTATCTTTTGTTTTCCTGTGGTAAGGCATTAAGATAAATTTAATATTTCAACAGATAGTTTGGGAGTAATGTATAAATATGATAAAAATTTATAAAACAGTGATAACTTTAATTGATGATATTATTCATTCCTAGAATAATTCTTAGAAAAGCTGTTTAACTCAAATAAGGCTTATTTATGTATTAAACAGCCTGTTCATTCAAAGATAACATAGAATAAAATTGTAAAAATAATATGAATAGCCAGAATTACCAGTCTATTGCTGAAAAAAAATCAAAACTGGGATTAAAAGAACTGAACTGAAAATTAGCTGAAATAGCCTCCAGATATACCCCCACATATCAAACAAGTGAAATTTGGTAACATAGAATAAATTAAAGTTGTGTTTTGCCATGAAAGAACCTATATATTCTTTTCAGAATACTGCAGCAAAAAGGACTCACAAGAAGGCTCTGAAACCCAGACAGCATTCTAGGAATCCTAACTCCTCTAATATCTCAGTAATTTTGGATTCTCTGTTTGATAGTGTTTATTACTGCTTTCTGTATTATACTCTTGGATCTTATCAAAATTTTAGAAAAGCCCAGTACTTTGAGAGTGTTGTGGCGGAAATAAAGTGAAGAGATTATCGTTACTGTGAAAGTCTGGGAAGCTGATATAGATGGAAGAGGCATGGTTCCAGCAATGCCACATTTTGGCTATAATATATTGTTTATCATATTAAGCAGCAGCTTCGAATGCTTGTATCCTGAACATGTTTTAGGCATTTCCATTTTCAAGAGGGGTAAAATTCAGACACACAAGGTAAAGGATTCACACAAAGAATATTAATTCAGAAAAAGTTTTTCTATGTATGTTAAGTCCTTAAAGTGTGCCAGTAATGTAACTCAAACATGTGGTGCTAAAATGGGACATTTTGGGTAATGTTATAGTCTCAAGACTCCGGTACTGGGGTTTCATTCCATAGCACTCTTTGAAGTACATTGTGTGGGGGCTTTCAGTACAAAATAGTAAGCTCAGGCTTTTTTTCAGGGTAAGGCATGAGTGTTCCCTAACACTAGATGTCATAACCAGTACTGAGAAGTGGGAAAGATATGCAAAACTCCTACCATCTAAAGTTTCATTTCAAGTACTATTTAAATAAAGTTGTTTTTTTCTTGTTGGTAATGACCAATTTTAACACAAAATAAGAGATGTGAGCATGTTGGCACCATACCCAGTGACATAAGCACAGTGGAGTTACAAGTATAGATTTTCTCTCTATCCCTATGCTTCTTTCTGTGCATATTCCTCCAAGTGCTCACATCAAAGATCTATGTCTCTATCAATCCTTCAATAGTGACAGCCCCTGCATGATTTTCTTTCTGGTTGTATTCAAACATGACCAATGCCAAATGTACTAAATGTTTTCAGCCAGTTCTTTTCTTTGCCTGTGACAAGAATAAATGTCTTTATAGTATCAAAGAAAATATGAGCAACTTCTTTGTAGTGCCAAATTAGTTAATCAGTGGTTGAACCAATTCATTTCCTAATCAAATACTTGAGCTTATCTAACTTTTGTGCAAGATTACCTATTTACTATGCAGATTTTACCTATAGATAAAAATGACATAAATATTAATACTAAATTACACAAGTACATTATTCTGCATTGACATATAATCATATGGCTCTATGGAAATACTATACTTTCTAAATATTTCTTTCATAAATATATGGTCATCGAGAGGCTACTAAAAATAAAATACCAAAATTCTTAAGTGTTCCTAATGTATGTGATAGCAAATTATGAAGAACATAGAAGTCATATGGAGCAAAGAGATAAATTTGTGTCAGTTGAATACCCCAGGAGTTTTGCATAAGCTACTTAGCTATTTGGGTCAGTAATTGGTTGAATGAAATGGAAGCAGTCTCTGGCAAGCTGAGAAGCTGGACAGGTCAGGATTTAAAATCCTGGGAATTCATGGAACATTTGTCTGTGTGAGCCATTCTAGGAACAATGCAGCAAATCACAGCTATTTGATTAATCAAATCAGTTCTCTATTGTAAAAGTAGAAAGAGATGATGTCAGTGGGATGTGATTTAGAATTAAATGCTTGTGGATTAATGAACTCGTGTAGATTATGCCTTCCAATGTTTTGCCTGTAAAAGAAATAAACTTGTTAGAGATTTGGACTAAAGCAGAATAGAATTAGAATAGTCTATGTAAGGGAAAAAGCTAACCTTGAAATAATAAACTGGGTAATAGTATGTTACTGAAATTGAAACTTTATTGAGTACTTTAATATAGTCATTACTTTAATACATAAAATGAACATACTTTTAAACGTAAATAAAGACACATGGCCAGAATAATCTACAATAATTTCAGAAAAAGAGCAAATAGTTTCACAGGAGACCTGGAAGATACTTTGAGCTTTGTAAAAAGATCACAATATTCACTTTGACACTATTACCTCTTTATTTCTGTAGACTCAATTTGTAATGCTTTGAAAGCAGGATTCCAACACTTATCAGATAAACACAGCTGCCATTTACCTAATAATTACTGTGTGCCTGGTATTTTTCTCAGCACTTTACATGTATTAGATCATTAAATAAGAGCAACCATTTTAATATTAGTACTATTACTATTGTCCTTCTCGTATACTGCATAAGTTAAATGTTTGCTTCAGGTTCCAGTTCTAGGAAGTAGAGAATATTCCAAGATTCCAACCCATGATTCCAATATTCAAGATATCAGACACTTCCCTCATAGCTACCAAGCAATACTCCTCTTTCACTGAATATTTATTAAAAAAAATAAAGTTGTGGTGTATTAGAAATAATCAATATTATGCCAAAATAAATTCTTTGTGTAGTTGATGATTAAGGATAATTGAAGTCTGAGTTAACTTTTCTTTTTACTTCTTCAATATATAAAGTTTCTACACAGATCATGATGATATAACTGGGAGATTCTTCACAGTTTACAACGAACATTCTCTGACAGGCCATAGTAAGAGAAGTAATCATAGTTGTATCTTTCAGGTAATACAATTCAAGATATTTTTCAAAAACAGTGAATTTTAGCACTGAATCTAAAGCAATTTTCTCATCTCAAAAATAGACTAGAATTTGTGATTATTCTTATTTTTAAATTACTCTTCGTATCAGAAAAGAGATGTACAAGAAAGACAAGATCAGATATTAATGATAACAAATCCCACTACTCTACCAGACTCAAAGGATGCTTTCCATTTTTTTTTTTTTAATCTTCATTCCAGTCACTTAAACTGAATGATTCAGAAGCAACGACTATCCCGCACCGCTGTACAAATGAACAAACTAAGATCTGCACGGGCCTTTCCCCAACCCATATGTTAGGAGTACATATCTTTATGTCTGTTTAGAAATATGTATATAATTTATTTTACTATTGTTTATAATCTTTTAGCCCCTTTTTAAAATAGGATATTCCATTTTTATCACCCACACCCACAAAGATTATTCAATTATATAACAGCTTTATAAACGTGTCATGTAACTGGCTGCTTAATGCTTTGCTTGCTTAAACTTTTAACACAATATGTGGTAAAAATTTGCCAGCCACATGCTGAATTTTAAATAGCCCCCTTATGCCTGAGAACTAGAGAGAGACATTGTAGTAGTATGGCAAAATTAAATTTATTTACCATAGATTATTATCATGGATTCATTTTGATAAAACTTCTAGGTGAGAATGTTACAGTTTTAATTTGAGGTGTATTTGAAGCTTAAAATGAAATAGCAGAGAGTCACAACTTTCCCTGTTTCACATGGCAAAGGAAATTGATTCTTGGAATAAGATTTTTTCTTAGGTTTGTCCATTTTTTGTAGCTTATATGTTTCATGGACCCACTTTCATGAATTATTGGAATCTTACAATATAAATTATTATATTCTAATAATTATTTAGAATATAAATTTTGTCACATTCTTAGAAAATAAAATCTGCCTATTTAGTAAATAATTTCTTAATTTGACAAGTAGAATGATTTATAATTCCAATCCCTATAGTTTTGAATCTTGCACTGCCTACATTTTGATTGTGAAACTCAGTTTTTAATTTTTTTTCTAGAGCTTGGCTTGAAATCTATTTTGATGCTGCAGCAATTTTTTTTTGATGACTTGTACTGATAAACATTACTAGGCAGAAATCTTTTAATTTCCATTATAGAGCAGAATTGAATATGTTAACTGAAGATAGATTTTATGTTACTAATTAGACAACAAAATTTGGTAACTGCACACATTTTGATTGGCCATTGATATGAAAAAAATAAATTCATCTGTTTACTTGTCAATGAAGTGGGGTTGCAAAGTTTCTTTTGTTTAATTCTTAAGTTGAAATATTGGAAAATCATATTTTTTTAGAAATGAGCTGAAATGCATTCATTCGTTTTTACTTTTGACTCAGTGACACTTGCAAAAAAATAAAAATCATTGTGTGTGGGGAAATAGGAAAGGGTACATTTGTTAAAGAGTCAGGATTAGAGAGGTACTTTTTAAAAATGATATCCCTTTTGATGAAACTCATATTTAATTAGATCAAACATAAAAGCAAACACTCTAAGTAGTCTTACTTCGGCAGATTTTGGTGGAAGACTGCCAAACTGTTTTAGTGTCACTCTAGGTTACAAGTCTTCTCCCCGAACTCTGTCACGCAGCCATGAATGCAAATGCCTAACATGTGTGGATTTAGCTCCTTAAAGTATAGCTGGACTTCCCCTTTATCTAGAAACTAAATATATATGGCTTTGTGGAAAACTGAATTAATTTTGCATTGACATTCTGGATGTTGGTGATAATTTATAGTGACATTATGTCTATTGGTTATGATTGTAACAGGCAAGCCGACTTGATCCAAATAGACATTGCAACAGCCAAATTTAATAGTCTTAGCATTAGAAATATCTGCCTCAAGGAGGGCAGAAGCTTTTCAGCATGTTCATTGTTGTCGTCATCCACAATTATAGATTAATATACGTCAGTTTTAAGCAGTTGAGTAATGACATTAGCGGATTCATGGGACTGAGCAACATTATAGTAATGGAGTGAAAATTCTCTAATGGTTTTCTGCAGTGATGTGGTAGACAAAGTAAATGGCACCAGTTTCTAGTCTTTTCACCCTCAACCTTTCAAGAAAGCAGATGAAAAGAGAAGTGAAAAATCGCCATATAGCTAAAGGTGACATGATACTTTTTGTCAAATACAAATTATTTTTCAAGAATATCAAGAATTGCCTTAAATGACTGGCCTAATATTAAGTGCAGTATATTATTTTATCCACGTAATTGTAACCACTTTTATTCATTAAAATATTTACAGAAAAGGAATGCTTAGTTCTTGGCTACAATAAGAAAATTAGATTATATGCAAAAATCCTATACACAAAAAATCTCAACTAAAATCGCAATTTGCTTCATGAAATGTTCCCGAAATTAAAATATTTTTCACTATTTTAAATGTCAATAAAACATTTTAACTTCAGTATATTGAAGACTCTACCAATTCCATTTTTTTTGTTTTTTATTTTCCCTTCTGCATAGCTTGTGTATCATATTTAGAATTATAGCATTATTTACTGCTATTGAGGCTGTATAATTTTTTTTTCAAATTATCTAAAACTTTTCACTTATCTCTACTAGAAATTGATTATATCTATAGCTGTGCTTTAATAAAATTATTTTTCCTGAATTTTAACTTGGTAAGGTCTTGCATGTATTTTTATATAGTGTTCTGATGGGAGTGGTAATCTTAAATTTTTGACAATGTGAGTTTTTGAGATGTCCAATATAATAAGGTAGATTTCTTTCCTTAATTGCATGCATCCTATTTTTTAAGTGCATAATATATTTGAATGCTGTGCAAAGATTAGCAAAAGGGAACTACAGCGATATTAAAATAACTTATTTGATATCAACTTACAGACCCATATTACTTAGGTAATGACATTCTGTAATTCACAGTACTTTTTAAAAGCTTGCTTTTTTATTATATCTTGAAACAGTAATTTTCAAGTAAGAGGATCAGGGCTGTGCTGAATTTAAGATGATTGTATTGAAAAAAGTCATCATAAAATTGTTAATAATGCTATATTTTAGGTGATTATAAATGAATCTTTTGTTATATAACATGACATCAAGATAAAATTGAAAAGTCTGTTAACCATAATGATGAAGTTCAAAATACAAATAAAATAAAATGATTGTCTTTAAGCTTTTCATGAATTTGCTTTCAAATATGGAAATATTTGTAGCTTTTAGAATCTGTTTATATTTATTTAACTTCAACACATTAAAGACCTAAAAAATATTGGAAGATCTATTTAGTTTTTAACATCATGAGAGAGTGGTCAGATATCTTAGTGGAAATGTGTACATATTTTATAGTTAAATGAATCATTGCATTAGATTGTCAGATTCTTAAAGCATAGCATTGAGGAAACATAGCAACTTGTTAATTAACCCCAGTTCATTTTTCAAGGAAAAAAAATAAGACACTCTTTGGTAATCACATGTTATGTAAATTATATTTAATCTTTTTATTGCCCTGGAAATATACCAACACCCACCACTCATACAGGTACACACAAAAACGGCCTTACACACACACACACACACACACACACTAAGTTAATACATTTCTTCTCATAAATAGAATGTTATTATTTCTGGTGGCATTTTTCTCTGTCTGAAAAGTACGATGGTAAGGCAAAAGTATGTTTTACAGCTCATGTTTTGTCACTAAAAAGAGATACAATCTTTATTTTTGTGTGTCCTCTACATAGCCTCCCTAATATTAATTGACTTCTTGTCAAAAGTGTATGTGCTATTTATTCTGACCAATAAAAGGCAATTAGGTGATTATGTAGATTGATTGTGTGAGGGATATTATGCTGCTTCATTCAACCAGTGGGTGTTTGGTACTGGAATGGTTTAGAAAATTTTAACTTGTCTTGCCTGAATTTAGATATGCTTTTAGATGTAGTAATACCTTGATATTCTAAAAATACAGAAATGCAACTTACAATAAGTTTCCCTGTAACGTTTTTGTGGTCCACATGTAAAAAATAACAATTATAATACCTTTCACCTAGTCGTTCTATAATTATGTTCTGATATTACCTTGCACTTTTTCAGATACACCCTGCTAAGTATATTGATCATTATTTGAATACAAAGTCTATCTTTTCAATGATTATTTCCTAAGTAATTTTTAGAGAATGATCGTTGAGTGGGCCCTCTCACTTCACCAATCCTACATAAATTTTTGTATGTTTGTTTACCTTTCTTTCTTTCTTTCTTTCTTTTGTTCTTTCTTTCTTTCGTTCTTTCTTTCTTTAATTCTTTTTCTTTCGTTCTTTCTTTCGTTTTTAAAGAATCCTATAGAAAATAAATCGTTTACAATTAAAATTAAGAAGGAAAAGTTGATAATTTATATTTTATTTCTAGAAATAGCCACATTTTTACATACTCCAAATAAATTGTCATCTGTAACAATATGCTAAAAATGATAACTGTGGCTAAAAATATCTCATTTATTGTGTTATATGAATAATAAATGTAAAACATTTGCCACTACATTTTCTATAATACTATTAGTCTGTAGGTAGCATTTACAGTAAAGTATATTTGATTGCTACTATGTGAAATGAATTTTTGAAAATCTTATTGAGGTACTACATAAAGCATTATTATTAAAGAATTATAGGGAAAATTTTCCTGATTACAAACCGATGATTGAAGGTATTTAAAATGAGTACAATGTAGAATAGATAAAAAGCTCAGTGTAGCAAAATATTTCTATTTTGATTTCAAATAAGTTTTTATTATGCAAAAATATTGGGCTCAAGAATTGAGTGATATATTTAGAAAATTTAAAATATCCAAAATAATGTTGAAATGTGTTATATGGATAACATCAATAAAAAGTATTACTGTTAAAAGTTGGCAGAATTATTTTGTCCCTGTGATATTGATTTAAGTTGAATGAGAATTTAATAACATATAGGGATACATCTTAATATCTATATTTGCCAAACAGTGTTAAAAACACAATTAAAACTTGTCCTTATTAAAGCAGACTTCTGTAACCTATAATTTGAATTAAATGAATATATAAATTATTTTAAAAATTGTATATCAAAATGTATAACGTTTCATTTTTGGTTATATTTTGTAATACATTTTTGGTGTAATCAATATGACTCTCACTTATGTCAAATCAACTATTCTATTTATTTAAACAGATATACAGCTAATGTATTTAGAAACATTGCACTCATATAATTGTATATATTGTGGCTTTAAAAGTCTGTACTTATTCTTGCTTTAAAAAAGTAGTATATGCATTTCTTTCCACTTTATTTTTAATTAATTATATTAAGGATAACATCCTTTACTAAATGTACTTCAAAATTCACAATAAAGTTTCCAAAAGTGTTTTGTACAATGTTGAGACTTTGTGTTGAATTTGTTGTGAATATTCCCTTTTTCTTTTTTCTTTCTTTCTTTTTTTTAATTGTTCTCTGGTCTTCTAATAAGGAAACCTTCAAATTAATCTTACTGATAAAATGATGAGTTAAAGTATGTGGTTTGGTAAATAAAGAGCCCCTGTTTGAATCAGACGGTATTCACCCAAGTGACGAACTGCTCACACCTGTGGAAACTTGGCCAAACACCACCTATTGGGATTCCCACCCAGAGATCCCTAGTTCTCCATTATGTTCACTTTTCTCCATTTAAATTTCAGCAATTCACACTGTAACTGAATGTTCTAGGCAGCAGAGATGCAATAACAATGAAGCAATGTAGAGAAAATATACACAGTTCTGCTAGACCTCTTTATTCTGGGTTTGCAGAAGTTAAACAGATATTTAGGAATGAAAGTTTGGTGAATTTTCTATTTGACATGACATTGAGGAAAGTAAAAGTAGTCTCTCCAATATAGTAAATGTAATTGCACATCTCTGATCCAAATTGGCTCACTGAAGAATAGACTCAATTTTCTATCAAAAGTGAGATTTCTGGGCTAAGGACCAGTCATGTACCACCATGGATCACCACAGGATTTAATATCAGCCTACAAATGCTGTTGGGATACCACCACTTTGCACATACCTTGTTACTGCTGGAGATGGATGTAATTGCTTTTGCTACATATTTTGATTCTCTACGGAAAAAAAGCAAGAAGTTGAATTAAATTTGTGTACTAAATTACTTTTCCATTTGCAGATATTTTACTTAAATACTTTTAAAAACACAAAACAAAAAATAAAAACTTTGAGGGCTGGTGAGATGGCTCAGCGGTGTAAGCACCTGCCTGGCAAGCACAAGGGCCTGAGTTCTACTCCCGGAACCCACATTCGAAAAATGGGCCAGTGATATCGCTCAGTGGCACGGGCGCCTGCTGGCACGTGAGGTCCTGAGGTCGACCCCCGGTACCCACAAAAAAAAGTAAAAATAAAAAAATAAATAAAAACTTTGATGCAATTGAAACAATCACAAAAATTTTCACGTGAAAAGGGTATCTTCATTTTGTAAGGATATTCCTTGTAAGAGCCGAGATGAAAATTTAAGTGATTATATATTTGGAATGAATGTTCAAAAGTTGCTATTGGTCTTAAAGTTACATCTATTCCAACTACGGATATTTATTTAACCCATTTTGACCTATTCATTAGTTTTGTTTTAGTTTTACTGATTTTTTCTTCTCCTCTTAAAAAAAAAATTATCAGGTCCATTCAAAAATCTAATAGAATGAAAATATTACCAGCTAGCTTTGAGGTTCTGTCACGACACACAAAACAGGAGTTCACCTTCCACCTATAAATAAAAATAATTTTCATATGGAAGTGAGAAATGAAGACTAAAAAGAACTAGACAAGGGGTTTGCTGGTATATTAGCTACATTTTAAAAAGCTGGGAATTCTAAAACTTTTCTATAGGAAAGAAGTGATTTTAAATACTATATATTTCCCTTTTGATTAGGTTTTGAAATTTAGAGATTTTAATGGTATCCACAATTTCTATCCATTTCTTTCCTTTTTAAGTTTTTTGCATGAGACATATTCTTTACAAAGTCTACATTTTTGTTAATAAATACTTCATATTTTGTCAACACACATTAATACATTACCCAAATATTTTCACCACTTAATTTGATTTCCAAGATGTATGCTGACATTAATTTGAAGGGCCATATATGTATTATGAGTCACATTTTAAAGGAAGTGATTTTTAAATGAGAAGAATTGGGAGGGATGAATTTATGCCCATTCAACAGTATATTTTGATAGACAATATCACTTAATGTAGTTTATGCTACTAATTTAATTATATGATCTCTAGTAATAAAGTCTTTAATATTAGAGTTGTATATGTGTATACTTATATTACCAGATATAATTACATATAATATGTATATTTGTATGAATAGAATACATTTGTATACATATACACCAGTTATCAAAATATTAATTCTTCTATAGTAAACAATTCAAATTTATGTTATTTATCTAATATTGTTAGCTATACAATCATATTTTAATACATATGTTGATGTTATAGTTAATATAATTATATAACGTATAAGTTCTGTTTTAAATTTTTGAATACACAAAAATTATCATTAATGTTTTTATTAATGTAAACATCATATGCTGAGGTATTATTTTACTACAGTTGCTTCTACTACTTAAAAATCTTCCCCTTTTAAAACACTACCACCATTAATTTTTGAAAATGTACAACTAAATATTTATTCATATGAATGTAAATTCAAAATTCTAAAATGAATTGAAATATATCATTATTTTAACTCTCTTTTTGATCACAGTAAAATACTCTGACTATTCAAAAAGTGATGATTCCACATTTAATTTTTTGATCTATATTCTGGTGTCATTTGTCCTGTAGATCTTTATACGTAATTTGATGTGTTTCACTTGCTGCACTTAACCTTCTAAACAGAAGATTTGCAAGGATAAAATTAGAAGTTAGGTATATTAAATGAGACTTAATAACATGCTACAAATTCAAAAGAAACTTGACAGGCTTGGTAGCACGAAGTATACAATAAATATTTTGGATAAATGAATGAGAAGACTCCTTGTGATGGATTTTTTAAAATGCGTATCTGTATCAATAATCTACACTTTTTTAAAAATAGAATTTCTAATAATCTTTTCATAGGATAAGATGCATACCAGGGTTAATTTTAACATTTTGTTTATTCTTCCTTCTGATATACTTCCAAGATAGAACAAAATGTGTTCCCTATACGCTGAGAAAAATAACATCTAACATTTAATTTTATTTTGTTGTGTTGTATAAAATTTGTGCACAGTATTTTAAATAACCATATAGTCATTATAGTCTGAAAATGTCATCAGCTAACTATTCCATTTACCATTTTCTATAAAAATATATTTAATACAATGCTGCTTTATTTCTAAAATATCAAAAACAATACTAGAAAGCATTTCTGTTTTGATAATCATGTATTGCTTCCTTTGCATTAACTGATGTCTTGCAGAGTTGTGTAAAAGTTCTAGAATGAACTCATTTATCAATTGTAACTATTAATTGATTAAACAATAGGCTGTTCTTAAATATATTAATTAAGTACACATATATAATAGTGTGCCTCTTGGCAATTACTTATTTTAACCATTTTGGAAATATTCCATAATCTTAAGTATTTAAATGATTAACAATATAACGTAAATATGTTTGATATTTCAAATGTTTCATTTGAAGACCAGGAGTTCATAAGCTTTTTATGTTTTAGATTCTTTTGAATGTCATTCAAAAGCTATAGACCCAGTCTCCACAAAATTTCATGTCTGCATGTATTTCTTTAAATAGCGCAAATCCAAATTTCTACAGACTTAATGTAACCCATCTATTAAAATCTTTCAGGGACCTGTGGCCCTAGGTTATAGCCAAATAATAGGTTATTTGACTTTCAATGCAACTCTTAATAAATATGCTTTGAAAATAGCTTGCAATATTTCAAATAAAAGGAGATGAATATTCTTTTCCCAGCCTTAGCTATTTTTTGGAAAATGAATTTTTCTTTGGAACTGGTTTTTCCCATAATAATGGCTAAAACCTAGAAAGTTTTGCTTCCTTATCTTTTGCAGTAAAAAATGAGGCAACACATTAAAGACATACATTTTGCCGTAGGAATGAATACATTGATCACATCAATGAAATGTACTTCATCGAATATATATAATTGATGCTGTTAGTAGGAATGCGAATAAGCAGCCAGACAGAGCTAGCCAAATGGAATAGGGCAGCTTTAAATTTAAACCCCTTTTGATGTATGCATACCTCACTATTTATTAAATTTGATTTCTTTTTTATATTTTGCCCATAGTTGCACAGATAATCCCTATGGAATGACATGACAAAGGTACAATTTCCTGTGCATTTTCACATTTTCAACCTAGATCTTGCCGGACATTCTGTTGCACCATACAAAGATAATAAAAACAAGGTTTGTTTGTTATTTTTGCCTGTAGCCACATAAACTTATAGATTAATTTCACACAAAATAATGTTTGAACCCCACAAAGTGTACGTTTTTATTCTATTGCTGCATCTGTGAAAGTTAAAGCTTAATGTCTGAAACTCTTTCAGGGTCACAGAGCTCATATTTGGCTCAGCTAGAACTTTTAAATACTTAAACTCATAACACTCATTCCAAGAATCAGGAGTGATTTGAAAATGAGTTAGACTGCATTTTAAAGACAATGAAATATCATGTTTGCATAAGCATACGTCAAAATGCAATTGCCTAGAATTCATTTCTTTTATTTTGGGTGGGTACTGGGGGTCGACCTCAGGACCTCGCACGCCAGCAGGCGCCCGTGCCGCTGAGCGATATCACCGGCCCCTTTTTCGTATGTGGGTTCCAGGAGTCGAACTCGGGCCCTCACGCTTGCCGGGCAGGCGCTTAAGCCGCTGAGCCATCTCACTGGCCCCTAGAATTCATTTTTGAAAAATGTACAAAACTTTATTTTTATAATATTTTAGTAGTACATGTTATATATGCAGAGATACTTTTGTCAGTACGTTTTCATTATGTAAGTTTCCTATAGCTCCTGATCAATGAAAATTATTTCAAACTCAGCAAATTAGTATGATTTTGTTTGATTTTATTTTTCTGTGAATATGCTACAAGAATTTAAATATGAGAGAAATTTCTCTCCTAAATCAGAGGTAAAGTGTCCTGGCTGAAAATTCTTACCAATACAAACTTATTTTCATATTCCAAATACCATTCTCTAACCTTCCATTTCTTTTGGATACATTTCTTTTTTGTTTATTTATTCTGTTTTTGAGATAGGTGTCTCTATGTCCTCAAATTCATGGCCATCCTCCTGCTGGGATTACAGATGTGTGCCACCATGCCTGGCTTGGATACATTTCTTTGCTCACCTCCAGTTATAATTATTCTCTCATTTTCTGTTAATTTATGTCAATATTAGCTCTCTTGTACCTAAATTTTTATTCACCACATGTGTATATTCTACACATTCTTATGTTCATGGATTATTTTCCTCAAAGAACCCTGTGGGGCTAATGTTCTTCTTATCCTCGTTTTATGGACAAAGAAGCTGAATTTCAGAGTCACTAGATGATGTATCCAGAATTTGTTTAAACTTCCCAGGAAACTATCATGGATTAAATGGAAAACCACTCCACTGTTACTTTCTTCTTAAACAATACTGATTCTTTTCATTTTTACAACTTAATGGATGCATATTGTGTATATTTTATAACATACATTTATTGTGTTTTATCGTTTTATTTGGTTTTGTTTTGTTTTTTGAGACAGGGTCTCTCTATGTAGTTCAGATTAGTCTTGATCTCATTATGTAGCCCAGGCTTGCCTTGAGCTCAAGACAATACTCCTGCCTCAGCCTTTCAAGTGCTGGAGTTACAGGCATTTACCAGGAAGCCCAGCAATACACATTTAACATGTACAATTCCATAATATTTAGAAAATTTACCAAGTTGAGACACCATCACAGTTTTAGAACATTTTTATAACTCCTTGTGCCCCTGTATTGTTAATCTCTGTTCTCATCCCTTGCCTCAGGGAATCAATTTACTATCTGTAGAACTGAATTTTCTGGACATTTCATATATGCACACGTGAAGTCATTCTATAAATAATATTTTATATGTTTGTAGTAATCATATATGAGTCTACTTTTAAATGAGCATAGTTTTATCATTATAATAATTAGTATGGTAAAAATGTAGTAATGCCTCCTTATATTTCTAGGAACATGAACCATTTCTTCCTGCAGACTTTCTAGTCAGCATAAATCCCATCTTTGCTTAAAAAGTTCTGCTAAAATTAAATAACTCGTCACAAACAAATTCTCATTAAAGGCAAACAGATATTTCCATTCTTTGTTACTTATCGTGTAATAGATTAGTTACGCTTAAGAATCTCAAAATGTATAGAAATAAACTGTACTCAAGATATTATTAAACCACCCGGGGAAATCATATTTATTGTGCATTTATACACATTTTTGATAGTGGTTTGAATGTACTTCCGAAGATGTCCTTTCATGTAGATTTTTCCCTTGACATATAATACACTAATTTTTGTTATTTCAAAAGACTTGTAATTTAGTAAACATCCTCTATTTTGTACCACTACCATCTCTGTTGTTTGAAATATTTTGGTTTTTTTTCTTTATTTCCTTCTGTATTTCAGCTGCTACTCTAATTGTACTCATCATTTAAAAAATCTTATAGAACCATAAAAACTTTTAAGTTCTACAGTAAACTGAATGATTAGAAACAAAGGCTCACCATTTCCTCCCAAATGTTTATAAAAATCATCAAAAAACTAAGCTGAAAATTTAAAAGTATATCTGATGAAATAATTAAATAGTTTCATAAATGAGAAACAAAGATAATTATCATAAAAAATAGCACATAATACAAATTTTGTTTTTTAACCTTAAGGCATTCTTGTGTTTGGGGGAGAAATTTAATTCCACAATTGTAAGTGTAGAGCGAATATTAAGATAATTCTATTTTGAGCAAATATTAAACAGGTAATGTAGGAGACAAGAAGTCACCAATATCAGACAGTAGAGTCACTGAAGATTCATGGTATCTCTAAAGAATCAAGTACAAAATAACAATAGACACGAAAGAGGCGTTACAGATCTGCTTTTACGTCATGGTCATGATTGAGTTTTGTCTTTGTCCTTGTTTTAATTATGAAACAATGATTTCCTGAGTGTCTCAATATTTGTAAAATTTGTGAAATTTGTAAAAAGTCATTGTGTTAAAATTTCTACAGTGTTTATATGAATGCGCTAATAAGCAAGTTCATGTTCGAAAATTCATAGAGTAGTGCCTACTATCAAGTAAATATAAAGTGATAAGTAATATTGATAAATCTCCAAAAAAGTTTTGTTGTCAATTAGCCTTATAAACTGGCTTAGCTCTGACATTCTTCTGTCCAAGCAGCTTTAAAAAGATTTCATCTTGATTCATGTAGATAAAACTTTCATGGATCTATAGGTATAAAATTTGGAAGTTACATTACTTCTTATTTTTGTGTGACTATGTATGACTTAAATACTAGTGACACTGAAGTTAAATGTTAGTCTTGTTTGTATAATGAAATCTGATTTTTTTTGTGTGTGTGTGGGTACCGGGGGTCGACCTCAGCACCTCAAGTGTCAGCAGGAGCCCGTGCGGCTGAGCGATATCACTGACCCCTTTTTCATATGTGGGTTGCGGGAGTCAAACTCAGGCCCTCGTGCTTGTCAGGCAGGCGCTTACGCCTCTGAGCCATCTCAGATTTCCGGCCCCTGAAATCTGATTTAACAGAAATGTTTTGAACTAGTTTCACTTCCCTAGAAATATAGACATAATTAGTAAAAGGTCGTTTCCGTGGGGATTTCAGAAGACTTTCAAATTGAAAATTTAAAAAAGCCTCTCTTTGAAGCTTCTATAAACTTATAACTATAACTCTTCTCTTCATTCATTAGTTGTAATTAAAGTCCCTCCTTCCAGTTACTGGTAAACAGATTATAGAAGCTTCCATGAACTTCCCTTATGAACACATGGAAATTGCATATGCTTCTGGGAATGATTTAATGGACAGCATATTCAACTGAGTGACTTTAAAAGGCACAGCTTTGGGCGGGTGAGATGGCTCAGTGGCGTAAGCGCCTGCCTGGCAAGTGCGAGGTCCTGAGTTCGACTCCCGGCACCCACATACGAAAAAAGGGCCGGTGATATCGCTCAGCGGCACGGGCACCTGCTGGTGCGCGAGGTCCTGCGGTCGACCCCTGGTACCCACAAAAAATAAAAATAAAAGGCACAGCTTTGCACTTAGAAGTAAGGAAAGGACTATCCCTCCTATAGATTGTATAATTTTATCCTCATCTCTTGAGGATTTTGCTCCCCTCACTACGAATTCTTCGCTAAGATTAGCCACCAATGCTTATTCAGCCCTCCTTCCATTTTAAACGATAGCCTAGGGCCTTTCTAAATTCATTTCTTACACCACTCCTCTAGTTTTGCATTCATTTTTGTTAAGTCTGGATAAATACATTCTTGCCATTTGGAATTCAGAGATCTTAAAAGAATTTTATAAAAGCACTTATAAACCCATGAGGCAATATATATGCAGCCAAAAAGTACTATAAAAATATAAACATTTTGATTAGGATGGTCAGTGAAACCTTCATAGAAGAGATTGAACCTAGAAAGAAATGTCTCGAATGATGTTTAAGTCAATGATAATGTATTTATATGAATATCTGGATATAGATTATTTCCCCCATACATTAACATTAATGAAATTAAATTTAAAAGATGGAATATATACTATGGGAAGAATACATTTTGAATTCTTAATGTGTCCTATAAACTTTTAATCTCATTTTAAGGTTTTCAGTAATATTTTTTAGTTATAAATTGCCTTGCTTCAATCTCTAAAATTGATTTTTTTTCATTAAATTTTTTGGTTTTTTGTTTTGTTTTTGAGACAGGGTCTTGCTGTGTAGTTCAGACTGGCCTTGAACTCACTATGTAGCTTAGGCTGGTCTCAAGCTCACAGGAATCCTCCTGCCTCAGCCTCCCAAGTGCTGGGATTACAGGTGTATGCCACCACACCTGGCCTAAAACTGATTTGTAATTGACAAATGAAATTAGTGCATATTTTTCATGCACAACATGTATTGAAATATATACATATATATATTTTTTTTTTTAAAGAGGGAAAATTTATTTCAAGCTTATCCTATGGCTTTCTCCCTCAATTTATTCAGGTCTTTTTCAACATTTTTTTATGACATTTATCCTTTCAAAAAATCTATCCATCTAACTATTTATCATCTATCTATCATGGTACTGAGATTGAATTCAGGGACTTCACACTGAGCTACATTCCCAGGCTTTTTTCATTTTATTTTTATTTTATTTTTATTTTTATTTTTATTTTAGGCTGGGTCTCCCTGAGTAACTAAATTGCCCAGATCAGGCATAAATTTGGATCTTCTTGCTTTGCCCTCCCAGTATTTTGGGATTACAGGCATGTTCCATTATGCCCAATTTAAATTTATTTTCAAACTGATACATAAAAACATAGAAATTAGGGCCAGTGAGATGGCTCAGCGGTGTAAGTGCCTGCCTGGCAAGCACAAGGGCCCGAGTTCGACTCCCGGAACCCACATATGAAAAAAGGGCCAGTGATATCGCTCAGCGCCACTGGCGCCTGCTGGCACGCGAGGTCCTGAGGTCGAACCCCGGTACCCACAAAAAGAAAAAAAAATAGAAATTAGACATGTTAGTGTGGTGCCATATGGTGTTATAGGTATACATTGTATAATGTTTAAATCAGGTTAACCACACCTGTATCCTCAAACATTTATCATTTCTTCATGGAGACAGTATTCAAACTTCTTTCTTATACCTTTTGAAATAGTCTATTGCTGTCTTCTACAGTCATCTAACTATGCAAATGATCACCAGAACTTCTTACTACCATCTAACTAATTTAGTACCCATCGATCAACCTCTCCACATCCTATTCTACCCATCCTCTGGTAACCATCATTCTACTTCTATGAAATCAACACTTTTAGTGGAATCATTTTGTACTCGTCTTTCTGTGCCTGGTTTATTTCATGTATCCTTTTTAATTTGTATCATCTCTAGATTTTCATCATAACACCACTCATTATCTTGTTCAATAATTGTGCATTTATTTTAAAATTGTGTATATTTTAATACTAATTAGAAACAAACTTTATTAAACACATTTCTTTATTACACATTACTTTATTGTAAAAGTAAAATATATTTTCCAGACATTCATCAAATAAACCTAAAATTTTAGGACAAATCACTACATTTTCTTCCCTTTTCAAATGGGATTGCAAATATTTCATTAGAAGAAAAGATATGTTTCTTTATAGATAACTTATGAAAATTAGCAATTTATCTTAGCACAATTGATATATTTTGTTTAGTGACACCATACATGATTACATGAGGAATTGTACCTCACTTGACAATTAAAATCTTCTTGGGGGCCGGTGAGATGGCTCAGCGGCTTAAGCGCCTGCCCAGCAAGCGCGAGTGCCCGAGTTCGACTCCCGGAACCCACATACGAAAAAGGGGCCGGTGATATCGCTCAGCGGCACGGGCGCCTGCTGGCGCGCGAGGTCCTGAGGTCGACCCCCCGGTACCCACAAAAAAAAAAAAACTTCTTAAGATAATTTCCTATAATTATATGAATAACATTATCAAAATAAAAGTCTCAAAACCTTTATTAAAAAAACTTTATATTAGCTTCATATTTTTAGATCCAGTAAAAATTTAGAAAAAGTTTTGATAATTCAAATTGAGAAAACCGAATATGACAGAAAATAATCTTTTATGATAATAATAGTATGGCCTAGCTCACACAATAAAGCAAGTGGCATCTCAGTAATGTCAGAAATCTCACATGGATGCAAAGAAATTTATATCATAAAAAACAGACAGTTTTTTCATTTCTGCCTAAAATTGAAATTTATTGCTAAACTGTAACCAATAAATTGTTTTGTTAATTTTGTTAGTGTAAGTTTTTAGTACTATTTTAATACTGAAATTCACTTACTAACCTGAAAGAAAATGGGCTTTGAAATATGTGTATTGTTGGTATAGTTGCATGTTTCTTCATCTAAAAAAACAGATATCGTTTTTAAATTTCATTGTAATCAATAGATGTATGCAAATGATGTGATAATATTTTTTATTTTACACAGTTGTGCATTGAGTATGATAAAATCTATGATGCACTTCAATAAGAACATTCTTTGATCACTTATACTTTTAAAAAACCTGAATTGTATAGCTGTACCATTTTTTTTTTTTTTTTTTGTGGGTACCGGGGGGACGACCTCAGGACCTCGCGCGCCAACAGGCACCCGTGCCGCTGAGCGATATCACCGGCCCCTTTTTCGTATGTGGGTTCCGGGAGTCGAACTCGGGCCCTCGCGCTTGCAAGGCAGGCGCTTAAGCCGCTGAGCCGTCTCACCGGCCCTAGCTGTACCATTTAAAGATGTTAGAAGGTCTTCTGCTGGAAATAGAAACTGCATCTAAGGAAACCCATTATCTAATCCTCACAGGTTATAGCAATCCATACTGTGTAAATCAAATCCATCCTTGGACACTTTGGTGCACATTTCTATACTCTGCGTTTCCTTTATCCCCAGAGGTTGAACAAGACATGAGGAAAGACAGTTATGATTGTTTTCAGTTACTGAAGAAAGAGGCTTTTTATATTTGCTGGGAGGATCAGAGAGGCATCTTACCACCTGGAGAGCTCCCTTAGCTCCAGGTGTTAAGTCGTTGGGGTGTGTTTGTTCTTTTGTTTGTCTTTCAGAGCTGCCTGGAAAAGCATGACCATCATGTTCAGCTTTGATGACTGTGGGAGATAGGTTAGATATAAAACACACTACAGAGAAAGACAGATGCTTGTTGTATTTGTATTGAAAAGTTTAGAAGTAAAATGTTAAAATGGTTTGGGTCCACATATTTTGAAACAAACAAAGGTATAAACAGAAATACTTGTAAATTGCTTAGCAAATTATCTCTGATTCCCTGTTTTTTAATTATAAAATGTCTTATTGAAATTGGTCTTAATATTCCAGGCTTTGCTTTACAATACTGCTTTTCTTATAGGCTGTAACAACTGAGTGTTATAAAGCAAATGAATTTTTTTATATCTGAAGCTTACTGGAAAGCTAAGGAATAAATTTATTTTGGGATGTAGCAAACCAATATATTTAAAAAATAAACAGTATATAGAAATAGTTAGTTATTATCCAGTTGAGTTTTCACTGGTGTAAAATAACTTTTCCTTTTATTTTGTCTTCTTCCATCCTAATATTGTGGCAAATTCTATTTAAGATCTTGCTACTCACGATATAGTGTGCTGTGAACCAAAAGAATCTGGATCGCTGGAGAAATTGTTAAAAATACAGACTCCCCATACTCACTGGATTAGAATCTGTATTACAACAAGATTTCCAGGAGATTAGAAAGCATTTTAAAATTTGAGATGAAGTATTTTATTGTAGGCATTATGTTACAGTAAATATCTACTATGTAAAATTTTGATTCCTGTGATTAGATTGTGTTTTCCACCATATAAAATAATGAAGTCATAAGTTTTCAACTTCAGAATAACTCAGTATATTTAAAGGTGAGTCAACATAAGTTATTTTCAGATTATACTTGCCCATCAAGATACATATGGTTAATTTAAAGACATACTTCTCAAAATTCAAGAGAAAATGAGATACATAATTCTTTTGAAGAGCATATGATTTCATATTCATTATTCCTTTATTATGTTTTCTTCAACACTAGAACAAATTTTAGTTTTTGGAAACTCTTAAATACTTAGTAAAGAGGATTCCAACTAGTTGGAGAATGAATATCAATGGTAGAGGGCTACTAACATAGGGTTTTGCATTGTTTGGTGTTTTGCTTTTTTTGTAAGATTTCAAATGTATGTTCCCACTATCATTTCTTTAAAGAGTCTTAGAAGTGTGAAAACATGAGTAAAAATTTCAAGTGACTGATTTGGCTTTACTAATTCCATATTGTTAATTTCATAGGTAAAGATTAGTTCTTTTATGTTAAAGCTCATTTTACAATGTACACTTATTTTACACACGATTGTTTATATCAGTTGTAACAAATATAAATATCGATAAACTTCAGGGCTATAATCAGGACTATAATCCTGTTTCATAACATCATATCTACCCCACACACTCACGAAATCATCTTTTACTCTATACCCATGTTCTTCTCTTCATCCTTATTTCAGCCACTTCATCACAATTTACTTAAGAAATCCTTTATTATGTCATTTTAGCCAATGTTTCCTACTCTGACATCATGCATATATTCAACAATTTTTATTTATTTTTTCTTTTTTTAATTTTAAAAATAAAAAACAATAAAAACAATGATGCAGAATTTCAAAACAAGATAATAGGAGATCAACAATGGTTAATATATTGCATATTGTTATCTTCAAAGTAGTTGCTCAGATTACAAGACATAGGCATGAAAATTTGATCAAACAACGTAAACACAAACCATTCTTCTTGATGAACTAATAGAGATTAGTAGTATAATTCTCTTATCTATCATATATATATGAACTATATATATATATATATATATATATATATATATATTGTTCTTTTCCTTTCTTTCTTTATTCCTTTCTCCCAACCCAGTTGTTCTTTACTTTTCAGCAGTTTCTTCCCCTTTCACTTTCACAATATCTATTGCATGTCGTGGATCTCATTTACTCTTTCATTTTTTTACACTAGGGAGACAATATGATGTTTACACATGCAAGTCTGATTTATTTCACTTATAAATATGGTCTCAAATTGCATCCATTTATCTATAAATCCTCGAAGGCCAGTGAGATAGCTCATAAGTGCCTGCCTGGCAAGGGCAAGGTCCTGAGTTCGACTCCCGGTACCCACATACGAAAAAAGGGCCGGTGATATTGCTCAGCAGCACAGGTGCCTGCTGATGCGTGAGGTCCTGAGTTTGACCCCCAGTACCCACCCAAAAAAAAAAAAGCCTCGAGTTCATCCTTCTTTGTAGCTGAGTAGTAATCCATTATATAAAAAGACCCCATCTTTTTCAGCCATTCCTTGGTTGATGGGCATTTGGGTTGTTTCCAAGATTTAGCTATTACAAATTGTGCTGCTATAAACACGGGTGCACATATATTGCTATGGTATGATGTTTTCAGTTCTTCTGGGGAAATATCCAGAAGGGGAATAGCTGGATCAAATGGAACCTCCAATCCTAGTTTTTTGAGGACTCTCCACACTGAGTCCCACAGTGATTCCACCAGTCTACACTCCCACCAACAGTGGAGAAGGGTTCCTTTTCCCACACAGCCCCGCCAGCATTTTTTATTGATTGATTTCTTGATGACAGCCATTCTTTCTGGAGTGAGATAGAATCTCAGTGCTGTTTTAATTTGTACTTCTTGAATGACCAATGATGTTGAACATTTTTTTAATATATTTATTTGCCATTTGTATTTCTTCATCTGAAAAGTGTGTATTCATCTCAGATGCCCATTTTTGGATTGGGTCTTTGAATTTGGGCATCCTGATTTTTTTCAATTCTTTATCTGTTCAAGATAGAAGTCCTTTTTCTGAGGGACAGTTGGCTAAAAAGTTTTCCCATTCTGTGTGTTGTCTTTTCACTCTGTTGGTGATTTCTTTTGATATTCAAAAACATTTTAATAAGATGAGATCCCAACTGTGGATTCTTTGCGTATTTCCCGTGCAGTTTGGGTCTTGTTCATGAACTCTCTGCCTATCCCTATGTCTTTAAGATTTCTACCTACTTTGTCTTTCAGTAGACTTAGTGTTTCTGCTTTAATATGTAGATCTTTGATACATTTTGACTTTAGTTTAGTGTATGGTGATAGACATGGGTATAGATTTAATCTTCAGCATGTGGAAAGCCAGTTTTTCCAGCACCATTTATTGAAGAGGCTTTCTTCCAGTGAACATGTTTGGCTCCTTTGTCAAAAATAAGGTGGCTGAGTGTGTTTGTAGTTGTGTCTGCATCTTCTAATCTGTTCCACTGATCTTCAGGTCTGGTTTTTTTTTTTTTTTTTTTTTTTTTTGCCAGTACCATGCTGATTTTATCACATTATCTTTCTAGTATAATTTCAAGTCAGGGATTGTGATGCCTCTTGCCTTGCCTTTGTTGCCCAGGATTGCCTTTGCCATTCTAGGTCTCTTCTGTTACCTAATGAATTGTAGGAATGTTTTCTCTAGATCTGTGAGGTATGCTAATGGTATTTTGATCGGGATTGTATTAAAACTGTGTAACAGTTTTGGGAGTATGGCCATTTTCACAATGTTGTTCATCCTATCCATGAGCAAGTGATATCTTTCCATTTTCTGATATCCTCTTCGATCTCCTTTTTCAGAGTACTGTAATTTTCAATATATAGATCTTTTATTTCCTTTGTTAGATTGATTCCTAAGTATTTCATTTTTTTGGATGCTATTGTGAAATGTGTTGTTTCCCTAATTTCTCTCTCAATGAGTTTTTTTTTTTTGTGTGTGTGTGTGTGTGTACAAGAATGCTATTGATTTTTGAGTGTTGACTTTGAATCCAGCTATGCTGCTGAATTTGCTTATTAAATCTAGTAGTGGAGTTTTTGGGGTCTTCTATTTAGAGTATCATGTCATCTGTGAATAATGATAATTGAACTTCTTCCTTTCCTATCCTTATTTCTTTTATTTCTCTCTCTTGTCTAATTGTTCTGGCTCATGTTTCCAGAACTATATTGAATAGGAGTGGTGATAGTGGACATCCTTGTCTTGTTCCTGATTTTAGAGTGAAAGATTTCAGTTTTTGTCCATTTAGTATGATGTTGGCTCTTGGTTTGTCATACATGGCTTTTATCAGTTTGAGGTACCATCTATTCCAATTTTCTGTAGGGTTTTTATCATGAATGAGTGTTGGGCTTTATCAAAAGCTTCTTCTGCATCTATTGAGATGATCATGTGATTTTTGTCTTTGGCTCTGTTGATATAGTGTGTTACATTTATTGCTTTGGGTATGTTGAAGCATCCTTGCTTTCCTGGAATGAATCCCACTTGATCATGGTGTATAATCTTCTTGATGATTTGCTGTATTCTGTTTGCTAGTATTTTATGGAGGATTTTTGCATCTATGTTCATTAGGGAGATTGGCCTGTAGTTCCCTTTTTTGTTTGGGTCTTTCTCTGGTTTTGGTATCAGGGTAATACTTGCCTCCAGCAATGATTTAGGGAGAATTGCTTCCTTTTCAATTTCATTAAAGAGTTTGAGGAGTATTGGCATTAAATCTTCTCTGAACTTCTTGTAGAACTCAGCCATGAATCCATCAGGAACTGGGCTTTTCTTTGTTGGTAAGTTTTTAATTATGTTTTCAATTTCATTAACTGATAGTGAGTTATTCAGAATTTTTACATCTTCTTGATTCAGCTTTGGTAATTGATACATTTCTAGGGTTCTGTCCATTTCTTCTGCATTTTCCATCCTATGAGAGTAAAGATTTTTGAAGTGGGTATTGATCTTCTGAATTTCCACAGGATCTGTAATGATTTCACCCTTTTCATTCCTCATTGCATGAATTTGAGTTTTTTCTTTCCTCTTTTTGATAAGATTGGCTAGGGGTTTATCAATTTTGTTTATTCTTTCAAAGAACCAACTCTTTGATTCATTTATTCTTTGTGTTGTTTTCTTAGTATCCATTGCATTAATTTCTTCTCTGATCTTTATAATTTCTTCCCTTGAATGGGCTTTGGGTTTGACTTGCTCTTCTTTTTCTAGAAGCTGGAGGTGCAGCATTAGTCTGTTTGTATGTGCTCATTCTGTTTTCCTGATGTGAGAATTCACCACTATAAATTTCCCTTTTAGGACTGCTTTCATTGTGTCCCACAAGTTCCGGTATATTGTATTTGCATTTCATTTGATTGTAGATATTATTTAATTTCTTCTTTAATTTCATCTGTGGCCCATTGGTTGTTCTGGAGGATGTTATTTAATTTCTATGTGTTTATAGAGTTTTTGTGATTTCTTTTGCCATTAATTTCCAATTTCATTGCACCATGGTCAGATAATATGCATAGGATAATTTCATTTCCTTTGCATTTTTTTAAGCATGTTCTATAGGCTAGTATGTGGTCTATTTTAGAGAACGTCCTGTATGCAGCTGAGAAGATTGTGTATTCCGACTTTGGGTAGAACACTCCGTAAACGTATACTAAGTCCTTTTGTTCACATGTTTGATTCAGTTCTGTTATTTCTTTGCTGATTTTTTGTCTAGCTGATCTATCTCTTTTTGATAATGAGTATTAAGGTCCCCCATTACAATTGTGTTATTGCTTATTTGATTTTTCATATCTATTAATATTTGTCTTATATAGTTGTGTGCCCCTGTATTTGGTGCATTTATGTTTATGATTGTTATTTCTTCCTCTTGAATTTTTCCCCTAACAAGTATGTAATGACTTTCTTTATCTCTTTTGATCATTCTTGGTTTGAAGTTCACATTTTCTACAAATAGAATAGCTACCCCTGCTTTTTTTTTTTTTCTGGGTTCCTCTTGCATGGAGTATTATACATGGGCCAGGTATATAGCTCAGTGGCACAAGTGCCTGCTTGGCAAGCACAAAGTCCTGAGTTCAATTCCCAGTACCAAAACCGCCCCCCCCCCCAAAAAAAAACAGAGAGATGTACATTTTGCAAGGTAGAATTTCCATTTAAATTTATCAACAAAATATACCCTGCCCACACCTTACTTTTTCTGTACCTCCACAAATTCAGAGGTCTCCATGGGGATTAAGTAATATCAAAAAGACAAAAGATCTATAGTGTTCAGAATTATCATGAAATTCAAGAAAGAACTTTGACTGCTTTTTCCATTATTCTTCCATTTATCTTCATTATTCTATCCGTTAAAGAACCTGAATCATTTTTATTTCCAGTTCTCTGTGTAATTTTATCAGATGTGTTAGACATTAACTGCCTAAAGGAACTTTGTCATACATTTTCACTAACCAAGTGGTTGTGAAGTAAAGATTACTTTCTTTGTTGGGTATAAAACACAAAATTTAGTTACACAAATTATCAGGTACTTTGGACAGAGTAAAGTGTACCATTTAGGGTAGTAGTATGTTCTTTTGGAAAGGGAATTATCAATGCATCTTAGAATTATTTGTAAATATGTATGAAAAGAGACTGCAAACCAATTTTAAATCTTATTTTGTAACCACTTGAACTGTACAGATAATTTGTATATTTTCTTAAATTGTCATTTTAAAATATAACATTGATCTTCCAATATAAAAATTAAAATTAACTACATTGTTTAAGAACATTTCTCCCTTGCCTCCACTCTTATCAAATTAATTTTGTTTTAATTTTAAAAAATAAAGTGTACAACTTGAAAAAGAACTGTAATTAAGGTGATTGCCTTCCTCCAGGTTTTTCTAAGGCATTCCACTTCAACCTCATCCCAGAGACCCAGGAGAGACATTAGTAAGAAATGATAACTGAAATGTTGGGAGTATTGAGTGTATTAAAAAAACAAAAAGGAAGGGAACAAGTGGTAGATGCATGAATTTGTAAGCCAGAGCAGATTTCAAAAATTTGCTCAGCTCAAAATTCCAATTTACCAGTGTAACTTTGTCCTTTTATTTAAGTGTTAAAGTTCAAATTTAGAGTTGGTAGAATCAGATTTCATTCCTGTCACATGTTTACTTTTTGGTTTTGAATAATTTTTAACATCTCTGGTTCTTAGAATTTGCTGTTTTATGGCAAGGTTGAAAAGTATACTTAAATAGCATATAGTACTCATACAGTACTTAAGCATACAGTATTCATGCTCATTATTGTTATTTCATTCATTGATAATGGCTACATTAGTATTAACATTCATTGTGACAATCATTCACATCTATAAATTAATTGAAGTTGATTTTTCCCTCTCTCAGCACGTAGTTAAGGAAGTTGCATTGAGGAAATGGAAGTATTGTTTCTGATGCTTCCTTTAATCCTCATCTTCCTATATTCCAGGGAAGTTAGGGATAGTGGTGAGGAACTTAGAATTAGAGCATTTGATGATAGGATGCAGGAACTTAAAATTGTAGGATGGGCCACAAGAAATTTCATCTGTCTCCAAACTTTTCCAGAAGGATTAATACATATTTTATTCTACCTATTTCAACCAATGATTTCCTAATCTGGGAGGTGAATATTTACTGTCATTGTATTGAGGTCTGTTGATGAGCTAAGGAGTCATCAGCAATTAGTTCATATAAACTCTAATCAGTACAGATTTGGAATGCATTCAGAGTGGGAAGAAATGTGGCTCAAAGTTTTCAGCAGAGGGATCGGTTAGCCTGCCTTACAATGTGAGAATAACATTGCAATTTGTAGGTAGAGAACTGACATAATCATAGTTTGGACCAGGATACAGCTAGTGAGGTAGTAAAGAACAGTGGATGTGGGATTTTTATTATATATGTGATAGAGAAGTTAGGGCATTAACAAATTAGACATGGAGGTAGGAAAGAAAAGAAGATTGTGTCCAACATTTTGAATCCTTGTTTTTCACCTGACTGAAATGGGAAATAAGGAATTCTGTGTCTGGAGTAGATTTAGGGAAAAAACTGTCTTGTTTTAGCAAGATGCATCTGAAGATGTATATTTGGGATCCATCCTTGTGTAGTTTTAACATCCTGAATCTAGAAACCAGTGTTAGTAGCAAGGATGAAAAAAAGACTAGAGGACACAACTCCAAGACGTGCCCACACCAGAGGCATGAGGAGGTGAGCGCCCAAATACACAGGGAAGAACTTGTGCCCAATACTGTGAGGGTAAACTGCGGGCAGTGGAGTGCCAGCAGCCTAGCACTTCTGCAAGAGGGAAGAATTAGCTACTAAAATGCTGCTGAGGGTGCATGAGGATGTTAGAAGTCAGCCAATTGACCACTGGAAAATAGATACTGTGTCTTGAAAATAATGATCCCAAACCCATTTTGTGTTAGATTTTTCATGCCATTTCATTTATATTCTGCCTTTAGTGATAGCATTTTGAGTCACTATCACATCCTTTTGGTGACTTCCAAACAACACGTCAATTACATTGTCCTTCTTTCTTTTCAAAATAAAGCCACTTTACTCTAATTTTGTACCTACTTATGGAACTGGTACACAGTGTAATTCTCAGCACCTTTAGGATTCTTATATTGAGTATATTGCACTGCCTCCATTACCTTATTACCTACAAAGATTTAAAAGTCATGCCATCCAAACAAGTTAAAAATTGTTTTAGTCCTCTACTGTATGTATATGTATTCATATTAATTTCATGAGCATATTTGAAAATGGTCTGTCTCTAAACTTTTTTCCAGCCATTCTCCTCCTCACTCCCTCTCAAACTTCGTGTGATAAAAATTTCCTCTATAACTTATGAAATTTCTCTGCTTAATGACACTGAATATTTTCTAAACACTAAAACCAGTGACTTCTTATGATTAGTCTCACTATGAAACTACTGTAAGTAGGGAGTTGAAAAAATATTTGCACTGTTTGTAAGTTTGATTTACCATGACTGAAATTTCAATAATAAATCCACAGGAACTCCTTTTTTGACTTAAACTTTTCATGGACCCTAGTTTGAAAGTCACTGGTCCAGAAAACAAGCATTATACTAATGCTTTTTATAGAGGACGACACCTAAAGTAAAGGCCAAGCTGATTGTCTCTACGTTCCTATGCATCTCCCACTGTTAAATTTCACATTAATTTGAGATTGATTTTTAGTAATTAAAATCACAGTTATATTAGCCTCTTGACACAGATTTAAAATGAAAAGCTTTAACTTTATAAATATTAATGTTTTTATTTTTTTTGTGGCTGATGGTGCTAAAAGGTAACAATACAACATTTGGAGTCTCTAGCCCTGAACATGAGCCAGCATCATAATCTGCTTATCAGTGAAAAATGCTCAGGGAGTGTGAAATTCAACAAGACAAGCCAAAGAAAATTAATTCAGGCTTGCCTCAGAAATGCCAATTGACCTAATCTCCCCAATCTATTAATTTTGAAGGTAGAAGAGCAAGAGATAGAAAAGCCTAGTGGGTAATCACGGTGACACGAGACTTAGGAGCAGCTCACAATGTAAGCTCCCTTCATGGAGACCAACTGGGGAATGCTGAACCATTGCTTTAAATAGGCATAGGCCATGCTGAATCTTACAGGTCAAAAGCAAAACCCAAAAATCAATAATAAAAAGAGAATTAGGGTATTTGAAGATGTAAGTAATGTAATGCATTGATTTAATGCAAGTGGCACTTGGAGTCGGAAGCATTCTGTAATAGAAAAATGATGTCTTTCTGTGAGCCATACAAGGACCTAACAGCTTCTTTAGCAGATTTGGAAATAATAAAATCTTTAAATCATAACACTTATAAAATGATATAATGATAAAAAGTGTTCTTGACAACTAGTTATATAGCATGCAGACTGGTTAAAGTTTGTAAGCTTCAAGCATTGTAGCTGATCCATTCTTTCATTCTCTATTGAAAATAATAAAACAGAATGTATCTATAATTAAGGCGATGCAACTAACATTCTAGAAAATATAGCTCAGTAAAATGTATCTCAGTATATTATACTTAAATCAAGTATGCATTTTCTCTGTTATTGTAACCTTCCAAGGTAATAAACTCTATAGGAAAAATTTATAAGAAGTAATATCTATTAGTAATATGGTGATTTAAAACAATATCTAGTCTGGATGACTAATTGATCATAAATACAAGCAAAAGTCAATAAATTTTAGTTTGGAGTCTTCTTGGGTTCCTGAAATACTGATTTTGGTTTTTCTAGCAAACTGTAGGTTTCAGTCAGTATCACAATCAATATCGGCCTTTGTTCTACTTCTCTTACCCCTTCCTCTTAACCTTGATATTGAAATAGGTTTAAAGAAGATGATAGAAATAGAGTCCCAAGAGGAGTAATGAGGGCACATCCAAGAAACTGAGCAGAAATAGAGTAGCCTACCTTGATTTTTAAAATCATTTTTCTCTAGAAGTCTTAATTAGAGATGAACTAGTAATATTTACTTAATAAATAGTGAATTTTAAAAGGCTTCTGGTGTTAGCTTCAAGTCTTTTACAGTATGACAAGCCTAAAAACTTGATTTAATACCAGTAATTATTATAAATTAAATAAAGACTGGTTAACACTAGAAATCTGTTTTTTCTTAACCTGGTTTTTTAGGACATAGTCTCTGCAGTTTTGATTTGACCTGTAATCTACTTATGTTCATACTCACTTCATATTCATTTAGAATTTGTATACAGAGTGGGATCTGGCTGACGGCTTGTGGATTGATCGCCGTGGATCAGTCAAAGTCACTGGCCCTTTTGGAAAGCACCTTCACCTTTTTAACCCTGAATGAGCCCATTAGAAGTAGTAGGTATGCAGATGTCCGAATAAAGAAAGTACATTTTATTTATGTAATTTGAGCTTTGACAGTTCTGAAAGTGAATACCAGCTTTGAAAATTACTGTGGGCATTGGACAATAACTCATTGGTGACTTTAAAACCTAATTTTCTCACCTGCAAAATTAATTTTACTAACTTGTAATGGTTAAATAATGCAAACTCAATACAGTACTGGGACATATAAAAACATTCACTTATATACTAATCACTTAACAAATATTTATTGAGATATTATTATGTGCCATAACTAAGTCAATTTGGAGTTACAAGCATAAAGTTTGAATTAAAGTCCTTATTTTCATGGATTTCTTAGAAGAACCAGGAAGAAAACTAAACAAAACTTTGCATTGTACTAGTTCTGGTAAAAATAGTGTACTAAAAGGTATATTAACCAGAGTATCTATTTATCACTCTATTGACACTCAGGAAAGTCTTTCTCCTTCAGAGATTGTTTTGAAGAATATAAAAATGAAATTATTTGTGTAAATCTTTATTCAATATCTGGTACAAAGTAATCATACAGCAAATGTTACCTGTTACCTTAACATGAGATCTGAAGTTCTCAAATCAGCAGGGTTTAACTTGCAAAGGTGAGGAGGATAGTTCTTCGGGAAGCTACAATACCATGTGCAAAGCCTGGGGGTGAATAAGTTAAGGGTAGTTTAAAAAAATCAAGTGTAATCACTATATGATAGAATAAAGCTAATAGAATATTTAGGTCTTGAGTTATGATGAAGCAAATTATAAACTAAGAAAATGTAGAAAATGGAACACACAACATGTTAATGTGGAGAGCTGACATAATTAAATGCAGAAATAACAATAAAGCATTTTTGATTGTTATAACAAAGAATTTGTATGCTGAGACCATCACATGCAATATCTCATTTATATATTCCAACATATTAATTATTCTTCTTTTACAGTTGAAGAAATAGAGACCTACAGAAATAAGTGATTTTCTCAAAATCATACAAATAAAATGGTAAAAATGGAACTCTAACGTAATTTAGTTTGATCTTTAATATCTATGATATATTTTTGCTCATATTAGTGACATAGCAAAACTTTTCTAAGTGTACACAAAGGTAAGATATGAAACAGCAGCACTAAAAATTCAAGAAGTAGCCTGGCTTAGTAACTAATGCATATAATTGTAGCAGTCAGGGAGACTGAGGCAGGAGAATCACAAGTTTGAACCCAGACTGGGCAAGTTAGCAACTTAGGGACACCCTGTCTTTAAAATATAAAAAAAACAAACAAACAACAACAACAAAAAAAACTGGGATTGGAGGTCCCATTTGATCCAGCTATTCCCCCTCTAGGTATCTTCCCAGAACAATTAAAAACATCGTACCACAGCGATATATGTGCACCCATGTTTATAGCAGCACAATTTGTAACAGCCAGATCTTGGAAACAACCCAAATGCCTATCAACCGAGGAATGGATAAAAAAGATGTGGTATTTTTATACAATGGAGTACTACTCAGCAATAAAGAAAGATAAACTGGAGACTTTTGTAAGTAAACAGATGCAACTCGAGACCATACTCATAAGTGAAATAAACCGAACCCACATGTGTAAACATTGTATCATCTCCCTAGTGTGAGAAGCTGAGAGAGTAAGATCCAAAATGTATAATAGATATTGTAAAATAGGAAGAAACTATTCAAAAGGAAAGTGAAACTGGGATGGGGGAATGGAGAAAAGAAGGGAACAGAAAAAGAAAAAAGATATATACATACAAGATAGTTAAGATAGATACACTACTAATTTTACTTAGTTCATTGAAAAGAAAGGTTTGTGCTAATATTGTTTGGACAATTGAATGTGGATATCTTGTACCCCGAGTAACTAATTTAAAGATAACAATATGCAATGTATTAACCATTGTTACCCTCCTATTTGTTGTTTTGAAATTCTCTTCTTTTTTTTTCTTTAAAAAAAAAAAAGGGCTAGGAATGTAGCTCAGTGTGCAGGCTCTGGTACTGAAAAAAAAATTTCAAGTTTTGTTACCTGGATTCAGATAACTGCTGTGAAATAAAGAGGGAAGAGCAAAATTGGGAGATATTTAAAGTTGACAATATATGGTACTTAATTGTATATTGTGTTAGAGTGAGGATGATTCAGAGTTGGCCTCCACGCCTGACTTGGGCAATTGCATGAGTACTGCTTCATTTGCTGAAGCATGGGACATGTGTGGATGACTGAATGTAGGAGAAAATGTTAAAAATTGTGGGCTCAACTTTGGACATGCTGATAATGAGGCACCTGGAATATGCCCTATCTGAGAGGTCCTCTAGTGTAAAGTATGACTTCCCATGGGAAGGCAAAGACTTGAGGGCCATCATTAGTGACTGGTAAAAAAAGACATTTGAAGCTTTGCATGCAGCAGTGTAAAGGGAAGAAACATCAATTTAGGAGGAAAAACAGCAGTTTTCAACTACTGTGCCCAGAAGCTAGATTAGAGCTTTGCGTACTCAGAGATGGACAGAGGACTATCATGAGTTTCAGGGTGTACATACAGAGTGAAATGAGGGAGGAGAGAGGGAGTAAAGGAGAAGAGGGGGAAGAGAGAGAGACAGAAAGAGATAGAGAAAGAGAGAATCTAAAATGGTAGAGTGTCGGTATCAAATTCTGCCAAGATCTGATGTGAAGCCTCTTTTAAGACAAGTTTCAGCAGCATAAGCGCATCTGGATGGCAGTTGAGAGACTGGATAGACAGTGAGGGCGTAGAAATGGAGAATGAATGGTGACAAAATTTTCAAGAATGTAGATTCTAAAAGGAAGGACAAGCTATAGAAGCTTGGAAGGATGACACATTGCAGGTGATTTTATTCAAAGAGAATCCATGTTCATTATTTAATAAGAAGTGATAGATGTTTCTAATTAAAAAGAAAAACAACTTCAGTCCTGAAAGTAGTAAATTAATATCAAAGACTGTGTGTGACTTATGAGTAATCATAAAAATAATACAAGTTCTTTACTAAATGCTTGATATGAGCTGGGCACAACAGTCTTTATACATAAAAGGTACTTTAATTCTCATATACACCTATGAAGAAAGTATGATTGTGTCGTCCATCTTTGGGAAGAAGAAATTATGGCTAAGAGAACCATAAATCAGGAACTAAGACAATTTAGTAACTGCACTGTCTTTATTATCTGAAAACAAACACATGTAGAATATATACTTTTAAATGTTATTTTATTATGACCACAAGAATAATGTCTTTATTATATGAGACAAATAAAAGTAGATAAAAAAGAAAGTTGATAAAAGTATCCTCAAGTGACTTCAGAAAGGAAATACCTATATTGATATATAAAAAAGCAAACCACCATAAGAGAATCCAGCAAATATTGAAATAGATAATGTTAGATAAAGAGAGGGATAGCCTATTATTACATAATGTTCTGTTGCAGATGTATTATTTTCACCTTGTCTAAAAGTATTAGTGCTGTAGGAAAAGTGAAGCTCGGGGGCACTGTAATTGAAGTACTTCTAAATATGTTTTTTTAGCCCTAATAAAGGCTTCTTTCCATTTTATTTTTTATTTTTGGAAACTATATAAGAGGGGGTTTAATAATAATGATTTAGATAGTAGAATGCTTTTTGTCAAAACCCTTAACACTGAACTGAAAGAACCTTTCAGTTGAAGAAGAAACAAAGGAAGAGTAGGGCGAGAAGCACGTGCAAAGATTCAGACCGATCATCTGGTTAAGCATGGGGGACTGAACCTGAAAAGATTTATGGGGCATCGAGTAATTTGCTTTATGCTGTTAATAATTGCAACACCACTTATTCCTACTTCCCTTATTAACTTTCTCTGCATCACTGCTCTTTTCGAGTTCATCTATCTTAATGAAATATCCATCTTGTGTCTTTCCTTTCTGCTTTACATTTTATAGTTTTTAGGGGATCAAACTAGTTTTCTCAGCTGGACACACTCAGTAGCCAGAGGCCAACTTCTCTTCCAAGTTAGACTCCATGCAATTTCCCCCATTAGGCGTTTGTTTCATTGTCTACATGAGAGCAATAAAACTTATCATCTAGCTCAATCAAACACACCAGCTGGAAACATCTTCTTGCTGGGAATGAACAGACTAGCTTCAAAAAAGAAAAAAGAAAAGAAAAACAAACAAAAAAGGGCTTCCTTAGATTGTGTTGGTAAAACAATCTCTATCTGTTAGAACATTTCTTGTTTCTTCATATCTGCATTTTTATGCATTTTGACAATCTAATGAGTGCTTTTGTTTCATAGAAGTAATAATATCAGAACTCTGGTTATAATAAGTGAAGGCATGGGATTGGAAGCATGAATTATAAGTAGGTTTTGAGTTACAGAAATCAGTATTTCATTCTATCTATATCCAATTTGATCGACGCTTAGTTCCCATTCTCTGTGCATGGATTTAGAAGGTCTTTTTCAGTCATCTAGGACATTCTCTGTATCGTAAACGGTAGGATCACTGCAGTAGTATATTAAGCAAGTTTGAAGTGAGGGGATAGGTGAAAAAGTGAGAGCAATATGAAGATGAGTCTTACATGAACCAAACATCGCTGATGGATGTTTGTGTATGTATATACGCATATTTGTGGCATTTATTTGATGGGGGAGGGGCTTTCTATATCCCTGCTTGTTCGAGGCCCTGCATATGGTTCCTGCAGATGAGTGAGTTAGATCATGGGTGAGAACATTGGTGGAGGAAGAAGCTCAGATGACTTACCACATTGGGATGGTTTAGTTATAACATATTTTAGATTGTGATGAATAGAATGCAGCGAAGATCTCTTTATTTCTGGATGACAGTAATTACTTTTCAACAATAGTAACAATTACTTTAGTTACTAAAGTGCTAGTTTCTTTGAGGAAGATCATAAATTTGTCAGCCATGATCATCTTATTTTCTAAGCTTAGAGGGTCATTATGTACACGTCAGGACAAATTTAGTGAGAGATGTCTGCTTCTGTTTGTAAGAGTATATATTGTGCAAAAATGTTCAAAAGCAAATTAGCCTGCAACCTTTCAGTTTGTGGACCTGGCCCTTTATCAAAGAGCATTTAGCTTTGTTTAGATCAAAGTCAAGAAGTAACTATTTTTCTGACATAAAAGTGGCTTTAATTTCTTTTTAAATTTACAGTGATTCAGATCAGTTTGCCGTTAGGCATTAGTTTGACATTAAACTAACTAAACATCAATTTGACATTAAAACAACAATAAATTTAAGGCCAGTTTGAGATAGAAATACATTTCGGATGGGGCATTAGGCTTATATTTAAAGCTACAGGGAAGGTCCCCCACGGTGTCTCACCTCACTTTACTCGCGCTTGTTTACCTGAAGAATGCAGCTTTGGTTATTGCATTGATGGACAGGTAAGATTATTATAAACAGATTTATAATCGACAACATTCAGATTCCATAACAAAAGAGTGCAACATTCTTAGCTGAGCTTTCAAACAATATCATTTTAATAAACAAGAAATTCCTCCGTTCTTTCTCTCTCTCCACGTCTATCTACATATTTTCTAGCTGTTAACAGTAGTATGTTTCAAAATTATTATTTTATACAGCAGTAAATAAGGGCAAGTTGTAAGTATATTTGGAGTTTGTGTACATAAGAGTGATACACAATGCCCTCACAAGCTATCTCCCTATGAATTTGTTTCCCCACAAATAAATACCCATCTTTAATCAGTGTTTTGTTACACAGACTATATGTCTCTGAGGATGTAGAGATATTTTTAATTTTTTCTGGATAATAAAAATAAAATAATAGGAATACATAATTATAAATGTTAATAACTAGAAGTCATGAAATTAATAAATGTGTTTGCCTCCTTTTAATAGACAGTTTTTTTTAGAAGCAAAATCTGTCATGTAAGTTGTTGAAAAGATAGCTCTTGGTTTTGTACAAAGCGATTTTTTTTAAAGCACAAATAATTCATGCATGAAACTTTACAAATCAAGCGTCTTGGAGGAGATTTATGGTTTGATAAGAGGGTGGTGGGGTTCTGTTTTATTTTTGTCTTTTAGCTGGAGGCATAAAACATCATTTTCTGCCTGTAAAAAGTACTTAGAATTCAGTATTCAAAACATATCCAGGCACACACTTCCTGCTGCCTTGCTAACCTATTTTCCAGGGTCATTTACTTTCAAGTACAGTTAAAATTTTTCTCTGTCGAACTGAAGTATGTACCAAAGGCTCTCGGGATTTGACTTCAGCATTCCAGACTTTTATCTAGAGCAGGTAGCCTAAGTGGATTTTCTGTCTTGTGAAACTCCCACAGTGAGACCACAGAGGAGAAAATGGAGCTAAGTACTGACAGATGAGCCACAAGTCCCTATATTGAGGTTCAGGGTTGCAGTTAGAAAAAATATATATAATTTGCTGATCTTAAAGGATATACCTTTCAAGAGTCTCAGCTATTTGCCCCTACATTTTCTGTTTAATATGTTTCACAGGAAGGTGTTTTCAATACCAGTATGTCTCAGATACCCCTACTTCCATTATTTTTATGTAACAAAGTGTAAATTCTATTTATTCAAGATCACTACAGGGAGGGAAAAAAAAACTTTAATGTAGATGGCCTTCAATCCTCTTTCCTCCTGCTCCAATTTCTTTCTGGTCTATCTCTATAAGGCAACAAAGTTGGCCTAAATTTCCACTCCTTTCATGTAGTTTTAAATAAATATGTCTTTTATGGATATTTTGAGTTTCCAGTGATTTTAGAACAGAATTCCAGAAAGTTTGAGTGACTTTCTGTTTTTCAGATTGATTTCAACTGCATCTGACTGCAAAGTTCTTGAGTTTCTGCTTTGCTTTGCTTTGATTCTGTGGTGTTTTAACTTTTTTAAATTAGCTGTCAGTAGCAAAGAAGTAAGAAATATTAGCTTCCATTGAACACTTAGGTGAATTGGCAATACCATTCCATTACTAAATGCCTACAAAATCCTTCTGGAGTGTAGCCCCTGTCACTACTTTGGTAAATGCAGACTCCCTCAAATTTGAATTATTCCTACCACTGCCTACTATTACATCACTTCAATCTAATCCTCTGTTGCCATTTTTCATCTTACTGCCACTTTAGCTTTACTGACATAGTTTTACTACCCATTCACTGAAGTCCTTCAAATTTGCTGATTGTCCTATAAGAAGAGCATAGATGTTACAAAATCTCTGTCAACTCTTGTGACTTACTATAGGCCACGTGAAGACCTGTGCGTAGATTGATGCTGGGGCTGAGTGCAGACTCAGCAAGTTTGCCTCCAGTCCCATCTGCCAGAGGGGGCTGTGAGAGCAACCATGCTAGGTATAGTTGATGTAAACTTGAGATCTGAAGGACAGAAAGGACAGCTGAAATGATCCTATGACAGCAGTTAAAAGAGAAGCTGATATTTACTGAGCATTTTTTGTCAGAAGTATTCAAACAATTCGAGGATCTAGGATGTGTAGTAATCCTGTTAGCTCCAATTTACTAATAAGGAGCTGAGATTCAAAATCTCATCTGATGTGGTAAAGCTGGTAAATGGTGGTGGTCATCAGTTTTGACTATGCATCTCTATTATATTATGCTTCCTTAGTGATTTGAAAACCTTTTCATCTTTGAGAGAACCCAATGAAATGCAGATACCTCTAGCGCTGAAGCCCTTAGGGAAATAAATGCCACTGTCCTCATGTATTGAAGCTTACAATGTGCCTGTCATGCTATTAGATAGTTTACACAGGTTATTTCCTTTATCTCTACAATTTCCCAGTTTGCAGGACAATATCATTACCAATTTATAGAAGAAAAAACTCGGGTTCAGTGGCTTTCGGTAAAGCATCCAAGATCACAGAACCAATAAATCGCTGAGGCGAGATTTATATCCAGAGGGATAATTTATAAAATGGCTAGTTTCTATGTACTCCACCATTAAAAGTGTTGGTGTAAAGGCATAATAAAAATGCAGGCATAGTGTAACCAGAGATAAAACACTAAAAACATAATTTTGCCTGATTTGGTCCCTGACAGTGTGAGATCATAGGCAGCTGTGTCTCGTGGCTCAAATTACCCAGTTCCAATTCTGACATGTATGGAAGATGTATATCAATTTGAGATGATATGGAAGGAAAGTGATCATCTCAGCGAACAATGGTTTGTGACAGGTCACCATTTAGTGCCCCCAAAAGCATCTGCTGCCGATGAGAACAGACCCCCAAGTCCCATCCTGATCTAGAAAAGTTATTGGTACCCTCACTTAAAAATTCCAGCCCAACTAGTATATATTTATGATGCCTGCATTTAATGTGGTGCCCTATACTCGACTTGGCCTTTTCAAGATTGAGTTGGAGAAATTAATACAAGTATTACTTGTAGGAAAATCTACTTGGAAAAATAAAAGTGAAAAAAAAGTCTCTCAATGAGATTATGGTATAAGTTCATGAAAAATGGATTTGATATGCTGTATTTAATATATGAGAGATTAATTCTGCAAGCTGGAATTGTCAAATGTTATGGCATCATCTCCTTTTTTGATAGTCCCAGTGGGGTATTATGAAAATGTATCTCTGAGTCATTGCATATGGTTTTTAAATCTTCGTGATGGTTCTCACTTCTTCATTTCAGTGAATGAATTTCAATATGCATCATATACATATGACAAAGTTTTTATTCTTAACTCAGCATGGTGGTGTATGGCTGTAATCCAGCACTTGGGAGCCTGAGGCAGAAAGATCTCTGCCAGTTCAAGGCCAGCCTGAACTACATACTAAGTTCAAGCCCAGCCTGGAATACATAACAAGCCCTTATCTCAGAAAAAAAAATATATATATATATACATATATATATATATATATATATAGATAGATAGATAGATAGAGAGAGAGAGAGAGAGAGAGAGAGAGAGAGAGAGAGAGAGACCAGCCTGGAATACATAACAAGCCCTTATCTCCCCCCCCCAAAAAAAAAAAATATATATATATATATAGAGAGAGAGAGAGAGAGAGAGAGAGATGATGATGATGTCTCCTTGAATGTTCTTTGTTCTCACAAATCAAGTAGTATATTTTACTTTATACTTGTCGTTTTTTTCCTAGAGAGCCACTCCTTATATCAGGTGTAGAAATAATTATTTTACTACATAATTTATCCAAATTTTAAGCAAACTTCCAAAAACATTCTTTAAAACCTAAATGAAAGGCATTCTTCTTTGTAGGAAAAAATAGTTATGGATTCCATTCATGAGCTAAAATTATTACTTACAACTATATTATTTGAGTTCCAATTGTATTAAGACTGGACACTGGAATAAATGAGTATGCATGAACTAAATGCTCTTAATGAATCATTAAAATATAATAAGGATGAAATAGAACTTTGAAAAAGAACATTAATAAAAGTTAACTGATTTAGGATGCTACATCACTGATCACTGTGAATGTATCAAAGAATGTATCACCTAGAATTAGATAGCAACATATAAATAGGTAGATACCTCTTCTTTGGTAAATGATAAAAATGGAAAAGATTATATCAGGATGCCAGAACTGTCTTTTAAAACATAGATTTTTCTATGGCACAGCATTGGAAAACATGGCCTTTTGGCTAAACTCTTAATTTTTTTAAATAAAAAATTAAGTTGAAATGAAAGTAACACAATGGGCTATTACACACACACACACGCGCACACATACACGGATTTAAAATGTTGTAACTTTGATTTCCTAGAAAGTGGAGTTTCCAGTGGTTACCAAAGTCACCTCTGTTATGACTTTGATCTTCGTTCATTCATTTCAAAACATTGATTTGTTACAAGGATGCTAAGAACTGCAAGTGTTACCAATATGAGTAAGATAATTTCTCTAAACTTAAATAATTTTCATTGCCTTTTGTATATTTGCCTCTTAGGAAGTTTACATAAAACATATGTAACTATTGTAACTATTTGTTCCACAAACATTAAACATCTAGTGTAATTAGAAATAATAAAATGAATCTGGACTTAACTCATAAAAAGGCTGTAAAATCATCCAAAACAGAGTCGTAGGGATTCAGAGAAAGTTGACCTCCTCCAAATTAGATATTTTAAATGTTCGAATACTGAGACAGAATTTTAAAAAAACATTAAATGATGGTTGAGATTTGACAGTCATTTTTGGCTATTTTTCTCATGTATTTTTATTACCCCAATTTTTAGAGTTGCTGAACTCCTTTTAATATTCTTTATATGAAAGTATTTCACTCTCCACACTTCCTTTTCTCTCTTACTACGTCCCCATGTTATAAACATTCTATATCAACCTTTAGCATCAGTGATCTTTACTGTAGCAATATAAGATGGCAACATGATGTTAGGACTTAGCAGAGGCATTATATATTGAAATCACTTCCAAGTAAGTTATCTTATGCTTGGAAGTAGGGTGCAAGAATAAAGGTCTTGGGCCGGTGAGATGGCTCAGCGGCGTAAGCGCCTGCCTTGCAAGCGCGAGGGCCCGAGTTCGACTCCCGGAACCCACATACAAAAAAGGGGCCGGTGATATCGCTCAGTCGCACGGGTGCCTGTTGGCGCGCGAGGTCCTGAGGTCGTCCCCCTGGTACCCACAAAAAAAAAAAAAAAAAAAAAAAAAAGAATAAAGGTCTTGTCACAGCTTGTCACACCTGTGAATGTGGGTTCCCTCAGCTCTTGGATAACAAGTGATTTTATAGAGACATTGTGTATGACAAGTGTGCCTTTATCAGAATGTTTTCTTTTCTCCCAGGTTTGTCTTTACCATTATAATATGAGCTATTTTTATCTCTTGCTGTAAAGCAAACAGTTTGTTAAATCTTGAAATAGCGGGGATGTGATATAAAGCTCTTGAAAACAGTTGTTTTCCTTTGTTCCTTGGTTGTACTACAGGCCACTTTGTTTCTGACTCTTTCAGGTAAATCTACAGCATAAGCTATTGCTAACATAGAGGGTGTAACATTAGACGGTGAATCTGGTTTAAGTTTGATCCCAGCACAACAATTACAATCATTGTGGAATCTTGAATAAAAGGGAAAAATCCAAATATTCAGATATCATGGGGCTTAGAACTTCAGCATTTTTCAAAGACTATTGAAACCAAATTCAAAATGGATAGATGCTGAAACTGGGCCTCAGTCCATTATATAAAGCAAGTGACTCAAAATGTTGAGTTTTCTGTCACCAGGGAATGTCAACACTTGTAAAGAAAATGATACAGACTTAAAGCAAATGAGTCAGAAGGCCACATCAAAAGCCTTTCTATGGTTAAGTGAAAACTTGATGAAGGGTAGCTCAACTTCTTATGAAGCTGAACTTGACCATATGTACTAGTGAGTTATATAGTCTGTATCGTAGACAGGTACTGACATTATTGATTCCTGTGTTGAATCTTGGATCCTCACATCACACTATGATATAAATGTGATTATTATTGTTATCATTTTTAAATAAGAGAAACAATTTTCCTGAAAATTTCAAGTAATTTTCTGACAGTCATGTAGTTATTAAGTAACAGAGGTATGTTAAATTTTATATGGTATTGTCCCAGATTTTTTATACTTGTAAGCATTTTGTTATAGTGTTAGCTGTCTTACTAAGGACACATATAGTCTTTTAAAAATCAAATAATGTAGGCTAAGTATTTTGTTCTTAGGTTGTACTAGTGGTTTAATAAATCATACTGAATTTGTCTGATGTTATGACTGTAGGATAAAGGATGGGTATTGTTGTAGGATAAGAAACCCCAAATAAATTATGCAATTATTATTATAACTACTAATTGCTACTCACTGTTTATGCTAAACTTATATGACTTCCAATGCATGCAAACTCCCTTTCCAATGTTAATTTACCAAAGAAAAATATTTTATACACAGTTGGGAACAATAACAAAGCTGTGGTCTTTCAGGCAGACAAATGCAGACAAAATGTACATAGACTTTGTATATTCACTGCAGGCCATTTTATGTAGATAGAAGAATCATTTTTTTATTACCATTATAATAGTATAGCACTGAATAGAAAAGCACAACAAAATAATCAAAAAATAACCTGTCAAAACTCTTAAAATCTTATTGTTCAATGTTTGTGTTTGTGTGTAGAAAAATAACGAGGCATTTTCATTTGACAGAAAATATCAATTGTGTTATGCTACCAAACTAAAAGAATGTACTAGCCAAATAATTTGTATAAACTCATTAAATTGTCATAGTTTAGATACATACTCAAATGTCTACATTTAGTGTAAATGAAACTGAGTTTCCAAAGAGGTTAAGTGACTTGTTTAAGGTTACATGTGTATAGCCAAGGCTTCCAATCAGAGTGATTTCATGACCTCAATCCATTCCCAGCTGTCACTTTGAAACCTGCTCAGGTTACACACTGGAGGCTAGAGATGTAGTGTTAAGCTAAACAAAGACTGTCCTCTTGGAACTTGTCCCAATCTAGTAGGAAAGAAAGACTCATATAATGTATGTTAGGTGCTCATGAAGCATCAAAGGAGAATCACACAAGATAAGAGGTAAGGTAGTTACGGTGGATGTGACCATTACTTATATGGGATAATTGGCAGTCACTGTGCCATAGGAAAATCCAAGAAATCTCCTGCAAAGCCCAGGGTTTTACTCATCCAGGCAAACTGACTCCACACCACAGCTTTTCTAACCTACAAAAAAAAAAAAATTTAGAAAACCCAATTAATCATACTGCCTTAAATGTTGCTGGATTATTAATTGTAATAAATGTATTGTCTGACAATAGGTACAAATGTATAGATTCTAATTACTGGCTGTTGTGGCTGTTAAGTAATCATAGATCAACAAATGATTCAAATATGGTTTGCAGCACACTTAAAAGTTCAACTGCAAATGCATCTTAAAAACTTTCAAAATTACAAGGAAATAAATATGTAATAAACACAAAATAGTAATTAATGCTTATATAACTGAGAAAAAAGATAGTGTCCACACTTGACTTAGATTTCAAAAACAGATATTCCCATAAAGACCTGTTAGCATTATAAGTTAAAATTACTTACTCTCTTGGGCCGGTGAGATGGCTCAGCGGCTTAAGTGCCTGCCCGGCAAGTACGAGGGCCCGAGTTCGACTCCCGGAACCCACATACGAAAAAGGGGCCGGTGATATCGCTCAGCAGCACAGGCGCCTCCTGGCGCGCGAGGTCCTGAGGTCGATCCCCTGGTACCCACAAAAAAAAAAAAAAATTACTTACTCTCTCCTGCCCCAGAAAAGATGGATACATACATTACAGAATAAAAATATTCTCTTTTTTTACTGAGTTCAGTCTCACTTTGGCTGTTTCATCCCAGGGCAGCCTTGACCATACATAAAAGGAAGCAATATCAGAGTTACTAAGAACATAAAGGAAGTAATTACTGTATGATTTTTATCACAGAAGATAGTATAATAAGAGCCTGGAAATTATTCACTATTATTATTGTACAAGACATAAGGATATATTCAACCAGTCACAAAATTCAGCTATAAAATTCAATGCTGAATTTTCTAGGAAGATACAGATACATTTCAAAATTTAGGGTACAAAGGAATATAATATTATCTTACTTTATAAAAGTAACTATTTCATAATGTATAGCCATATATATATATATATATATTTTTTTTTTTTTTTTTTTTTTTTTTTGTACCAGGAATCAAACTCAGGACCTTGTGCTTGTTAGGCAGGCGCTGTGCCACTGGGCTATACCCAGCCCCTCCGTATTTATATTTTATTTATATTTATTTATATTTATATTTATATTTTACTATTTAACCAGCTCAAGCTTTTTCATTCATCATCATAATACATTAATGAAAAACAAAGTGAGAAAAATAATTAACGGTATGTGACTGGAAAGATTTATGTGATTTAAAAATTTTTTTAATGTATTCTACTGCATTCAAGATACATTCTCAAAACCCAGCATATTTCTAGTGCTCTGTTTCAGAGTCTGAGGTTACTGTAGGTCCTAAGCTGACCAAGATCTCCCCCTTGCTAGGGCTTTCATGGAGGTGTACATTCGACAGGTAAATGATTAATTTATATTATAATTGCCTGAAGTTACACACATAAGAACACAAAACAGAATAATGAAATAAAAAGCTATTGGAATGGGGAAGGGCAGAAGTTGCATCTATAAACGTGATCAGGAAAGGTCTGAGGAGTTAAACAATAAAAGGAGATCCAGATGCGGAGACCAAGAGAGGCATGTAAGAATTGATTGCCTAAAGACCAAGATGAGAACAAGCTTTGTCCTTATGGCAATAGGAAAGTGACCAGAGCAGACCATAGGTGGACTGGAATGGTACTGGGAGTTTGATACCATAGCTGGAATTAGAGATTATGGTCTTCTTAACAATGTTGCTGATTTTTGAGTTTTTCTATGCTAAATATATTGTATATTTTTAAATTAAACATATATACATGTCTTGTTATTTAAAATGTGTAGAAATGACAAAACTAAAAATATTGATAAAAGTGATTAGAATAGCAGAAAAAAAAGACATGTGGTCTAACTGCATCTTATGCAAATGCACAGGTGTTTGACGGCGACTAGAAGATAGCCAAAGACATAACTACATTAGAAGAGATTAATAAACTTTTTAAAAGTGAAATAATTTAAACTTTCAACTCATTAATTTTTTAGAACCAGATAAAGGAAAAATCTTTTCGTTTATTCTCTTTACGACCTGCAGGGACTCTTTGTATCTTGTACATCAAAACTCCTGTAGTAGCCTGTCGTTATGCTCCCTTCCGTTACGGCATGGTGGCAGATCATTAATAAACAAAGTGGGATTATGTTTATGGATACCTAGTTCTCCTGACCACAAATAAAGAAAAGAAAAAACTAAATCACTGATTATTACTGAAAGAATTATATATTTTGGACACTTTAGTTTAAAGTTACAAATGATTATATATCTTTGAAAAACATTATGCAGTGTTTACATTCAGTTGCTTGACACAGCAAGCTTTAGGATTAAAAATAAACATTTGTCTTGGTTTGCTTCTTGCAATATGAATAACTAAAACCAGAACATGTTAGTTGCTGTCTTAACGCTTTACTAGATATACATGGGATGTAAAAATGATTTGAAGGGGCCAGTGAGATGGCTCAGCAGCATAAAAGCCTGCCTGGCAAGCGCGAGGGCCTGAGTTCGACTCCCGGAAACCACATACGAAAAAAAAGCCGGTGATATTGCTCAGAGGCATGGGTGCCTGCTGGTGCGTGAGGTCCTGAGGTCAACCCCCGTACCCACAAAAAAAAAATAATAATGATTTGAAGTTAGAGAATTTAATTGTTTTGACATGATATTCTTATAGAGAACATACTCTGAGAGTTTTAGTTTTTCAGCTATTTGTTTAATTGTTTGACACATAAGTTTATTTGTTTAATCAGCACATAAATATTGTTCTGAGACATGTATGCACTGATTAATGCTCAAATTGATGTAAGCATCTCTACCTCTGCAGACATTTATTTCTTTGTAATGAAAACACTCAAAGTCCCTTCCTCTAGTTTTTTTTAAAATATATAACACATGATCGTGGTTGGTAATCACCTTACTCTGCAATAGAAAATCAAAACTTATTTCTTCTCTTTACCTATAATTTAGTACCTGTTGACTACCTTTGCTTCATCCATCTCCTCTCCTACCATTCTCCCCAGCCTCTGGTAACTACCATTTACCTCTAAAGTTCTATGAGATCAAGGTTTTGTATTTCATGTAGGAGAAGAGCACGTGATATCAGCCTTTGTATGCCTAATACATTTCACTTAATAGGATGAATTCCAACTCCTTGCATATTTTTACAGATAATAGGATGCCATCCTTTTTATGGTTTTATGGTACTCCACTGGGTAATACATCACATTTTTAATCCATCCATTACCTGATAGTCTCAAATTATTTTCTTTTTTGGCTATTATAAATAGTACTGCAATAATCATGGGAGTGCAGAAGTTTCCTCATCATAATGATTTCATTTCCTTTAGTTATATCCCTTGAAGTGAGATTGCTGGATCAAATGGTAGTTTTATTTTTCTAAGTTTGTGAGTAAGCTGCATATTGCTTTCAGAATAGCTGTACTAATTCACATTTCCACCAACAGGGTGTCGGGGTTTCCTTTCCTCTGTGTCCTTGTCAGTACTTATCTTTTATGTATTCAATAACAGTCATTCTTACTAAAGTAAGGTGATGTCACATTGTGGTTTGATTTTTATTTTCCTGATGATTAGTGAATTAAATAAAAAAATGAAACTCTTGGTCATTTGTATGTTTTCTTTTAAGAAACATTTACTTAGGGGGCTGGTGAGATGGCTCAGCGGCATAAGCGCCTGCCTGGCAAGCGTGAGGGCCCGAGTTCGACTCCCAGATCCCACATACGAAAAAGGGGCCCGGTGATATCGCTCAGTGGCATGGGCGCCTGCTGGTGCGTGAGGTCCTGAGGTCGACTCCCCGGTACCCACAAAGAAAAAAAAAGAAAGATAGAAACGTTTACTTAGGTCTAGTGCTCATTTCAAAAGTCAAACTATGTGAGGGTTTTCATTGTTTTTTTTGTAGGGTTTTCTGTTTGTTTTGTTTTGCTATTAGATAGTTTGCATTCCTTAAGCATTCCAGATATTAAGCAATTGTCAGGGGTATAGTTTACAAATATTTTCTTCCTGCTGTAGGTTGTATCTTCACTATATTGATTGCTGTACAGAAGCTCATTAGTTTGATATTATCCCAATTCTGGAATTTTAAATGCTTGAAACATAATGATAGTAAGGCACATTAACATAGTAATGGTAGAGTACATATTGATGATAATCTTATTTACTATGTCTGATGAATGAAATTACAATATCTAATCCATAGTCTAAAAGCATTCTTCAAAATCCTATGTAGTTTTTCAAATATGGGCTCGTAAAAACTTTTTGAAATATATATTACTTATGAGATTGACTTGGTTCAACTCCCTTTAGCACTGATACACTGACTGATACAATTGGTGCAATTTTAATTGAAAGTAACGGTCTTTGCTTTCACATTTTTATTTATTAGGGCTGGGGAACATCAGTGTGTGCTATCTTGCTTTTGATTCCTTTTGATTCTCATTCATGCACATGAAGTTCCTACAGTAATGAAACATGAAAGCCAGGACTAAGTTACTTCTCTGGGTTTGTAAGCCTAACTTAAAAGTGTTACTATCTGTGTATGGTAGCTAATTAATTGTCCTAACTACTCACCATCATCATCTAAATGTGGAAGAACTGGTAGCAAATAAAGGACTGTGGGAGAACATAAGAGATTTTGCCCATATTTTCTCATTAATTTTTCTAAATTTCACTACTAAATTTAATGACACACTTAAGAAAGATTTTATCTTTTAGTGATTTCCAATCAAAGAGCTATGTTTTTCAGTTCACAGCAGGGCAATTCTGTATTTGACAGATAGTTGTGTACTCCACAGCCTTTTTTCCTGAATATATTATTACTGAAATTATAATGTCTGAGAGTACCCGATCCGTTTTCCTTTCGCTCTGATGTACAGAAAGATGTTAAAAACTCTCGAACACTTCATATTCTCCACTCACTTGGGAGCTTTAGAAGGCAGCCTTGAAGTATGGCCAATTTTATTTTCTGATGCAGACTCCTGCGGGCCAGGAACTAGGTCAAACCCTGCTGACCTTCTGTGAAGAAATTCTTCTGGTGATCAGATAGGAAAGGCTTTTGATGGTCATTCTGTGAGTTAGGAGTCTAGCAAGTGGAAGTCAACACTGCTTGTGGTATTTGCTATGTGGCATAAAAGTCAAACTTACACAAAATTATTTTAAAACAAAATTCCCAACAGAATAAATCCAGTCCAATCAATCAAAATGTTGAAACTAAAGTTCTGCAGAAAAGCTTTCAGTGAGTCAGATTGTTTGAAAGTTAATATGTACTTTGAAATACCTATATTTTAGGAGAAATTAGAACTGTAATTCAGTTCAAAAAAGAATCTGACCTATCTTCAGACCTCATCGAAGGTTATAATGCAGAAATGTTAGTTTTGTGCACATGTACATTATTTAGGATAGCTATTTAGGCCAATAAGCATTAATAAATGGAAGGAATAAAGCCAAGAAAAATTTAGCCTGAATATAAAAAATTAATAACTCTAAATTTATTGGCTTTATAATTGCTTCCCAGAAGATACGGCAAAATTCTACTCGTAGGGTCATTTAAGAAGGCCGACTTGAGCAAAATACTTAGACTGTGGATTAAGCTAGCTAGTAAGTTTTGGCCCTTTCCAATTTCCAAGTATTGTTGATTGCACATCGAATGTCACAATTACCACTTTGGAAAGTCCAGAGAAGGGCAAAACTCTTTATAATCCTCAGAGGGATTGGGTTGTTGCTATTATTATCTCTCATTTTGAAACTAATGGGAAGAGGCACAAATTACAGACATTTAGCAAAGGGAAATAGCCTCCTTTTCTATTATTCTTCTTATTAACTACTAATTTCCCTCTCCCAACTCTCATTAGCCCTGCCTGGAAGTCCCTAGGAACTAAAGCATCTAGGTCTTGGTCTTCTCTACACCGCCAGTGGCACATTCTACAGTCCTCAGCTCTGCCTGTGAGTCTGTGACCTGCAGAAAGTTACTCACTCCTCTTGGAGTTCACGCTCAGAAAAGTCATAAGCGCCTTGGGCTCTATGGTAAATTATGTTTAGATTGAGAAGGAAGACAGAGATCGAGTTGTTTAGAAGAAGCTGGCGTCAGAGGATGCTAAGCCAGGTGTTTCTGTCACTGAAGAGCTGGAAGCACGGAAGTAGCTGCAGAACAGCAACGCAGCCTCCTGAATAATTCATCCCTGCCCTACGCTCTGCTGAGGCCATACTCTTATTTATCAACATAGATTATACACTTATTGATTGCAATCCTCACAGAGGCATTTCATTAACTATGAGATTGTCTGTTTGCATATGCTTTGCTTCTTTGAGAATTTCCTTGTATTTGAATAGAAATTTACAGGGGGAGTAAAATTAAAGAAAATTGTCTAACAATTCTGACTCATTCTGAGATCAGGAAGGGAATTGGCAATGTTTTCCTCTAGATACAGAGATCGTTCAATCATTTTACTCCATTAATTGTACTGTGATCTGGAGCTGTGATATAAACAACGTAGGAAAGTATTCTTCCTAAGAAGGTTTCTACCTGCCTTATTTACCACTGTTGCAGACGGGTTATCTGCAATTTCAAATAAATTTCCCCACGGTACTTGGGTTTCAGATATTCTTAAAATATCCAAGTGACTAAGAAAATTGTTTAACTGCTCCACGGAGTAGTTCCTAACCATATTAATTCGAAGGATGTGATAATTCAGTAGTACTCAAGTTCAGAAGGGAATCCTAGGTCTGACCTAGTAAATCAGCCTGTTCTTAGAGAGTCCAGTGAGCAGAAGTAGCCTATCTTAAGAGTCATCTCATCCCTATGATGGTCATGAATTGCGTTACAGTAGCAAATGTAAATAAAATACTGGATTAAAGGTGACAGCCTAAATGTTGTCTTGAATGTTGTTAGTCAATTGTAATCTTTCTGACAAGAATAACATTGGCTTACATAAGACTGAATTTTTAATCAAAACTCAAATGTGAAGAAAATTTTCTGTTATAGGAAAAGAAACAAATATGACTTTTGGAGTATTTATGCTACATTTTGTGGTTGTGGATGATGACTTACTAGTTTGAATTCTACAGGCTGCTGAGAAATAAATCAAAAAATTTAGAAAAGTCAGAATTTTCCAGATGGCGGAGATGCACACCCAAGGAGTCTCTCCAGAAAGTTGCTGAGGCGGAACACTTTGACAATGGTAGAAGTAGAAAACAAGTTCACATCAAGAGTTTATTCATTTTTGGAGTTGCAAAGAAGCCCTGAAAGAACTAGAGAATGTGCAAAAACTAATAGAAAAATGCAGGCACGGTGGTGCACACTCGTAACCCTAATGAGGAGGCCGAGTTGGGAGGCAAGTTAGTTCTAACAAGACCCTCTCTCATTAAAACAAAAAACAAACAAAAAAAAAGAAAGAAAAAAACCAGGCAGAGGCTTTCTTTTTTTTTAAAAAAAAGAAATATTTTTGGTAGAACTATTTACTTTTTATTAGTATAATATTGATTTTCTTCATACTAATTGCTACATTTTTTCAATGTTAGAATCATTTTTAGACCCTGATTGAATTTTTTTCTTTTTTTAGTTAACTATTGAATGACCAATTTTCTAGAAATTATGTGGCCATTTTTTAGGCTGAGAAAAAAATTTACCACCTGCCCCTTTAGTAATATTTCTCCAGTTTTCTTTAAGGTTTTAATGAAAATATTTAAACAAATTGCAAGTCTCAAATCATTTTGTACTTTTTAAAAAATTTTACTCCACCTTAGAGGGTCCCCATATTAGTATTTCTTTCTTGAGGTTCAAGCACTCATCTTTTTATTTTATTTATCTCTTCACCGATTGATCAGTAGATTGAGACAGAAACTCTGTGTTTCTGTTTGAGCTACTGTAAGGGATCTCCATGCACTGGGCAATTTAAACAACAGGAATTCCTCTCGACTCGAGAGGCTTAGAGGTCTAAGATCAAATCAGGTGCCTAGTGAGGACACTCCTTCTGGTTTGGGACAGCCTTTTCCCTGTTATGTCCTCACTGGGCCATAAAGGAGGGATAGAAGAAGCAGGAGGAAGAAGAGTAGGGGGAAGAAGGGAGAGAAAGATTTTTTCTTTTTTTATTTCTTCTTATAAGAGCACTACTTCCATTCAAGAGGGCTCTATTCTTATTGTTTAATTATCTCTCAAAGTCCCCACCTCCAATTATCATCACATTAGGGATGTGGACTTCAACAAGTGAACTTTTGAGGTACACAAACATTCAGTCCCTCAGGCCACCACAGTACCTGTGCTTAGGGGCCTTTCGTCCATTAAGATGAAGAGAAACCGAAGGTGAAATTCGGCACTTAAAAATTCTTGCTCTCAGTCTGCAAGTCGCATAAAACTTCAAGCCAAGGATTTAGAGAACCAAATAGACAGTGTGTTCTTTTAGATAGTGTTGTATGGTGCAGAATGAGGATATCTATCTATCTATCTATATTTCACTTTCTTTCTTTGGACCGGAAATAAGCACTAATATTTATACTCTTGTAACTTATTTCTCAGGAATATTGGAAGGTTTAGTGATACCAGTTGTGTAAATTAAATTAGAAGAGCTTGTATATGAGGTACTAAAGAAAGGTATTTTAATTATCAGGATTGAAGAAAAAATGGTAGGATTTTGACATTCAGTTACCTTCGTAAAGAGTTTACGTTTAAAGTTGCTCCATCTCATTTGGCACCTAAATTCGCCACAGATGCTTTATGATTTTCTGGTTTTAATTAATGTCAACCCCCCGGTTGCAGTGAGAGTCCTCTTATTTGCCTGCCAGAGCGCAGACTGAAAGGATTACGCTGGCGATGAGGAAATGATGGTGCCCATTAAGGTTTCAAAGTAAAGTTTCAGGCTTTCCTAGAATCTGCATCTGTCAACATTTAAAGTTCTCTTTCGCTGAAAGCTCTTCTCATCATAGAAAAATGTACTTCATCAGTATTTCGGTTAAAATTGATGACATTAATAATATTATTTCTATTTCATTAAGTCAAGTGAGTTACGGTTGTATTCCTTCACGTTAACTTGCATGGCAAGTTTTCTTTTCCATTTCCTTTTGCAAAGAAATTATTTGGAGCTAATTATTCGCATGATTCTGTATGAGCTCAAAATTCAGTTGCATTTACCTTCAACATGGACCCATTTTGATCTCAGCGTATCTTAGAAAACTGAACAATTATAAGCTACTGGTAAAAGGGAAAAGATAATTTTTACATTTGCCATTAATATAATTTCTATTTAATTTATTTAAATAATTTATTTGAACAGTTAATATACATATGTCTTAAAGGCATGAATGTTTCAAAAATGCATGAAAGAAAACCTATCAAGAAATTTGCAGTTTATTAGAGGAGATTTTTAAATTACATATATTCTGAGATTGATAAGGGGCCTAGGTAAGGTATATATATGTAGAGAGAGAGAGACAGAGAACATAAAGAACAAGAGACATGGTGCTCTTAAGATACATTTATACTAAGGGCCGGTGAGATGGCTCAGCGGCGTAAGCGCCTGCCTTGCAAGTGCGAGGGCCCGAGTTCGACTCCCGGAACCCACATACGAAAAAGGGGCCGGTGATATCGCTCAGCGGCACGGGCGCCTGTTGGCGCGCGAGGTCCTGAGGTCGTCCCCCTGGTACCCACAAAAAAAAAAAAAAAAAAAAAAAAAGTTGTAAATTTTGGGCCGGTGAGACGGCTCAGCGGCTTAAGCGCCTGCCTTGCAAGCGCGAAGGCCCGAGTTCGACTCCCGGAACCCACATACGAAAAAGGGGCCGGTGATATCGCTCAGCGGCACGGGTGCCTGTTGGCGCGCGAGGTCCTGAGGTCGTCCCCCCGGTACCCACAAAAAAAAAAAAAAAAAAAAAAAAAGATACGTTTATACTGATGAAGAAAAGTATTCATTCATTTAATCAATAAGTACTTAATACTTATTAGGAACTGATAAAGTACAAGTATGCAGGTGATAATAGAAAGGTATGCAATTTATTTTATAAAGCAAAGGAAATAAAGAGATAAATATTTTCACATATTATCTACAGAAGATATTAAATACTCTGGGGAAATATGCTAGAGAGTGACAGGCAAGGAGTATATATTATAAGGACTAATATCTTTTAAAGTAAAATACTTAAGTGGAAACCTGAAGGATGAAATTGGCTAGCCATGTGAGAGTCAGGAAGGTGAATATTCCAGGCAAGAAGAGAAGGACAGAGGCTGTGGAGCAGGCACAGCTTGGCTAGTTTGGGTGCCCAGGTAAGGAGAGAATGTAGCCACTTATGCAAAATGAGCTCAATACTATTTTTAAATTTTTTACTCAGATAAAAGAATTTCCTTTTGTTGGTTCAGAGTGAGGCAAATGTTTTACTCCTCTTTGCACAGTTCTTACAGTTTTGGATATTTCCTTTAGGGCATCTACCTTCTGACAACAGTGACTAATTCCTCAGCAAATACAGAGGAATAAAGAAGACTTCCCCTAGGTATTAAAAAGAGGATGGCTTAAAAAAAAAAAAAAAGGCACCTAACGGAACACATCACGCATCACCATATGTTCCATTGTACAGAAAATACAAGAATATTTGTTTTTTGTGTGTTTGATAATTACTGCTTAAGTTTACATACTTCAATGTAAAAAATTTTTGTTTTCTATGCCCCTCTCATTTAGAAATCTTTCCATGCTTATGTAATGACTAACCTCTGCTACAGTAATATCAAGTAATCACTAAACCAAAGCCTTATAACTAATTTTAATATATGAGAAAAGCCTGAAGCATTGAACTATCTCTAAAAACCTGCGCGATTTAAGAATGATGCTGGAATTGCTTGAACCTGCTGGCCCTTCACATTCAGTTCCAGAGAGTTTCAGTTTGCTTCTGAAAAATAACTAATGTGAATTTATAAAGGCAAGTAGGTGAGAAATTGTGAAATATCTGATAAGCTGATATGGGAGGACAAAATAGAAAATTGGAAGTCATTTTTACAGAAAATAAAACTACTTTGACAAAAGATACATAGTAAGAGAATGCAGTGACAATTAGGAAAAAAGAAATGATTATGGGATAAAATTTCTTAACCCTGCATAAGTTACCAAAACAAGATAAAATCTCTCTTTGTTATTCTATCATGGTGATTTATTTTCTTTACTGTCATATCAAAAAGACTTTTTGCCATTTTAAATATCTGTTGACATATATTCTTTACTTCCTTACATTTATTTTCAATTCAATGCACCAATTCTCTTATTTATTTATTTGTTTAATTATTTAATCAAACTCAGGACCTTGCACTTGTCAGGAAGGCGCCCTGCCACTGAGCTATATTCCCCCCCCCCCAATTCTCTTTAAATTAGCTGCATAAAACAATATTTGTCTGAGCCAACTAAAAGGAGGAAGTTGGACCGGGCCTTAGGCATACGGGTTAAGGCCAAAGGAGAACGGAAGAGGAAGGTGTGTCCATAAAAAAGAAAGATATAGGTCCAGGTGAGAGTGACAGGGCTGGTGTGAGAAGTGTCTGAAATGCTGCCCTGGGGTTGAGATGCATCCACTTACAAGGAAGAAACATCATCCTGTATGCATTTTAGAAAGTTGCCATTAATTCCTTGAGATCTCAGCATCATGACTCTTAATCTAGAGCTATACTCACTAGGTATCAAATATACATCATCTTCCTCATCATCTCATCTTCCTCATTCTCATTATTGCATATGACTTTAAAAGAAGGCTTCCCACAAAAGAGAGTTTACAGTAGTGTTAATGATGATTCTTTTTTCACATCTATTCGTATTTTTCACTTTTTTGAAAGAAACAAAAGGGCACTGCTTTGTTTTACAGACAGACGGACAAGACCCTATGCCTTAATGAGAGCTGATATTGCTTCCTCTCCTTGAGTGCATCCGGTACTGTGCAGCCACAGACATTTTCTTGAGATGGTCGCGTCCGTTGTATCTACGGGGTTTTGATTTAATCAAAGATTTAGAAATGATCTGTGATCTATCAAAAAGATGCTCATTTACTATTGCATGAAAATTGAAGAAATGTTCAGAGATTTAGCCTGGAAAACATGTTCATGATTTTTCTTCTTCAGTAAGGTAAAATCAGAAGTTTAGAAATTTTTTTTTTTTTTATTCTGAAAGGTACAGAGAGGCCTTAGGCACAAATGGATTTCTGGAAGCAGTAGATTTCATAAATTTGAACTAAATTGTATCAGGCATGGAGTGCTGCCAAATTCTAATTCATTAGTTCACTGCTTGGCAGAGTTCCCTTTCCTATCAACAATAAAACATACAGGTTTATTCTAGGGATATAGAATGTTCTCACTACCAAAAGTCCTCTTACGCTTTCATTTCATGTAAAATTTACAATTCTTAGAACAAACATAACACAAAAAGGTCTTGTAAGTTCTTTCGTTATAAGAAGATAAAATTTGAAGGAATTTCTGAAGTATTATTGCAATTTCTCTCACATAGCTTGAAATGAGTGAAAAGGTATCCTTAACAATCTTACAGTTCACTCGGTCCTGCAACAAAAAGAATTATCTCTCTTAAAAAAATGATGGTAGGGGAAGCTGAAAACATCTATACTATAAACCCTTGAAAATGAGTGTGTCCAGAACTGAGTGGAGATGGCCCCTACACCTCTACCGTGGTTGCTATTCCCCGCGGCCTTTCCAAGGCCTTAAAAGCATAAAGTTCCTGAGCATAATAATATTTTTGTCCTTCAGATTGTTACATCCCTCAGTTTTGATCAATTGAAGAGATGAATTTTTTTTCTTCTTGTAAGTTTTGAGCTTTGCCAGCTTTCAGAAAAGTAGCCCCATGATTAGCTGCTGTATGAAATGAGGTGCTGGATCATAAAAGATCTTACAGATTTCACATTATGGACTTACAGAATAAAGTAGAAAGAATTGAAGAAAGTAGAACTGTAGAATGAAGTAGAATGAATCCTCTTAGATTCCTACCTGTTATGACCATTTCTTTCAAACAGGTAAGAAAGTTGCAGCTATTGGTTTATCTGCAGAACCCAAATTTCCTTCCCTTTTCATTCACAGACATGTCTACCCACACCCAGAAACTCATTAAGGGAATGGTATAGAAGTTAGGAAGGAAGGTTATGTTCCTCCCTTTGTTAAATACTAGAGTTTTTTAGCCAGAAGAAATAGGAGAATATATCAGTGGAAAGAAAAAACAAATGGTTCCTTTTTCTACCAGAAGTTTGAGTGTGGTGGCTCAAATGGCCTAATCTCAAAACAATACAAAGATAAAATTACAAATGTGGTTTTCATAACAAAAGGCAAGTATATAAGTACTCACGTGAAAAGGTTACCTTTGAGTAGAAAGGCCAAAGAGACCCTCGGGAGAAATATAATTCTTCCACTGGACTTCAAAAAATACAGAGGATTCTTCTCGCCTAAAATAAATAAAAAGGGGCCGGTGAGATAGCTCAGTGGCATAAGTGCCTGCCGGCAAGCGCGAGGTCCCGAGTTTGACTCCTAGTACCCACATTAAAAAATAAATAAATAAATAAAAATAAATAAATTAATTAAGAGAAAGGAAAAGATAGTATGAAGAAATAGTTATATATAGCACATGTTGAATTAATACATAGACTAACCTTATTTTAATCAGTGGACTATGGGAAGCAATTGGAAGTTCATGGTCAGGAGAATCTCACAATTAAAATTGTTTAAATAAAGTTAATCTAGTTGCAGCTCATAAAGTGAATTAAAAGGGATTAATTACTAACTGTTTGCAAGTGGAAGAGCAATGGAACGATACAGTCTTCCTGGATATCTATTAGGCGAGTGAATTGCTGTGGTTACAAAGGGCGAGTACTAGTTATTCCATTTTCCAGTGGCTTAATTGACAAATTAAAAACAAGGATGCATCGCTCTAAATAGTTTTTTATTTATTTACAAATAATTGTTCTCACTCCTTGATACAATTATAAGCACTTATTTTTATGTATTGTATTTGAGAATCACATGAGTTAAAATATTAAAATATTTATACTTATAATTTGAGCAGGCCACGTGGTCATTAAAATGAATATGAAAGTCAGTGATTTTACTTGTGATTAATATCTGTTAAAGATACCATAGTTCCATCCTTTTTACTAGCAATACAGTTAAAATATAGCTTTAAAATGTAATATTCTCTATTAATTCTAATATTTTTCACTTCTTATGGAAGACTATATTTTGGACTTTTGATTAAAATTCAAAGTATGTTTCATTATTAAAGTATGGAAGACAACTACTCCTGCCTCTATATGCTTGATAAGACTTTTATTTTTAAAAAGTACATATCAGGTAACTTTGCCACTAGGTTCTGTTACCTTGAATCTTAGACTATACAAAATGGGGATAAAAGTATATAGAGTTTGTAAGTATTAAGTATGCTAATTTGCATAAAGCTGTCCAGCTACAAACAGGGTTTAAAAAATTCAAACACTATACAATGTATCCTTATTACTACTGTCATTATGTACTTTTTTTTTTTTTTTTTTTTGTGGGTACCAGGGGTCGACCTCAGGACCTCGCGCGCCAGAAGGCGCCCGTGCCGCTGAGCGATATTACCGGCCTTTTTCTCATATGTGGATTCTGGGAGTCGAACTTGGGCCCTCGCGCTTGCAAGGCAGGCGCTTATGCCGCTGAGCCATCTCACCAGCCCATGTCATTATGTACTTTTAAAGTTAACAACGTTAGTTTTTTTTGAAGGAAAAACTTTTAAATAATTTTTCTACAAAGACGTAGAAATCATATTTCCTTTGTGATCTTTGTGCAATAATTATCTTAAAAAATGAAAATTTATGGCAATTAGCATTCTATAGTTTGACTTTCTCTTTAACATTGGTTTGTTTTGTATGAGAGACCATGTTTTGTTATCTTTTTTTCCCTTTAAATACAATGATAATGATAGGTATAGTAATGAATATTTATCGACTGTGCTTGACACTGCTTAAAATAAGTTACTGAATTTTCATCACAAAATTTCATAAAGATTTATATTTAGATATTTAAAATATATCCAGTGTGATGTGACCAGGGTGTAAAGTAGACTTCTAGCTCAGGTGGTCAGCAACGGGAGCCCATCTCCTTGCTGCATTAAGCTTGCTTTTTTTACCCTCAGCTTGTTTTCTCTTTTTTTGTTTTTTAGTACATGCTTGCAGTATGGCGATTACATCCATTGTGGGGAGTTGTTACATGTAGGTTACTCACCTTAATTCTTTTTTCTTTCTTTCTTTCTTTTTTTTTTTCAATGTGGGTACTGGGAGTCGAACTCAGGACTTTGTGCTTACCAGCAGGCGCTTGTGCCACTGAGCGATATCACTGGCCCTTCTTTTTTCATCCCTTTTCCCTCCCCATTTGTCCCTGCTCCCTTTCTCTATCTTTTTCAGCAGAAGGTTTTCAAAGATAGCAGATTCTAGGTGTCTGCCTTGCATTTTTCTCCACATAATTATAAGTAATTGGTGCCATAGAGCTCATTAAATCAGGGATTCAGGAACAAAGATTTGATCACAAATCTAAGAATGTAAATATCTTGAAATGATGTCACATAGATGCCTTACCTTACCTTGCAGTAGATGCTCAGTAAAAGCTTATTTTTTTTTGGTTTCACTTTTGTTTTGTTTTTATTTCATTCTCAACCACAAATGACAAGGTCATACAAAGGTTTTATATTATAGGAATAAAAAATTAATATAACATATTTTTTCACTCTTTTGGCACACACTGTTCCTATGTTGCCCAGACTGGCTTCGAACTCTTTAGGTAAAAGGATCCTCCTGCCTTACCCACACAGGTAATGGGACTACATGAATGTGCCGTCACGCCTGCCTACGATACATTTCTTAAAGATCAAAGTAAACTTGTCTGTTTATTATATTCAGAGTTTTCAGTGGCTCTCTTTTTTGCAATTTAACATGCAGACCTGAACATCTGAGAATATGAAAAGTCCAGGCCTTGATCAGCTTTTTCTAAAGCCTTTGACTGGTAAATAAAAATGTCTTTCTGACATATGTAAAGACTGTGGAAAAGGACTTCAAAGGACATGGAGGAAAAACATACTTTCGTAAAAAATGCTACGTTTTAAATTTAAATGAATATGTTGATTGATTCAGAAAAGTGATGATTTTAAAGAGAATGTTGGCTTCTTTTGCCTCAATCTTGTCATTTAAAATTAAAACTCGCACGGATGTTCTAACCAAATGCTGGTTATTGCATATAACAAGGAACAACATAATTACTCATTTCGTTTCTTTTTTTTTTTTTCTATGTCTCCTGCACATGTGCATGCTTCTGTTACCTAGGATAGAAATGAGTATATATCAGCTGTAAAAATCCCAATATAAGAATTCCTATAATTGGTCCCTAACTGTCTAGGGAGAGCTGCTTCACACAAAGAAATGGTCTTGAACAAATCTTATTCAGTAGTATGTTTCCTTCAAATCACAAATGGGAAAAAAAAATACAAGCTCCAATTAATGTATTTTACAGGGGGAAAAAGACATGGAAGATATCTTTAACATCCTAGAAATGCTTATAAATACTCAAAGCTACTGAGACTTAGTGACTTCTGAGGACTTAAGTATGTTAAAAAGACCTGCATTTAAATGCTGATCTCAACTTTTCACTGGGGACCACTAAAAAGCCTTTCAGAAGAAAAGACCAGGATCAGCAAAACATAAAATCATTATAGCAGCAGACTTTCTAGGTCTGCTTTATATTATACATTTGAAAAGGACATTTGTTTAAGGATATGATAGTTTTATCCCGCATGTAATGTGCACTCATTTACTGGGGTAGAGGGTGGGAGGAGAAGAAGGATGGAGTGCTTTGGGAGTGAGGTCACAGGCGAAAACAAAAAGAGATCAGTCTCAGAGCCCAGCTACTTCTTAAAAATTCGTCTGCAAAGGCTTCCTCCTAAAACCCAGTGAGATGAAAAATCAATATTGGACATGGCAAAGGTGCCCATGAAATATAAAGAAATGATTTTGTCAGTGAAAAAGGTGGTAGTTTTAGGAAAATCCCAGATTTCCTGATTTTCTTCCAAAATCACTCTATCTCAATTATTATTGTTTGATTAAAAAAGAACTGGCATGGCACCTTCTTCAAGCCCGTCCATACAGGTGTGAACATGAACCACAAAGGTCACTTTAAAGTAAGGTAAGTGTGAACTCTCCAGGGACAGAACGGGCTACCTGAAAGGGAGTGCAGACTGGGTCCTGACTATATGCCTGCTTGTAATCAAACAGCCTCGTATTGCTGTCCTGGTAGATATGCATTCACTGATTTATATTTGTCAGGTAAGCTTCCTTTCATTCTTTCCTCCTGCCCCGTCAACACAGCTGATGGTAAAAAATAAAACACCAGGCATAGATTTGGGTAATTGAAAAGATAAAGCCACTTTATTTCTTAAAAAGTGTTCATCTCTCACTCAAAAAATGAAGTTTCAATAGAAAGTTTAAATGTCTTCAGCTGCTGAGGAAAAGATACTAGATCTAAAAACAATGGCTTCTGAAGCCCTTTCAGATGAACTGTAACGCAGAATAGATAAAATGCTATGGGCTAAAGGAGATAAGCACAGAAACGGTCCATTATAGCATCTTTCCTATATTGTTTATCTACTCTGTATGTATAAAATGCCTCCACTTGCCTTTGGGCACCTATATAACAAAATTCAGAACCATGAATGAATAACTAAACTTTGAAGAGACTCCCATATCACAGTTGTTCCTTGACAAACTGGAATCTCACTTCCAAAAAGGGGGGGGGGTGGCAGCTTCACTATTTACTTTATGAAAGTGCTTTAAAAACCATGCTCTTAAGTGGAAGTTTTTTTGGACTGAAACAGTTTTTTCTGGCAGAGTACTTTTAATAAAAGAGAAAGAAGTTGCCAGTTATCCAGAAGCCTTGAAAGCATTTTAGAATTGGAGCCCCTTCGTAAGTCCTTAATGTAACCACTGCCGCTTCTAAATGCAAACAGTCTCAAATGTTCCTGGAAGGATTTATTTTGGATAGGGTCATTTTCTTGTTTCTGATGTTTCATGCATATTTTTTGTGCACTTTACAAAATTTTTGAACAGATGATTTTTCAAGCTCTCCATTGACACAAATAATGGCATAAAGTGTGAATCAAGATGTCCATCATAGCAAACCAAGGACAATCATTTTGGTTTGTTTGATTTTGTTTTATTTTCAGTGTATTTGGTTTCAAAACTATATGGATATATTTCAGTTGGAGGAAAGAATATATGACATGCATGATATTATTCATTGTACGAATCATCACATATCTACATATGAACATCATATATACTTTATATACATTCAATTTTACAACATCTTAATTTGTAAAATAAATCAGCCTGAGCATGTAGCTTCATTACCTAGAACCTTGGCAAAAGCTTTACTAAATACTAGGGTTTCTGCTCTTATTCAATACCAAATGTGACAAAGACTATTTAGCATGAAATTCCTGGAAACATTTGAAGACATTTCAATGTCATTTTATGTTGACTGAAATGGAATGTGGATTATTTCCTCAATTACCTGCCTAAATCATTCAGCAAAAAGAGACCTATTAAATCTGAAGATTAAAGGCAAGCCAGCTTTATAGCAGACAAAATTAATTCTTAAACTTATTGCCTTGCAAGTTAAGAGTAAAAGACTTTCTGATTATAGATGTTAAGACCCTATAATGTCATCTTTCAAAAGCAAGTGTTAATGTAAAATCATTGTAAAATATGATTTTGGTGTCATTTTATTGATAGATATATCATCTCTTCTGAAGTTGGAGGAATGTCATTGAGGTGACTTTCTAAAAACTTTTAAGACTTTTCATTCATTATACTAGTATATTTTATATGCTGTAAAAATGTACAGTAACCATTCAGTACTAATTTGCCTTTGAGATGGACTAGATGTATTAATACTTTTCTTAGTCTTTTCCCACAAAAGATTCTCGTTACTTATTCCTGAATTTGAAAAGTTACAGAATGTGCATCTCAGTGCATGGCTAAAGGTTCCAAAGGTATTTTCTGTAGAGTCCACTGTTTTATACTACAGAACCTATAGTATAAACCATAGGGCAAATGATAATAATTTAATAGGATAAAATATGTTTTCCCATTAGGCATGAACTATCTCTTCTGATTATTGAGAATCATACTTTATCTTACTTAAGACTCTTGAGCTTTGGTGGTACTAAATGAGGTTCTGAAAATTCCTCAGCCTCCCTTTCAGCTGTGAGAAAGGAAGAAGAAAAACGTTGACAAGGTAAAATAATTAATTCATAATACTTGGAAGAAACCTAAGCATCTTACAGGAATATTTTTCATTTACAAACATTTCATCCAACCTGTCATGAGTTCTTGAAGAATTCTAATTTTTTGGTGCTTGATACTAATATTTAGACAGTTGTCCAAAGAGAGCTATGGACAGGCATTATGTGATGCATGCTGAGATAGGCATTTTGGGCTACTATTTTGCATTGTATTATGGTATGTAAAATATTTTCCCTTTAAAATATCAGGGAGAAAATGTATAATTTAAGACAACTTTTATTTTCCGGGTATTTTTATGTCAAACATCAAAAGATGATAGGGTGTCTGGAAGTCTGGGAACATGTCCAGGTCCTAATTCAATCCATGGGTGTTCTTATAAAAGAGAATCATTTGTGTAATTTACTGTCTAAAAGAAATTATTGTAGGAATTAAGTGGGTCAAAGTGGCAGGTGGTATCTACATCACTGACTAACATGAAAGTTTTTAATCCAAAAGAATGTAATTGCTGAGACAGCATTTTGCATTTCATCCTGCATTTTCTTTTTGTATAATGAACATAGAGAAATACAGAACATTTGAATATCCTGTTGGCATTTTTTTTTCTGTAATGCATCCCATACTCACCTTCCATCAGTAACTTTAAAAAGTAAGTGGAATGAGTCATAAGGACCACTGGATGTAATATAATCTCTGGAAACTCTATTAGCATTCTTCAGTGGTGAATGATAAAACTCACTCATACAGGGATTTAGGATCCTTGACATTTTTATTCTTTCAGTGGTATTTTGTTATATAGCAAGTGTCTAATAGTTTACACATTTAATACATGTACTCATTTCCAAATCTATAGATATTTCTTAGTATGAATATTTTATAAAATGTGTAAATGTTTCACTAATTGACTGAGGTGGTTCAGAATTAGCCCATTTATGCCTAGTGTTCCATTTTTGGAATGCCTCAAACAATGGAACATAATAAAATTTTTCTCTTGAAATTCTTGTTCCCTGAATTTTTCTTAGTAACATATATGAATTTCATGCAAAAAATCAAAGCAATGCAAACTTTGGCACAAATGGGTTTCATTAAAAAAAATCAATGATAAGATACATACAAGGAGCCTTTCTTCTTACCAAAATACTATTAATTAGAATAAAAACAAGGGTGGAAAACAATATGGTTCTTTGGAAACAGTTTCTCACAAATTTCACAAAGTTGTAGCATTTTCTTCCATTTTCATTTTAAAACAGTTTCATCCTTAAATTGTTCTTTGGCAAGTAAGCCCACGATCATTAAAGCAAATTAAAAATCTCTTTTGGAAATTATGTAGCAACACTGGAAATGGGAATTGTTATTCTACAGTTCAATTTGCCTTTTTACTTTGTACATTTTTGTCAGAAAACCTCCCAAATGCACCTTTTCGCCATTCTTAAAGGTAGTTTCTCTGTGATAGTTCTAATACTCTTTAGGGAGATGTACAACTTGATTCCTCAAAGGAAAAATGGCAAGTGTGTCCCCTGGTAGAGTTTATTTTTCTAAAATGTACAAGTGCATAGTGCTTATGACTCACCTTATTATCTACAAGTATGCATTTCCTTTTTGGGTTCCCTTTCCTAGTCTATACTCAATGTATGTAACAGCCAATAAAAGTTGAAATGGAATGATGTTTAACGTAGGACTTCAGAAGGAGCCCTCATTGAGAAGGCTGTTTATACATAGGCTATCTATATCCTCCCTCACCTTCCCGAGACTCATCTGCTGTTGGCCTGACCTGAGCTGGGCAGAGGACTGTATTATTCCCCCTTTTTTTAGACTTTTGTGATGTTGCTGAAGTTGCAAGCCCAACAGAGAAGGGATATATTCTCAGAAACATCTCCCAGAGTTTTTGCAATTTAAATGTTACAGATCTATTTTCTTTCTAGATAATTTGGAGGAAATTGTCTGGGATGACTAAAAGTTACTATTCAGTTTATGAATAAAAGCAAATGAACAAGAGCTGAGAAGCCTGGTATGAGATCCATATTACCTCGTACTCATCAGTGTGAAATCATTGTGACCAGAACCGTTTTTCCAAACTCTAACTGATGTAATACCATGCAAAAGCCAAACCTGGAACACAACAAACTCGAACAGAAGGTTTTTAATTGTAAATTTGAAATTCCTTGGTATTAGATCCTCTGTGAACCACATGGGGTTGTTGGGAAGCAGAGTTTGAGGAATTTGTGGGAAAGCTTAAAGAGTAAAAGATGCAAAAGCAAGTTATTAAAATGATCAGAGGCCAGTCATGTTGCTGTCCAAGGTACCAACGACGTCTTCTATGAAACGGACTGATTTCAGTGTGTATTTTAAGGAAGTCTAATTCTTTAATGTCTATTTCTTCATTTCATTTGGTCACATAGAATTTGTCAGTTTATATTAATGTTTTGTGAGAATTTCCTTTTCAGAAACCAATCAATTCTAAGATCCCTAGTATCTATTTGGGTTCATTTATTCTTTCGTCATTTTAATTTTACCTTTATTTAATACCACTGTACATTCTCAAATTTTGTCTTTGTTCATTGTTTAACCTACTCTTGAGCACACACTATGTACCACCTACTTTTAATCACCAGGAAGAGAGAAATGAACAAAGTTACAATTTTTACTTTCATTTAAAATTCAAACATCACCTATGAATGGGACAAGTGAAACTGTTTCTGCTTGAAAAGCCACAAAATGAATTATAAATCCTACTTGCCAAAATACCAGTTGTTGAGTGAAAATATGTTTCAGCTCTTTGTTCTAGGTCTTTGATGTGGAGCAATTTTGCTTTCATACTGTATCAATATAAGATCTTCTCTGAGGCAACTAATGGTGATAAATGGAGCCAGATAAAACTTTATTAAAATTGGTGAACTTATTTGACCATGCAAAGGTTAATTTTTTATTTTTGTTAAAAAGCTTACAGTACTAAAGAATGATATTACAAGTAATTTATTGTCCACAATCTGGATCCAAATAAATATATTCTGACTTTTACATGTATCTATCTCCCCACGCTTTTATTTTATTTTATTTTATTTTTGTGGGTACTAGGAATTGAACTCAGGGCCTTGCACTTGCCAGGAAGGTTCTGTGGCCTCTTCCCAGGCTTTTATATCTGGGAAATTGATGGTAGCATAACACATCATCATCCGTACAGTACTACCACAATGTTTCATAACCCATGTGTTCAGGTATTATCTGCAATTATCTTACATAAAAATTTCAAATTTCATGTTTATAAATGATAGGCAAGTCTCATTGAAGACTTTTGTCACTAAATTGACAAAATGGTCTATTAATGGACACTGTTAATAATTTTTGATGCAGAATGGACTCCGTATGATGTTGCCATAGAATATGGAATGATAAACATGGCAAAATTTCTAGGCTGAGACTCGGGATCCCATTACCTTATACTCCCCAATGTGGATATACCACTATTGTTTCGCTACCTTGCTTATTCCCACTACTAAACTTCTCAATCTGTTTTCCACTCTTGTTCCTTCTTTTCCCATTTATAACATTAGCTAACCCTTTCTATTGCATATATACTTTCTCTCTTGTATTTATTTTTGTTCATCTTAAACAAAATGAATCCATTCTACAATGTTTTTGTAAATTTAGGAATCATTATACTTAATCATATAATTTTCTTATCTCCTTTTTTTCTTCACTTTTTTGATGTCACAAGTTGTTCTACAAAGATGGCTTTTCATAATACATGAAGCAATAAACAAGCAAATTTTAAAAGCAGATGGGAAAATGCAAAATAATAAAGGTTCATTATAAAATGGACTCAGAAAATATTGCATATCCTGACACCTAATGAACACATTATAATGTTTACTTCATACTTAAACTTTGAAGTGGCCAAGATAATGAAAGAAATGAGTTGCGGGCCGGTGAGATGGCTCAGTGGCATAAGCGCCTGCCTTGCAAGCGCGAGGGCCCGAGTTCGACTCCCGGATCCCACATACTAAAAAAGGGGCCGGTGATATCGCTCAGTAGCACGGGCGCCTGCTGGCGCGCGAGGTCCTGAGGTCGTCCCCCCGGTACCCACAAAAAAAAAAAAAAAAAAAAAAGAAATGAGTTGCACATGGTCCATAATGTCCAAAACATGGCTTTTTCAAAACGCAAATTGTTTCGTATTCTAGGAAAAAATTAATCTCTCTCCTCTTACCATAAGATCTTGGGATAAAGAGATCAACGGAGAAAGCACATTGGAATTATCTGGGGACTTTTAAGAAACACGAGTTTCTTAGTTATAGGCTCAAAATCAATTAAATTAGGCTCTTTTGGGGTGGAAATCAAGAATTATTATTTAAAGCACTGAAAGTAATTATAAAATGCCCTCAGGTTTGAGAGCACCTGATCTACTCCGTATCTCTGAGAAGGAAATCTGTTTTCTTTTAGATTTGAAGCAGCTAAATACAAGCAATATGTGTGTTCATTTATTATTCTCCTGAGTTTTTTGACTTCTAAATGAATCAATTTGAATTGGTTACTTTAAAGGGTCTTTTGAATTTTCAGTACATATTTTCTTCCTCATTATTCCAACAGCAGATTTACTTTTACCTTACCACTAATAGCTTTCGTGTTGCACATTTTCCAGAAAAAGCTAAGATATATATGGATTGCTACCTGAGATCATCATAATTAATGGTCAGCTCTGGCAATGAGAGCCAGATACTTTGTATGACTGAATTCTGGACCCCAGGAGGTCCATTTAGTCTTTCAGGCAATAATCGACTAAAAGTGCTCTTGTCATAAATCAGTAGTCATTGATGCCAGAAAACAGGTTCTTTTATGATTTAACCCTTCGTTAAGCCCCAAGAACATTGTTGTTTTAAAAATATAAGATCATGGGGAGTGATCAGAAAATAACATTTTCAGTAGCCGAAGGGGAAGCAACTGATGGAATTATCTCATCAAGAATGTGTTTTGGATAAAGAAAAATATGCAATCTTGTCAGAAAAATAATTCCAAACACGAAAAAGACTGCTTAAACATAATTCAGTTGGCTTAATTATTAACGGCTCGTCATTTGTGACCAAATATAAGCTGAAGGGAACTGCTTTGCAGTTAATGGAAGCATAATTACTTTATTTCAAGGGTTTGCATGCAAAGTCAGATTGGGTACTGCAGAGCAGATGTCGAGCTATGGTGCAACCTGAGCTTATTACAGTGATTGCCTCTCAACTGGATTGGGTAGCCAGATGTACAAGTCATACACTTTGAAAAGCAAAATGGCTAATTGTTGGGATGCTTCTAGTTATAAAGTAATAGAAATATATTTGGGTTATATTTAAATCTTTCTTGATAGTACATACTAATAGCCACTGCAAACTCAAGAAAAGGTAACTTACAAGTAAGTTCCTACATGGTTTTGTTTTATTCATAGAGAATTGGGAGGAAGGAGATGAAGTCAGAGAATTTTGCATTATCACTCTGTTGGTTTCATTGGTAACTTCTGTGCTGGAATCAAATGGGGAATTTGCTCTTATTGCAGTATCCAACTGTGTTGAATCTCTGAGCGATTAAGACGTGTTAATAGCAGTGAAGAGTCAATAAGGCTGCTCACAGATTCCAATGGCAATGTTGAGCAGTCAGAACAAAAACTAAATTATTTTAATGAAGCAAATTTGATTCACACGTAATGTGACAGCCAATGTCAGAAGAAAGTCTTCCATTAATGTATCAGATGGTTATGCTACTATTGGGTGATTTGACAGAATCCACCATGGCTTATACAAAATAAGACACGGCAGATGTCAGGGTAGAAGAAGATGCACAAGTGATTTCACTGAGTAGAGTTTTGCCCTAGAGAACTGCAGGGAGTGGCTTTTCTACCAGATACAGATATCATCTTAGTGATTTCTATTCTTATTATGTAAGACCCACTTCCTCAGTCATGCAGGTATACATGGACTTGACATCGTTTCCTATTATTTTACTTTGAATCATAACTGTTTCACTTTATTTTGTAAAAGAATTTTGTGAGGCTTGATCAAAATATTTAGTTACTGTGATGTTCACAAGTCGCTTCCAATGCTATATTAATACATTCGAACTAAGTTCCATAAAGTTTTGACAAAAGGTGACACAGGCTATGATGAAAGCATGAACAAACAGAAACCATCATAATCGTATTTTAAATATTTCATGCAACTTACCTAACTCATATAAATAATACACACTGTATATCGATTGTTTGTTTTGTACCAGACAGTGTGTAAACAGTCCAAATACCTCAGCTCATTTGGTCATCCCAACTCAATGAAATAGGCATATATTATTTTGGCCTCTATTGGTCAAATAATCTCACTGAGATTATCTCACTGAAGATCACTGAGACTGAGTATTTGCCTATGAATCTCTCAAATGCATTATAAAGGTGGGATTTAAAGCTACTTCCAATGGAAAAGAAGTTTACGTATTTTTCATTTAGCTAAAGTGGTCTTCTTCCCAGTCTGCTTAAAATTCTTATAAATATCAGTTTAGATAAGAAATACGTCTCTCTCTCTCTCTCTGTGATAGACATTGTTTTGTTTCTTACATGATTTATGCATGAGTACTGAAAATAAGACTAGAATCAGGGCCGGTGAGATGGCTCAGCGGCTTAAGCGCCTGCCTGGCAAGCGTGAGGACCCGAGTTCGACTCCCGGAACCCACATACGAAAAAGGGGCCGGTGATATCGCTCAACGGCACGGGTGCCTGCTGGCGCGCGAGGTCCTGAGGTCGACCCCCCCGGTGCCCACAAAAAAAAAAAAAAAGACTAGAATCAGATTGTTTATGGGCATTCCTTTCAGCTTCAAAAATTTTTAGAAAATTTTGACATGACACCGAACATATTTTCTCTCCCTTTTGGACATGTTTTTGAGTTGTGCTCTTTAGTAAAAGCCAAGTAATCAATTATGGACAAAGCAACTCAAATAATCCCCGTACTTGACGACATTTTTAGACCAAGCCATGTTTTTAGTAGCTTGAAGAGGCCACCAGTGAAGAAAGAATTTCCTTTCATGCCTGTATATAAATAGCACAAAAAGTAGTTTTAGCAGACTCTGTAACAATAGCACTACCTCTCACAATTGAACACAGAGCTGAAAAAAATGTAGATAGGTTAAATGTTTTAAAATGCATTATAAGATTACATATCACAGCAGCTGAAAGCCAATTTCTGTTACAACATAGATTCACCGTGCAAAAGCTGAGTCATCTCTATTTTGGTAACCCGCTTTATCACCAAAGATAATTCATGCTGTATTTTCATCCTTGTGATGCAGGCAAGAAGATCTCTCCAAAGTTTTGACCTATAAAATCACACTTGACAAAGCAGACTAAAGAAATTGTAATAGATACTCTCATGGTTTCAGTGAGATTTCAAAAAGAAGATTTGATTTAAATGGATTACCAACCAGTTGTCAATGTTACATTCTTACCTGAATATGACTTGTCTTACCTGCATCAATTCCTGATTCTTCATAGGTAATGCTAAAATATTTACTGAATAAAATGATTGTATGAGAAGTCCTAGCTTCTTACATTGCTATAGCACTGTGAAATAAATACATGTTACTCATTTTCCTGTCAACTTTATAGAATTTTCTATTCATAAACGCATGTTTATTTGGTGACAGAGAAAATGAAGCCACAGGTATTTTGATATTCTCTATTATATTATTATTATTACCTAACATTTGTACAATATAAAATTAATGTCCAATTGTTTGATTCAGACAGCAATTTTAGCTTTGATTTCAAGAGATTTAGGCAGTGCTAGCTATTTAAGAGTAAAGGTTGAGGCTTTTTGTTTGCTTGTTTTTGTTTTGGAGACAGGGTTTCACTGTGTGTTCCAGGGTGGTCTTGAACTCACTATGTAGCCCAGGCTGGCCTTGAATATGTGGTAATACTCCTCCCTTACCCTCCCTAGGATTACAGGAACAGGCCACCACACCAGGCTAACAACAGCATTTATATAGATAGTATAGTTAGCTTTTGTTTCTTATGGAGACAATTAAATACAAGGTATCAAATTCTCAAAGTACAAACTTCTTAGTCTGTTTTCCTAAATTTTCTGACTAGAGTTACATGATGCAACAAACTCAAAGGACCAATCACAGATCTATACTATGGCGAAACTATCTTGTCTAGTGAATTACTAGTATCTGGTTAGGTGTTCTAGCTCACAATTTTAGAAAATTTTAAGATTTATGTGAGAATCAATGTGAGATAGATTAGAAAAAGAAAAAGAAAATTCTCCTTATCAAATGAATTTTATGGGGAAAACAGAGGAAGGTACAGAACGTGTAAATTGGCTGTATACAATTGCACTTTAGATTTTTTTCCTGAGTCCTGAAACCATATGTAAAGTTTGAGCTGACTTTGACACATTCCCCAAGTACCTTCATCATCTGCTATTATTAAACAACTAATAAAATAAATAAAAATGTTGTTAATAATATATTTCAATAATTAACAACAGTTTGAAATTTCTTAAAGTTTGCTGCATCTTGCAATCAGTGGTATCTTAAATCTGAGATACATGGCATATAAAATCCTAATAAATTACATAACTGATGGTGATATAGGATCAATGAGGTAAATTATTATTATTAACAAGAATAGTTAATGATAATTTTCCCTACCCAGAAATAATTTTGCAAGAATCTATGCACATTATATAGAGGAATGGACATTTTTTTATTCACATTTCATTGCTACTTCTTAACTGCAACTTCTTTCCAGTTGCTATGGCAAAAACTTCACCCAACACTTTTTTTTTTCTCTCTCTCTTTCAATAATCAGTTGTTTGAAACAGTCTTAAAAATGCATTTGGATGAAGACTTCAAGGAGTTTAACTGCCACCTAACACATGCAAGATACCACCTTTGCATTGTTTTCAAAGTCACCAGAGTATATTTATAGATGGCTTGGTTGTTCCAATGAATGTTGCTAGGTTTGTATTTGCTGCTGTTTGATAGTATTTCCAGATGTACTGTGGCAGCAAGCGACCCAACAAAGACGGCCTTTTACTTCCTACTAATGTGATTTTGAGTTAAAAGAAAAAAAAAATTTAAATGAAGAACAATTCATATGTTTGGAGGAAAATGCAAGCAAGAGAACATTATTTGTGAGAATAAAATTTCATTGAGCAGCTCTCTCAGGTCACATTAAATGCTTGTAATTCCAGGTCACCTTGGTGTGACCATGTACATAAATGATGGTGAATTATTAGTGCCAAAGAGAATAGCCTTTTCTGGATTATTAAAAGAGTTAATTCAGTGACGAAGGGTGATTTACATCATTTATTACAAGTTAGTGTTTTTATCTAAATGAAATGACTTATATTTAAGAACCAAGGGGAGTATTTTGAATTTTTTTTTTTTTTGTGGGTACCAGGGGTCGACCTCAGGACCTCGCGCACCAGCAGCCACCCGTGTCGCTAAGCGATATCACCGGACCTCTTATCGTATGTGGGTTCCGGGAGTCGAACTCGGGCCCTCGCGCTTGCCAGGCAGGCGTTGATGCTAATGAGCCATCTCACTGGCCCTGTTTTGAATTTTAAATGCTTCTGAATCCTAATCTTTGCTATGTTGGAAATGGAAAAAGGATAGGATATAACTATTAGGGCTTTTGTTTTTTAAATTGAATATTTTATTCTGAATTGGTTTTCACTGTTAAATACGAAACACTTGGAGGCCATTTTAGAGATTCTATGAATAATAATTAATTTTATGAGAAGTTAAATTGCTTGTCATAAACATAATTATTGGATATCAGTGATTTTAAAATTTTCAAAATTCTATTGATGCAGAGTTGTTCATTTAAGTCTTGAAGACCAGCTTTAATAAGATTTTGGTTTTATCTTTTCCGAAATCTTTCTGAATAGCAATATTCCCAGGTTTTTTTAGGAAACCATCTGACCGTGAACATTCTTAAATATCTTTGGGTGGAAGGCTTTCCCATTCCTCTCTCACTGTTGACTGTTCAGAAATACATGTAACTTTCACATATCTTTAAACTAAATTAATATATGAAGTAGTCTCACTCTTTCAAACATTGCTGTTGGTTAATTTATTGCATCAAAAGTCAAACCTTTATTATTAAGCTATGTTCTTACCAATGTCTTTTCATAACCTTAGATTTCTAGATGAGCAACAGAAGTGGCAACACAGTCATTTAGATAAAATACAAACTACCTGCCAGGAAACCTGGGTTTGTTCCAATTCTCCTCTTAGCAAATCTTTTCTCTCTCTTTGAACAGACCAGGATTCTATAGAGCACTAAACTAATGAAGAGGGAGAGTCCTTTGCTCTAATGTTATGGCACAAAATTTAGATTTGAAATTATAGAATTGTAGATTCAAAGACATCCTAGAGCAATGCACTTCAGCTTTTCAAGTAGTTTAAGAAATCTAATTTGAAAATTCTTTACAATGTCCTTTAATCTCTATACAAATGCAACCCATAATTTTTAATGGAAGCCTATTTTACTAGGAGTTTCAGTTATATACATAAAACTAAAATCTAATTCTCTGTTATTTTTATTTTTTATTCTCTGTTATTTTTATTTACCTATTTTTTGTTTTTTGTATTTATTAATTGATTTTTTTTTATTGCAGTACTGTGCCTTCACACTGAGCTACATCCCCAGGCCTTTTCTTACTTTTTATTTTGAAACAAGGTCTTAGTCACTACATTACCCAGGCTGGTCTTGAAATTGTGATCCTCCTGCCTTAGCGGCTCAGAATTCTGGGATTACAGACATGCTTGTTGTGCCTGCTTTATCCAGTGAAACAAAAGTGGATTGGAAACATTTCTTCAAATAAGGAATAACCAAATCTTGAAGTGGTTTTTTTATTCTTTTTATATTCCAAATTTATTTGATATCTTGTTTTATGAAATCCTGTATTTCTTCTTTCAGAATCTCATATTCAGATTTTATATGGGAACAGGAAGGCTCATACATAGTCTAGCTGGCACACAATAGTTTTCAATTTTTTTTTCTTTTTTTGTGATTTGGATAACAAATCTGTGAATTTTCCTTTTCTTTTTTTTTTTTTAATGTGTGTACTGGGAGTCGAACTCAGGACCTCGTGATTGCCAGGCAGGAGCTTACGCCGCTGAGCGATCTCACCGGCCCTGTGAATTTTTCTTTTAATGTACCACACTGAAATGTCTTGTAGTTTAAATGCTAGTACATAAAAATTAGTATTGCAGGAATTCAAAAAAGTAGTGAGGATAGACTTTCTGGATATAGTTGTATCTGTATATGTAAGGGATGCATAGAGTTTTAACTAGAAAAAGGAAGAGAGTATTCCTTCTGTCTGAAATAACACTTCATATTGAATTTTACTGGCCTAATAATATAATAAAGACTATAATATTTTTGATAAATTCTTTGTCAATCATTTGTGTGGTCATACACTTAAATTCATGGTATGTTCTGTATTTGGCATGAATTATCATTAACTTCTATCTTGTTGATTTTGACCCATTATTACAGTGTGTTAAAATTAGTTTGAAGTTTTCCAACATCTGCCATTGTTATGGGCTATATGATACCATTAGATGCACATGCTTTCCACATCTTTACTTAAATCATTGATTAAAACTTGGTGAGAAAAGGACAATTTTTGGACTGCACTGGAAGTTGATGTAATATCGATATTTCCTTGTTGCCATAGAATGAAGAAGATCAACTGTAAATTTCCAATTTTCTGATTCCCTGTACTTTCCTAGAACTTCCATCATATCTATTAATCCATAAAGGAACTTGATAGATAATTGAACTAGACTAGACATGTGAGTTTATAATTTTTTTGAAAAGAGAATATCTGCTTTCGGATAAGTTCCTAGGAGGCATTTGACTCCTCTAGTGTAGAAATCAGGTAGTCAATCATGCTTACAGATGGGTGCACAGGAGTCAGATTCCTACGGAAAGATGGTGTACTAGTCAGCTTTCCATTGCTGGGATAAAATGCCTGACATATACGATTTTTTTTTTTTGTGGGTACCGGGGGTCAAACTCAGGACCTCACGCGCCAGCAAGCACCCGTGCCGCTGAGCAGTATCACCGGCCCTTTGTTTGTATGAGAGTTCCGGGAGTCGAACACAGGACCTTGTGCTTGCCAGGCAGGCGCTTACGCTGCTGAGCCATCTCACTGGTCCTGACATATACAATTTAAAGGAAAAAGGGTTTATGTTGGCTTACAGTTTCAGTCTGTGGTCGGCTGACTCCAAAGCAGAAACATCATGGCAGAAGGCCATAATGAAAGAAAGATGATTACTGCATGGCAGCAAGGAAGCAGAAAGAAAGGGAAGGAGCCTGAGCCGAGATGCACCCTTCACAAGCACGCTGGAAGCAGCCTGCCTCCTCGAATCAGGCTCTTCCTCCTAACATCCATTCAACTCATCAGTGGTTTTCCACTGATCAGACGATGAAATTAATGTCCTCATGATCCAGTCACCTCTCTAGGCTCCAGCTCTGAATATTGCTGAATTAGAGATGAATCCATAAGCCTTTGGGAGACACTTCATATTTAAACCATAACCAATGTCTTCTGTTGTCAGAACAATGATGAGTATGCATGTCATTGCAATGCTTGTTGGCACTGAAGACATATATTAATCACATCTGCAATTCCTGTTTCAGAAGCAACGGTTAGTGGCAAAATCCTAAAGTTCAGACCATCTGAACTACAATAGTTGGAGGTAACTATTCAAGTAGAAATAGAAAATTGTGTGAAAATAACATGAAGTAATGTCCTTAATGTCTTCAGATGGTATTTATTTTCACAACTTCCAATGAACTTTCCCAATACTTTTTTGCTACATTATCTCATAATTTTTATTAATGCTTTCTTATAAATGATATTGTAAAATAACATGTTTTTGACATGTTATAGTGAAGTAAAATTTTCTTACCTGCTTTGATCTTAACTACAAGTTATAAGCTTAGAAATCAGGATGTCTAAAGTTCAGAAATACAAATAAAAATTGGGAGGATTTGCTATGTTAAATCACATGTATAAACCCTTTAAATGTAGGAAAGATATTTGTGAAATGTGCTTATTTGGCTTTAAAACAATTTTATTTCTTCTGGAGTGATAAACCAGTCAAAAAGAGGTAAATTATCTCCGTGATTAGTGGACATAACTGTATTTCACATCCTTTTCAAAGGGATTCCTGTAATAGAGCCATATCTCTCTTCCCTGTTGTAACCCTTACTTTGTAATAAATAACATATTGGAGATCAAAGGGCCAGCTACAGTTTAAAATGTAATTCTAAATTTCTTTTTAAATTAGAGAATATATTATGTCTCAAACTATATGTAAATAATAACCCATTTGTTTGACCTCCTATACATAAGATCTTTCTTTTTTGTTGTTCTTATTATTCCTGTATTTTATTCCTGTTATTCCTGTATTTTAATCTAGCACCATTTTTTTATTTTTAATTAATATGTTACGTGTTTCTTTCACTAAAAAAGGCATCACAGAATATGAAAACTGTTTTAATAGCCCTTAAGCAATATACAACTTTGGAGTATTTGATCTATTAATTTTAGATCTTTATATATGAACAAAAACATGAAAAGGCACTTTACTATATTTAGAAATACGGATGCATATGTTATAAGATAATCAACTTATAGCCTTTCACTTCTTTGTTTTGGTTTTAAATATTTATTCATCTTTGCTATGTACTGTTTCTAGCAGTAGGATAGTGTCAGAGATATATTGAAATACCATTTACTGAAGAGCTGAGTGACTACATCTATCTACTGTTTCTTTCTCTGGGTGTCCAGAAAGTAAAAATGTTCATTTATAATAAGAAAATGTAAGTCTGCTAGGCACCAAGTTTTTAATATTTAATTTTCTACATTATAAAGCACACTCTCCTCTTCCCATAAATGCAGAAATGGATAAGATTAATTAAACATTAAACCATTATTCTTCATAAAAGAAAAGCCCATTGGTATCATGTTTGATATACTTTTTTCCAAGGTGATCTTTCCCAAGTCTCTCATTTCTTTCTGAAAATTTTAAAATAACTAAAAATAAGGAATATAGTCATTTTCTCTCATATTTTTCTTGTATTCTGGTGAAAGATTTTAATAGGAATTGTGGATTGAATCCAGAACAGATAATTTGATATCATCAGATCCAGCACTTACTTACATTGTCGGAGAACTGTCTAGCAGGATAAGAAAACATTTCTTTCCTAGGCCTTTCAGCTATAGAGAAGAAAACTACATTTACATAAACACAACCATATATTTGATTCTAAGGAAGAAGGAACATTAGTGCACTTAAAAGGTAATCATGTTGAGACTCAAGATTATGCTATATAAACTAGTGACTCATACCTACTCTCTGTTAAATTCATAAGGTAAAAAAGTCAAGAAACATTGGACCCAAATGTAGAGTTTAAGTAAAACCAGGAAATTGGTTTGAAACACATACATATATTTTTTCCTGCATATAATTTCTATTATGCCTTGTTACCTTCTAACACGTATAAACAAAGCTCATAATTTGTTGCTCTTTTAAAACCATAGGCATAATTACCATGAACATAATTACAGCATTTGCCAGATTCTCTTCATTGTAAAGAGATTTTCTTTTACTCTGTCCTTTTTTCCCCCCCTTAGGAAAGGTTATTAACTATTCTAAGTCAGATGATATACCCTTTGTACTTCATAATGATACATAGTAAGACTCATAAAAACATTCAGCATAAAATAGAAATATAACAGAGTTGCTGATGACTATTATTAACAATGCTACAAGAAAATGTTCTCAGAGTACTGACTTCTATCCTGAGGTGAACTTCAAGGAAAAAAAAAAAAAAAAAAACAGCAGAAGAGGATGCTTTTCCGTAGTCAAGTGGATAGCACTGGGCAGGAAAATGTATCTTCCACTGGAAAGAGACAAAGTAATTAGACAAAGCAGGGTCAAACTTACCTTCCCTGTCCCTTCTGGTACCCTTTCTGAGGATAGGTAGAGTTACAGTAAAACAGTACTCTCATGTACTACTGAAAACTCTTTGGACAAGTTTCAGTCTTCCATCCTCCATTCCCAGGAGGCGCCTCATATTGTAACAGCACAGTAGAATCTCAAGATCTCCTAGGGGAATTTAAGCAATGGAAGCAGATGTAACACAACCGTTTATGTTCAGAAGTCTTGCTAGTAACAGACTATACTTCCTCCCTTCTACACATTAATGAAAGCAAAAGTTTACAATGAACAATAAAACCCAGGGATGAAATGCCAGAGGGAGTGTACAAGGGTGGTAGCAATCCTACTGGAAGGTATGAATTCAAATACAATAAATATATCCATAAACTAAGGAAGGCCTTTGTGGTATGCAACTGACATAACTTTGATTAACCCTGCTGTGTTTTAGCACCAGGTCATGCAATTTGACACCATTTCTTTGAGATGTCAGTCACATTTCAATAACTTTTCAGCATGGACTTGTAAGTCCTGTCACTTCATTGACTTTGAATAAGGCGGGTTGCTTATGAATGCAGCTTGAAGTGTCACTCGAAGATACTTGCACAGTGTTCTCTTTGACTGGCATGCCTGAAGGTTGTGGAAAAATTCCAGCACATCCAAATGTGCTTCTCAGAACACTGCATATCTTTACACCAGTGTTTTCTCCAAGAGAATCGGCTCATTCATACCCATATGATGATGATCTCTTATTGCAGTGTTTTCTCTCACTACAGATGAGATACATCCTAATGTGAAAGGTTCATGGGACTTGGGAACTCAGTTTGTTTCCAATTCTGACTCCCACAAGCCTTTGGGACTGCAATTTAACTAATGGATCACATTAACTGCCACCTGCAGAGCCTATCTAACAACCTAATTACTTTGATGAGAATACCTGTGTAATACCCTCCTGCTTGGCAAAAACAAGTGGCGCTAAAAAGATCTCCAAACATCTAGTTCATCTGGAAAAAAATTAATAAAAGCATTTCATTGATTAACAAAATGCTAGACATATCATTGCTTTGCAAATTATCCTGTGGACATAACAGTGCTCATGTCCCAAATACTGACTTCCTCGCAACAGATGACATGAATTGTTGATATACACACTAGTGCAATTATAAAAGCATGGTTTGATACAAAAGAAGGATATATAGATATATATATTGAAATACATAGGGAAGTCGACTCCAGAGATGACTGGAATGGCTTGACATTACTAAAATTCCCTCTCTACATCACAAGCTCTGTTCTGTTCTAATCAGTGCATAACGCACACACACACACACACACACACACAAACCTGCTATGTTCAAAGTCAGTGATGGCATCTTTTAGACACCGAGTGCCCAAACTGCAACATGAAACCCATTTATTTACCTCGAAATGCCCACTGCAATTAAATCTGAATACTGAGGTTTTAGTTTAGACCAAATGATATTTTGTCTTAAAAGAAAAGCACAATAACAGAGCTTTCAATAATACAAACAGCCCACTGTGGCACGCATGCCTTAGGTTCGCCACAACTTTTCTAAGTTATCAAGAGAACAGTCATTACCAAGTTACTTTAAACTCCTATTACCTCACAGGAAAGAATGATTACACTGAGCATAGCTAGGCTGGTCACAGAGGAAAAGTATGGCCAATGCAATTAAGGACCAAAGGACAGAAATGTCTATAAATCTATGCACAAACAGAATTTAAAGTCCCGAAAGTGGCCTTGGGCAGCGATGTCTTCACAGAACACCCTGTCAGCCTGGTCTTCCACTAAACTCCCAAGGTCAGCTGAACCAGTCTCTTGTGTAGCTACTAAAAGCTTAAGGGGGAAAGCCACTTCCAATGACTGTCTGGATTTTTCTCTTTATTTAGAGACCAAATTTTACTAATTTACTATTGATCTCAGTAAGGAATATATTTTCTAATATAAACATCTCTGAGTTCATCATGGGGCAACTGTCATTTATATATTAATATCTGCATAATTCCATATAGCTCATATAATACATAGCAAAGATCAACTAATTTCAGGAAATAAAAATCTTGGTTGCCGGGGTAATGCAGTATCATGGGCTAAAATGGTTTGAGGCCACTTAGGGATATTAAGTGAATGCCAAAGTTAAATTTCAACTATTTAAAAATTCTGTTCTATGTCAGACCTATTTCTTATTTAGATGAAAAGGAAACTTGTTTGTTCTCTTTCTAGCCATAAATACAAGAAGACTAACTCCGTAAGGATCAACTAATTAATTGTGGGTCAAACAGATGTTGTGAACTATCCTAGCCATCTTGTCATGATGTTTTGTATTGTTCCTATAAACAACTGATCTACCAATTAAATATTTTAAAAATGCATTTGCAAATTGATATTTCTGCTGCACTGACCTGGTAAATGCTTACTTAAAAGAGGTAAAGTACCACTGTATTTCTGAATGTACAAGCTTACTAAATAACAAGTCCATGGGTTAAGATAGTTAGAAATGAAGTAACATCAGTATTGTCATCAAATTATTATATTGCAGTGTACGAGCCAGATGGGGATGTAGGTAAGTTATTGGTGACATACTTTCAAAAATCTGTTATTCTTATCCATTTCTCATGCCATGTCCAAAATTATGCTTTGATTTTTTTTTTCCTGTAGCTTAATATTTCTGTCAGAAAGGGAAAAGGACAGAATTCTCTCCTGCCTTATTTTTTTCCCTTTTTCCCCAGGCAAGGTTAAGTCAGGAACTCTCTTCTAAGCTATGCCCTGCATACCTATGCAAGGTTTAGGAATAAGGGATAAGGATTAACAGTCAAGGATAAAGCCAACATTACATTGTTCCTCGTAAGTGGCAGTTGGCAGCTCTAACTCACACGCCCCAAAGGCACTGCAATATATGACACCGTAGGATTAAAATAAGACTGTAAGAGGGCCGGTGATATCGCTCAGCGGCTCGGGTGCCTGTTGGCGCGCAAGGTCCTGAGGTCGAACCCCGGTACCCACAAAAAAAAAAAAAAAAAGACGGTAAGAGTCTGAGTGGTAATCTGTAGAGACTGCTGATCTAGACGCTAAGAAGAAAAAATGGGTGAACATTGATGATGTCTACTCTGTCAGGTACAAACACTTTTCTTGTGTTGTTCCACTAAATTCTCATACATCTATGAACATGCAGAAAGGAAACTGAGCCTGCAAGACTTGCCCGAAATCAGAAGTTCCATGAGTGGCAGAACCCAGGGTCTGCACGCCACACTGACCCCACGTGGCCTGGCTTCCAGTTCCAGACTTGTCACAGGTTGTGTTAATCTAGGTGAGATTACGCTTTGAATGTGTTAGTTTGGGAAGTTGTTCCAGGACCCATCCAGATCATGGAAATAGCTAAATCCACATTCCTGCCATCAACAAGAATGTATGACACAAAAGGGACAGAGAAATCTGTTTCTCAATACCAGTGAAACTGTCCTCTATAGGACTAAGGTTTCTTGCATATCTTATTCTTCTGCCAGGTCAGCTGGAATCTAATTTAGGTAGCAATGACTGTAGGGAAGAGGGCAAAGACATAAAAATCAAAGAGAATTCAAAATCTCCCCTGGCACCATTTGTTCTAATTTACTGTGTATTTTTAAACAAGACTCTTTTATTGTCTCCTGTCTCCTCTTCCTCTTCTAATAATTTAATCAAGACAGAAGAGAATTACTTACTGCCTTCTGAGGTCAATGATCTATATCAACAAATATGCCATAAAAATGGTATAGTGATACACTAGTAGGTGTTAGGTTATTAAATTTAATAAAGCATAATATTGCTTTAAAATTGCTTTGGGTATGTCATAAATTAATACTGGGCAGCCAACAATATGTTTATTGTTTAATTGCAAAAAACTGATTGAGAAGCCCCATAGGACCTTCCACCTTGTTAAATAATTAATTTTTAACATGTTTTTCTACTTACAAGATTACAAGCTGATTAAGAGAAAAGTGCAGGTTATTTACCTACTCTTATTTTTCTTTTTTCTTTTTTTTTTTTGTGGGTACTTGGGGTCGACCTCAGGACCTCGCGTGCCAGCAGGTGCCCGTGTCACTGAGTGATATCACCAGCCCTTTTTTCCTATGTGGGTTCTGGGAGTTGAACTCGGGCCCTCGCGCTTGCCAGGCAGGCACTTACGCCACTGAGCCATCTCACCAGCCCTATTTTTCTAAACATGCAAAATACTCCTGTATACATATCAGGTATTCACCAAGCATACATTAAATTCTTCAAACACGTACATATGTCTACTACATCAAAGCACCCAAGGTTAACTTTTTCCTTGATTTTATTTATTATGAATAGCAAAGAGCTGGACATACTAAATACTCCTATATATCCTCCTTGTTTCCAGGTGATATCAGTATTACATACTACAGATGAAACTGCTCTGATGGTATTAAGCAAAGAGTGCATACAATTAACTCATTTGAAAGGATGCATGTCTATTTATCTATTATTTTAAAAGCATATAATCATGAAAAACTCATATTCAGTCATGGCTAGGCATGATAGCAAGCATTTTTGTTATTTTTTCTTTATTCTTCAGATGAGGCATACTTTTGGAATTTAGATATTGTTTGGAGACATTCTTTAAGACTGAGTGACTCACTGATTAATCAAAAACAATATTGAGTAATAATATATAATAGATATATAAGTAATAAATATTTTATTATCTATTCTGCCAAGGTCTTTTTTTTTGTGGGTACCGGGGGGTCCTGCCAAGGTCTTTTTAAAGTAAAAAAAATATATATATTTTATATATACCAATATTTGGGGTTTTTCATCATTTCTTAGAAACTTAATTTCTTCTTTATATTCAGAACTATTTAGTTCTTTAATACCTTACATTCTATTTAGATTTAATAAGAACGAGATGACAGATACTAAGTTTAATTGTAGACCCGAACTCTCTCTTCAATTATATTTTCATAGTTTAATAATCATACTAACCAATGATGGCTATCATAAAATTACTTTAGTAAGACATATCAGAATTAAAGAATCAAAATGTAGGTTAAGCTAAGGCTTAAACTCAATGAAATAAAGAGGCAACAGAAATTTTTCTCTTAAACAATGTGTGTGTTTATAAATTCTGGAAAGCATTATTTTTTGTCTTAAGTGTGTGAATGAGTAGAGTCGTATGTTGGAAAATAGGTAAATGTTGATTTGCTGTAACTGAGAATACACTGATAGAGCAAAAGAAGAGGCTTTGAGTGGTTACATCTGTCAGCATTTCTAATAGGAAACAGGCTACCACAGACATCCATTTGAAAGTACAGCAGTATTTATGAATTTGTGTTCTGTTCTTGGAAACTTATCTTTTGTGAATCAAGTAAGAATATAAGGATGGCTGGGAAAAGATTCTTTGCTGTAACATGGCTACAAAAGTGAGCATATTTTGTTCTTCCAAGGTCAAAAGGTGCAATCAAGTGAACTTTCAAGAACTTTCATTAATGTATCAATAAAACAATGAAGGAAAGAATGAGAAAGCCTAATGCACAATTAAGAGATTTTTGTAGTAATTTTGATTGGCTCCATACAGTAACTGTTTTCAATGTTTATGGCAGTAACAAAATAGTGACAGAACTGTTTCTCTAAAAGTGTAAAATTAGTTTCATATACAAACTAATCTATATATTGAAAGTAATATAATCAATCTAACTACCACATGAGATTGGTTTGGTGGGGTTACACTGAGCTGAAGAAGATTCCTTGTAACAATACATCTGCATGAGTGTCAACTATCTTTACCGTGAAATTGAGATAGTACATGCTTAATGAAGTCATTGCTAGGAATAGAATAGAAATTATATATAAGATGCCAAAGAATTGAAAGCATTCAAGAGATACTGTTACCTTTTCACAGACATCTCTACCATAGTAGGAAAATGCTTATGCTTACATTTAAGTGCCATAATTTATTCATGTATGCATTAATTTCTTTTATTGGAGTTGGGATTGTCATATCTGTTATTTAGTTATTTACAAATAAGAAAAATAAAAGAAAAAGAAAACATCATAACCAGGAATATAGACCAACAATAGAATAGAATTTGGATAAAAATCTAGACATTAAATTCAAGCCATTCTAAGACAGATGCATGTTATCCTTTAATATAATATTTTTAGAGTTTTTTACTGGTCATAAAAAACCATTAAAAACAGAACAAAACAAACAAAAAAATCTACATCTGAAGAAATTGAGACCCAGAGTACTTACATGTCTTTTGTAAAATCACATACTGTTATTTAATGGCACAACCTAGATAGTGACAAATCTCTCTTACTATCAAATGCAGACTACATTCCCCTTTGTAACAAGAGTTTTCTTTTGACACAGGAAAAGTCATATGATCTTTTATTAAGAAAATGCTATTCATAGCTCTTACAAGTATTTTGCTAACTATAAATTCTAAAGGGGGTATACATGCAACTGTCACTTCCTCAGGATCGCTGGTAATGTAAAAAAAAAATGAGAAAATGTGAAACAAAGGAACGTAGAAAGTGAAAGAAAAAATAATTATTCTGTATGATGATGGAAAGGAAGCTTAAGATACCACAACAAAGACATTAAAAGTTAACATTGCTCCAGGCAGCAATATGTTGTAATTCTCTGGCAGAACACAGAACAGATTTCCCCAATCCCAATACAGTACCTCATGGGGCCTGCAGGTTTAACAGTTTCAAATGACAGCTCAGGCTCACTGTCTGCTTGTGGGACAAATAGTTGAAGCTTCCAAGAGAAGCAAAAATAGGCGCATGTGTGTCCCAGACTTCCTGTATAGCCAACATAAATTATACTTGCAAATCTTGTAATGTATACTGATTCTTATACATTATACCAACTATTTAATTTTAAAAATAACATGTTATATAAAATAATACCCTAAAAGGGATGAGGATTGCTTCCCTATAAGTTTATATGCATGTGAATCTCACACTGCTCTTGCCTAATTTTATCATTAACTTATATCTTCAGAATCTTACTGGAGTATATGGTAGGAAGTCAACACTTGTTAAAGAGATTAATAAATAGATTTTGGTTGACAGAGAAATGTTTCTTATCAATGGAATACTGGCTCTATTCTCATTTCCTCTGCAGTGGTGTAGGTGACTTCCTCTAAAATATTTTTCAGCTGTCTTTAAACTTATGTTGGTTCCTTCTTTCAAATCTATATTTTTCACATCATTAGCATAAGAGAAAGTAATTTGAAAACTGGGAGTATTACATGAATGGGGTTGAATTATCAATTTATTTTAGCAAGTATTTAAAGAAGACAGAATGTATGACACTGTTGACTAAATGTTAATGAGACCTGAACTTTGTCATGTTGGATGAAATATTCCTGTGACTAAACAACTGCTGGAATGTGATTGTACTATGTGTAAAGCATTATGTAAACAACAGTGAGAGAAGAAATATGTTTTTGTAAAGTGGAAAAGCTAGAGATAATTATAAAGAAAATGATACTTTAAACTGGATCTTGAAGACTGAGTGGTGCAAATGATAAAAAGGGAAAACAACAAAGGAAGAAAGACTGGGTAGGTAATGCAAAGTTGTGTGTGGCAGAAAAAATATAAAGCCTTAGTCCTAATCTCTGATTTCAAGGGTAAACCATGTGAACAGGTAAAGATTCACAGTATCTCCTTCCATAAGGGACGGCCTAGGCACAAAGAGAAATCTGTGTTGCACATTTGATTAGGATTGCATGTAGAACCAGGTAAGAGCAATAATACAAATGTAAATGCCTTTTCTAGAAGTACCATGAGTCTGCATAAAGATATTTACATGGACTTTTATTGTTATCTCTTAATGTATGGGCACAGTACGTAGTAGAGTTCAGAAGACTTTTAGTTCACACACTACATACTTTTATAGACTTTGGAAATAATGGAAAGTCTTAACCTTCTTTGGATATTTCAATATATTTTCTATTCTTAAAGATAGTATGAGTTTACTAAAGAAGTGATACATAAAGTTATAAAAGCTGGGAAACACAAACATGTATTTGGTTTTCTGCCTATATTTATCTTTTTTTCTGAAACAAACAAACACACAATGGAAGATTTCACGACATGAAACAAATGCCATTGAAGTGCTTAAAATTTAATGTTTCTAGCCCTGCTTGCTCATGGTTACTTGATCCAGTATCTTCCTAATTATCCTTTTCCATTCATCGTTGTACTGAAAATATGTCTGGCTCTGTCCTTTGTGCGATATCCTCATTGTTTAAAAGCTACCTCTGGGAAACTTGGCATAAACATTTCTAAAATATATGAGTTTCTGCCTCTCAGGGTAGATTGCATCCTGTGACAAATCAATGCCTTGCTCTAAGAGCTACTCCTGAAATCTGGAGAAACAAATGAATTTGTGTATTTCCCTGCATAAATTGTCCATACTTCCCGATTGTACACTTTCCCAGGATCTTTGAGTCTTTCATTCCATGACTCTTTCCTGTTATAGTTTATGTCTTTGTAGCAAGTTCTTCATTTATCTTATATTAACAATATATACTAGTATAAAGTCTGAAAGGTGTTTTGTAGTCATTTTTAATTTTTAAAATGAAGTAAAATTGATATGGAAATAAATAGCCTTTCCTTGTTTACTGAGGCAGTGCTAATTTTCATAATGTGAGGATGAGTGTGTGTTGATCCTAACACAATTTCTATTATGACTGCTTAAAGATAGTATATAGCTTTGTCATACATTTTATACCAGCTTAATATAGGGATGTCACATATTTATTCCTGGTTAAGACCAATGATATACAGACCCATTTGATTAAAAGATGATAGTAATAATAGCAATAATACTAATAATCAAAATCAACAAACAAACTCCAAGAGCAAAGAGAAAGCAAACTCCTAATTTTTGTAGCCCTTTAGGCTTAGTGGATTTTAAGATGGAAGTTTTTAAATTTTCTATCTACTGAAGCCTTGTTGAAAGGGCATTCTGCTTCTTACTTGATGTATTCTTAACATGATTTTACACAGTTTGCGTTTTACTTCACTCTATAAACCACCTGCTACTGCAAAGAATATGTTTTAAATCCCCAGTACATGTAAATTAATAATCATATGACGCACATCAGGTCATATAGCATTTTTTCTGAGCAAATAAACTAATTTAAATAAGTCACTTGTTTTACATTTGGATGCTGACCCTAGTAAATTGTGGTGACTTCCAGAAAATTACTTATTAGGAAAAGGTATTTAGGACAAATAGGTTGTAGTTTGAAGGTGTTACAGTGCCATAGATATAAATATTTAGGAAGTTGATTAAATTTAAATTCTAAATTCAGGCCAACCTTCAATTGACTAATATACTATCTGGCTTCTTGGTTTGTAAAAATCTATGGTCACTTAGAAAGTTAATTCAAAAGTGTACATGTTTCATTTTGTTTGCCTTCCAGAAAGTTGCATTTATAATAGATTTTACACAGACAAAGAAGAAATGTTGAGAGTTCCCTTTAATGAAACACAGACAAACAAACAAAATCCATTGTGCCATATGGCAATTATGCCATATGATTGAATTTATTAATAAAAATAAAATTGTTGGCTTATGCATCTCACAGTTTTTACTATACGTATCCAGTGTTTTTAGAAGCTTTCTGGAGGGTTTCTTGCCTGGATTTCCACAAAACCAAAATAAAAGTAAATTAATAAAAAAATTATCTTGTTGCAAGAGGTGTAAGAAAATACAATAAACTAGAAGAATGAATAAAAATATAGGCAATTTCTCCCCAGTCTTGTTATTACTGCTAAGAGATAGAAGGCATTTAACCTAATGAATATAATGTTCTATCTGTTTGGTTTGATAGGTACATCTTTGCAGCCAATATCTACAACAAACATTTCTGTAGCATGCAGATTTTAGTACATAAAGAGAAAGTAGTTATTTTCTTACTATAAAGTGATTTAACTTTGACCATGTGAACTATTAACTGCCAGTTAGGCTGCAAAATTGTATTGAGTTCAGACTATCTCAGTGTTGAAAAATTAATATCATTTTTCATTTATGGAATGATATTACATTTTTCTTAAAATTTATATATTATAATACTGACTATCTAGTCAACTTATCCCCATTTCTCATGGAAATTATTATAACACATGCTTTTCTTTGGGAATCACTATGCACTCCTTGTATTTTATGTGGATTATTTTCAAATCCTCCAATAAGTTATATTTGAAATCTGACATGTTTATGGTTCAAAATCCTTTTTAATTTACATCCTTAATTAGGTCACATTAAGGGAAGTGCTTTAAAAAACCCAATGCATCTATTCATCTGTGAAAGTGGACATTTATATTATTACTTCAGTTAAAATTGCTGTCTGTGTTTCAGAATCCCTGATGCATTTAACAAGTGCAATTTCATAGCATGTGTACAAATACATTTTAGGAGTATTCCATGTCATTTTTGTTCAGGATATAAATTTGTGTTTTACTTTTTTCTTTCTCACTCTGACTTCCATATGTCTTTTTTCCATTAAACTATTCTCCACGTAAACTTCAAGTGTGATGCTGAGTGATGCTTATGTTTAGAACTCATCTTAACACCTTCCCCCAAAACTAAGCTAAGCTAAGCTGGATGTGAACCCCCCTTCTACTTCCACGTGGATATGCAGTTTGATTTTCTCAGTGAAGTTGGCAGAGATCCTTTAGCCTGAAAGGGAAAGAGGACAATAGTACTTTTCTTTGGCAGGAGGAAAAGATGCAAGAGAACACAATTAATTCCCTACCCTTGCCTTCAATGGCTAATTCAGCTGGGCCCGTTTACCAGCATTTTCAGTGACTGGCATGGAAAGGAATACAGAAAAATAGATCTACAGAATTGCTACTCACCAGAGACAACTCATTTATCTATAATCTGTCAAATTTGCTTCCCATTAGTGTCAGTATTGCAAAGTCTTTAAAAATTGATCGACACTTTTTCTTTTTTATCGTTCTGTACTAAGATCATATCCTTTAAGTTCATCTCCTTCAACTATATATTTCTTTCTTCTGTAATAGATAATGTTAAAGTACGATAATATAAAATTGTGAATTAAATTTGGCCCAAATCATGTGGAAATGGAAATGCCCTGAAAGGCAACATTGACAATGGGTTGGCACAAAAGTTTTCTAGAATGGGTTTAATGCTTTAATTGCATTTCTGAAGTGCATCTGTAGTTGCTTTGGAGATAGTATGTATATTGGCTCCAACAGAGCATAAAATTTTGAATTACCCTCTTTCTTCACCTTAAAAATAATGATTGTGGTAGTATTTTCTTGTGTATTTATTCCGTGTGGCTATATTTCCAGAATTCTCTGGTTGTTATTAGTATCAATTTTAACTCAATAAAATGTTATTAGTATTAGTTTTTAAAATATCTAGTTTAAGGCCGGTGAGATGGCTCAGTGGTGTAAGTGCCTGCCCGGCAAGCGTGAGGGCCCAAGTTCGACTCCCGGAACCCACATACGAAAAAAAGCGCTGGTGATATCGCTCAGTGGCATGAGTGCCTGCTGGTGCGCGAGGTCCTGAGGTCAGCCCCCGGTACCCACAAAAAAATAATAATAAATAATAAAATAAAATATCTAGTTTGGATCTTTCCATGAGTTTCCTCATAGAAAAAGAAATACAATAATTCTTTAGTATCAATCATGTAAGAGAAAGGGTTGAGCAAAATAATTTCTGTGGTTGCCAGATGGTATCACTTTTCCCAATCAGCCAGCTCATGAGAGCATGTTGGAATCAAGCAAGAAGAAGAAAACCAACAGTATACTAGTTAAAATTAAGGGAAAAAGGAAATGAAAGCAACTCGAATATCACTACTACTCCCATTGCTACTTGAAGTAGTTCCTAATATTTAGTTCCAGCCATATGCCAGTCTCAGTTGATTGTGTATATTTTCTCACTTACTTTTCAAAAGCACATGAGATGAGAGCTGATACATTCCCATTTTGTTTACAGAAAACAAAAACTTCTTGATTTCAAAACATATGGGAACATTGTATTAAGCAATCCCCTTTTCAGCTGATAAAAGGGTACCTGGAGGATGTAAGTATTGTAATGTAGCCAAGATCGCTTAGCTGGAAGGGACATCTGGATCAAAAACCAGACAGTACCTTTTGTCACAATGACTGAGCTGTGCTGTAACTACTGATGTATGCTGATATATATTATTGTCATCCAGATATAAAATGAAAATATGTCCAAGATTTGATTTTATTTATTACTTAATGAAGGAATCTATATGTAGTTATTACATCTAATCCAAAGTAGATCCCAAAATGCCATACTTGGACGTGAGAAAAGGAATGGTGAAATAAATTTACAATGGATACAAAACTGTAAAACAAGTGAGTGTCCTGGGGGGATAATCAATTGCATTCCATTGGAAAAATCTGCATTTTTGAGAATAGGCATTATTTGCATTACTAGCTGTACTAAGTAGGATTTAATCATCTTAAATTTTTAATTGCTGAAAAGACAAGAATTATTTTAGTCTCACGGGTCACTTTTATTTTGGGCAAAAATTACGGAAGAGACTCACATGAAGGATTTGCACTGAAGAGTGTGCAGAGCTATAAGTCATAGTCTCTTTTGTCATCTGCACTCCTAGATGGGTTTCTTAGGACATGCACTGTGTCTCCAATCTCTACTGCCATATTGGCAAAGCATTTCTGCCAGGATGCACAAAGTATCCCAGTTCGGGGTGTACTGTTAACATAAGGACATCCCAGTTATTGCTAGTATTAAGCTTTGAAATCTCACCTTAGCCTTTACCAAAATCAGAGGCAAATTGTAAATCAAATTATTATTACTAAACAAAGCTAAGTGCTTGATACTTCCTACTGTAAAACAATATATGGACTTAATGTTACAGAATATCATTTACTAATAGTTGAAGATTCTATAGCATTGAATCAGAACCCGTGAAGATTAGGATGTGGTTAATCCAAACCAGCCCAAATTAATCTATGCTATGTAATATCATTTTCCTATAATTCAAATGTTATCTTGACAGAGCTTTAACAACAATCAAAATGGCACAAACAAAATCCTGAACAAACACAACGAGATAACTGTGAGGAGGAGATAAACCAGATGAGTGCTAGGGCACCAATTAAAATCAAAGACTTTTACAATTTTTTAAATATAAAGAGAACTCTAAAGTAAGAATTTCTGCATAACACCAGTGCTCTCAGTTATAAAGTAAAAAAATCCAGATGAATTTCTTGTTTCTATTTAGCACAAATTTTTCTTATACATGGACAGCTACATTATTGAATTTCTTTGTTCTCTATCCTTACATTTTTAAAGATTTTAGTTTTCAAAGTTAGAAGAATGCACCAGTAGGTACTATTGCATCATTATAGAGCTAATTTTAAACACTAATTGTAAACATGATTGAGTTTTTATATTTTATTTATATTTATGAATACCTCATAGAGCAACTGTGCAATATATTGCTTTAAAGATTTTTCCTTTTTTTTTTTGCTTTTCTTCATTTAAAATTATTGCTTTCATTTAAAATTCTTTCTGTAGCAAACTAAGAACAGCTTAAACTATATGACTGGCAGATGCCTCAAAATGTCAATTGTAGAAAATATATTTTCACTTGTGAAATATATTTCCTACAATGTAAATTTTGAGTTTTCTGTACTGTATACATTATCATTGGAGAGATATAGCCCCCAGTGATATTAAAATTGATTCCTGGGAGGAAAATGAAGAAAACAGTGTTCTTTGCATGCATAAAGTACAGATATACATATGTTACACACAGATAAACATTTTATCTGTGGTATTAAATTTTGTGGAGCTGGAAATTAAGAAAAAACATCTTAAAAGGCTAAGTAGGGGAAAAATTAAAAAGTTGACAAAGAGTTTTTCTGTAGTTCAAAGAATAGTAAATGATCATGTAGTCAACTGATTTCACTACTTTTGTAACACAGAACCAATTGTTTTAACTTCAAGCAGATTGAACTACAACTTTTCTGTTGAGTTTTAATGAAGTTATGTTCTCTAATTCAATTCCTAAAAGTAAACAAATAAAATTTGCTTTACATTGTATGAAGAATTAGTCTCTGTGATGTACCAAAGAGAACACCTTAGTTTTTAATTCTCTATTCAGTAAAAGAAGTACATGTTACTGCTTACATCAGTGACTTCATTCTCATTGCGATACAGGGATTTGATAGCCAATTTCAGCCTTTACCGTATCAGAAGGAAACACGATTTGGCAGTGCATAAACTAATGTGAGGTGTTATTTCCGATACCTTATGGAACAAAAGTTAAGTATTTCTCATTCAAGATATCATTATTATATCACTTGTTTTATGAAGAATATTACTTAGAGTTGACCAGATTGTAGTTGACGTTATGAAACAAGGAACCAGCAAGTCATCTGCATTAGGAATGTATACCGTATATTCCTTTGCTTCTTTCCATAGTCCAATGCAAAAGACCATAGTCATAAATATTTTGTATGGTTTTTATTTGGATGCAGTTACATTTATCTAGTTTAGATTGCAGACTGCTTTGATCTACATCGCTATATCTTAGTGTTATACTCAGAATTACATTGTAAATTTGAAATTAATTCCAATAAAGTTTCAACTTGGACGCAGAATATTAGCAAGTAGGAAATGAAATCTGCACAAGGTAAACTGTGTGACTAAATGGTAACTTAAAAGTTAAATATTATACTGAGATGGGACTCAAGTCACAAGGAAAAGAAGGCTGTTACTGATACACGACAGTGCCTAGAAGAAGCCTTACACAAGTTTTTGTCTTGTAACCAAATGGTAAAAGATATGTTATTTAGTTGTTTAGAAAATATGTAACTACTTCATTTAGTCTTTTAATTCATTGATAAAACCTAAATTAGGCTGTATACTCTCTGAGCCACAGAAGAACAAGAGCAAATGAAATCCTCTTCCCTGGAAGAGTTGTGCTGCTGAATGTGAGGGAGAGAGCAGTGCACACAGAGAGAGGTACACCTGAGTGCACCTGCTGCAGGTAAGTGCTTTGCTGCTGCAAGCAGGAGCACATGGGCTTAAATATAATGTACTGGTTTACATGCGGATCTTCCGCCCAATAATTATGTGTCCCTGGCCGAGGATTTTCCTCGTCAATCAAATCACAGTCATAATACGTTTGTAACAAAAGTTTGCTCTGAAGTTTGTAAATACATATAAAATATTTTAAACACCCTCCCTAGCACACAGTAAGATTTGCAAGGGTGTTTAATATTGGCTATGAAAAAAATGAAGATGAAAATGGTCTTCATAGTCATCGTATGTAGAATGTTGTAAGGAATACTGAACAGGGGCGCATGTAAAAATTGGAGCTTGCGTCTAGTAAGCCAGTAACAATTTAAGTACGGAAAATGAAATAAGTACATGTGACTTTCTTGAAATTTATTTTCAGGCTATGGCAATAACACCATTCGTTATTTAAAATTAATGACTTTGATATAAATAAATGGCAATGGAAACATGGGAAGTTAATTAACATACAAAGGCAAAAGTTACACACAGTCCCACTGCTTTTTTGTAGCTATTTCATTTTGTTTACTTTTCCAGTGGTCTTATCCATGCCACTCAAAAAAATAAAAATAAAAAAAGGCTTGACATGCTAATTTCCAATGACTATCCTGCATACATTGAAATAAAATTTTAAATATGCCTTTAGAAGAATAAATGGCAAAAACATCCTGTGAATTTTATATGGATAATTAAAAATAAGTAAATTACAGTGAATTTTAAATTTCTCTAAACTTTTTTTTAATTGGTGATAGGTTCAGAAATTAGTAACCTTTTTTATGCTGGATTATGGCTTTGCTGGTGTTTATTATTTAGCCCTTGCTTAGCGCATATATCTAGAGTGCAATGTAAGTTTTGCCTTTTGGCCTTTTGCTCGTGTACCCTGAAAGCAAATGTTCGTTAATTTGTTTTATATAGCCTTGGAGATCACTTGTCTAAAAGAATAATGTAGAAAATTGTGGTGTGTTATTATTGCAGAATGATGATGACTGTATTTTAATTCTACATGCTACTAGACTCATTATTTCATATATTTTTATATCACGGATTATGCACTTAATCTCACCTGCTACGCTAACTTTACAAAAAGTGACTTAGAGTGTAATATACAGACACTTAAGAGAATTAAAATTTTAACTTATTTTGAAGAAATATTATTATATTTTGAAGAAATATTATTCCGAGGGCCGGTGAGATGGCTCAGCAGCATAAGCGCCTGCCTGGCAATCGCGAGGGCACAAGTTCGACTCCCGGAACCCACATACGAAAAAGGGGCCGGTGATATCACTCAGCGGCACGGGCACCTGCTGGCGCGTGGGGTCCTGAGGTCGACCCCCGGTACCCACAAAAAAAAAAAAAGAAATTATTCCGAGAAGTTATCTGGTAGAATTGTATGCCATATAATGAAAAGAGCATGAGATCCAATCAGTTCAGGCTGCATATTTATTGTGAGAATCAACTATTATCCATCAAGTAGTCACTATGTTGTAAATGCTAGAATACAGAGGCATTGATTTCATGGGATTTGCATTCTAGTTGATGTCTATAAATTTGTGTGGGAATAAACTGTATACTTTTTGATAGCGATGCTTACTATAAAGAAAATGAAGTAGGATAGTAGGATAGGAAAGACTGGGGGCACATCTTTAAAGACAAAACAAAACAAAACAAAACAAAAAAAACAGGCTTGGACCTATTGGCAGACAGGCAAACAAACATATAAGCAAACTCTTAGCCATTTTCTTGGTGGGTTTGTTAGTTAGATTCAATAAACCACTGTTTCCTTACCTGCAAAATAAAGATCACACTAACCTTGCAATATTGTTTTAAGATTACAAACATTTTATTTATAATTCCTGTATATAGGAGGCCTTTGGTAATTGTCAATCATTAAAACTATATAATGAAAGCCTCACAGATGCCTCATGTAATTATGTCTTTTCTGTCACTTTTTTAGAACTGCTTTTTAAAATGCATCATCATAAACTGAATATGTAGTCACAAGTTTGTATTTAACTTTTAATTCTCAGTGAAAATGCAATAATTATTCTGTTTTCATGGTTCTTTTCTCCTCTAAAGACAAGAGGAGACTGTGCTAATATGCTCATTGGGTATTTTTGGAAATTATTGTTTCCTGATTGTGCATCATTACTGGTTTATATATCAGGGACTACCTCATTTATCATTCACACAACCCCATTTTGTGACTTTTATTTAATTATTTATTTATTTTGTGTGTGTGTGTGTGTTTCGGGAATCGAACTCGGGACCTTGCTCTTGCCAGGCAGGTGCTGCGCCACTGAGCTATATCTCCAGCCCCATGCTGTGACTTTCAAAAACTTATATCCCTCTTTAATTTTTTTTTTGTAGATGAATACTTTTGCATAAGTTACCATATGGTGCACTTAAACATATAATGGTGCCAAATGTGTGCTTATATATTGCTTTATTGTCTATTTATTGTTAAATTCTTTCTTGTGTGTATAACCTTCCTCTGCTAAATTAAGTACTTGAAATCAAGTGCCTCTTCCTGTAAAATAGTGCAGAAATACAGCATACTAAATAAGTTTTGTGTATATAGTAAGTGCTTATTTGTGATGCTTAAATACAGGGAGCTTGTCCCCAAACCAAATAGAGAAATATAATAAATATTTGGCCCAGCTATTTTTATTAGCCTGAAGTACAGTTTTTATCTAAAATGAAATATTCTGTTATTTCTAAAATAGCTTGAAAGTCAATTTAGCCTTACTGGGGAAGTATTTTCAAATATTTCTTATGTTATTAGGATAATAAAAACTAGGATTTACTAGAGGCATTTATTTAAATGACTAGCATAAATATTGATTATGGATTAGAATGCATCAGGCAAAAATTTTAGAGAACTCCTTTAAAAATCAGGAATGAAGGGTTAGTTGCGTTCATGAGTTAGTGAAGATGCCCAGACTTGGACTGCTTCTATACAAGCATACCAACTGAAGACATTCGAAAAATAAAATATGCCAAACTATATAATTAGGTTATGTGACTGATTTACTTAGAAAAGTGAATTTGATCATTTTTGTAACACTCAATTATTGAAATCCCACTAGCAAAATAAAACTTCAAAATAAATTAAGGCCATAGTTGGTAAAATAATATTACGTTATGAGCCTAAAATGGGGAGAGAATAGAGGAAAGAGAAAAAAGTAGTAATGGTAGAGGACCCAATTTCAACAAGTTAAAGATGGCTTTTATTTTTTTTTTTTTCTTGTGAAACATGATTAATCTCTATTCCCTTTCTGACATTTGCAGGTTTTTGAGAATTTGCATTGGGTTAGGTCTTGTTGAAAAATATGTTACAAAATGTACACTTATCTTTTTTAGTGTGTATAGATGTTTCCCAGACACTAGGTTTTGACAGCTCATATTATTTTCTATAAATTGCACTATTTTAATTAAAATTGGCTGAATATTACAACGCAATCATGGACTAGAGTCAAACTGTTACAATATTTTTGCAGGCTAATTAATAGTTTTGCTTTATGAATCCTCAGTGTGATGGTATTTTTTACAACAGTATTAATATAAAATACAGGGCATGCATATATCTTCAAACATGTACTCACTAAAGTTATCATATATTTATTCAAATTTACTAAAATGTTCAATTTACCCTCACGCCAATTATTTAATATAATGATTATATTGCATTTCATTAAAATTGTGAAATTATGTTACAGGAAATGTCAATTTTAATGTTAAATTTGTGAATTCATTCAATTTCTGCTATGACTTCGTAGCTAATTATTTTTGTGATAAATATTTATAATAGGTTAAATGCTACATAATACTAATGCATTTTAAAATTTTCTTTAGACAGTATTTTTCGAACTTGAAAATGACAACAAGTTGTTCATCAATTTGGCTTGGGTCACTTTTTGAGTGCATCTGTTATGATTTAAAACATTATCAATTACTTATGCATAATCTGCAGTTCTGTAAAGCTATGTGCTCATCTTAATAGTTAATGATCTGTGTGTACCATTTAATTATTTTAAATAAAAGTGGGCCCTGAATCAGAACTGCATTACCTTTAGTGCAGCATATTAAAATTACAATTGTACATGACCAAGTTAACTTTTCATAAAAGATGAAATCATAACTGAGATTTAAACTTTTGCTTGATTTAGACATGATATAATCCTTTGTTATACTAAATATAGAAAATGCCAGAAAATATAATTAATATTTACTTAGCTTTGAAACCTTACATTCATCTTGTGTTTTATATGGAACGCTTATTCTTTCAACATAGAACACTTATACAACTAGCAAAGACAGGTACTTATCAAGTATATGTTAGATGAATGAACATACTGATGAACAGAAAACACATATAACACGTAAATATCCAATTTAATCCTCAGAATAGATGAAACAACAAAGTTTACTGATACTTATTGCCTTCCAAATGAAGGCATGTAATATACTTAATCTCCATTAATTCTAACAGCATTAACTTGATTGGTTTTTTTTATTTTAAAGAGAAAAAAATAACACTAAAACAATTTCAAAACAGGATAATAGGAGAGTAAAATAATTAATAAATTACATATTGTTATTTTTATAGTAGTTACTCAGAGTACAAGATATAAGCATGAAATATTGTCCAAACAATATTAGCACAAACCTTTCTTTTCAATGAACTAAGAGAAACTAGCTGTATAATTATCTTAACTGTATTGTGTACATATATATATATTTTTTTTCTTTTCCCCATCAGTTTCTCTTTTCTTTTGAACAGATTCTTCTCAATTCACAGTATCTATTGTATGTTTTGGATCTTATTTATTTTTTTAGCTTCTCACACTAGTGAGACAATACAATGTGTAAATTTACACATGTGGGTCTGATTTATTACACTTAAGAGTATGGTCTCAAGATGCACTTATTTACCTATAAAAGTCTCAGTTTTATCCTTCTTTATGGCTGAGTAGTACTCCAATGCATAAAAATACCACGTCTTTTATATCCATTCCCCAATTGATGGGCATTTGGTTTATTTCCAAGATTTAGCTATTACAAATTGTGCTGCTATAAACATGGGTGCACAAATATTGCTGTGGCATGATGTTTTCAATTCTTCTGGGGAGATACCCAGAAGAGCAATAGCTGGGTCGAATGGGACCTCTAATCCTAGTTTTTTAGGGAATCTCTACATTGATTTCCACAGTGGTTTTACCAGTCTATACTCCCACCAACAGTGGTGAAGGATTCCTTTTTCCCCACAGACCCACCAGCATGTTATTGGTTGATTTCTTGATGATAGCCATTCTTTCTGGAGTGAGATGGAATCTCAGTGTTGTTTTAATTTGCATCTCTTGAATGACAAATGATGTTGAACATTTTTTCATGTATTTATTTGCCGTTTGTATTTCTTTATCTGAAAGTGTGAATTCATCCCAGATGTCTGTTTTTGGATTGGATCTTTGAATTTTTTTTTTTTTTTTTTTTTGTGGGGCCGACTTCAGGACCTCGCGCGCCAACAGGCACCTGTGCCGCTGAGCGATATCACCGGCCCCTTTTTCGTATGCGGGATCCGGGAGTCAAACTCAGGCCCTCGCACTTGCAAGGCAGGCGCTTATGCCGCTGAGCCATCTCACCGGCCCCGGATATTTGAATTTTGAGGGCCTGATCTTTTTCAATTCTTTATATGTTCTAGATAGAAGTCCTTTGAGGGACAACTAGCTATAATTCTTTCCCACTCCGTATGTTGTTTTTTTATTCTGTTGGTGATTTCTTGTGTTGTGCAAAAACTTTTTAATAGGTGAATTAACTTGATTTTGATAATGAAAATATTTGAAGAGTTGAATGATTTAATTAATAGCATCACTATCTTAGTGGCCAAATGAATGCAGATCAAATTTGTAGTTGACTCAGAAAATTCTACAATATTTTATTTCTCTATACCACAAACTAATACATAGATACAGAAATACAGATATAGGGTCAGGGATATAGCTCAGTGGCACAGTGCCTGCCTGGCAAGTGCAAGGCCCTAAGTTTGATTCCCGGTACCAAAAAAAAGAAATATAGATATAAATATATATGCAAATACAAAATTTATATCTCTTCCTTTATACCACAAACATATATATTTTTATAAGGTTATTAATTTTAATGATCATTAAAATTATACATTTGATATAGTATATGTACTCATCATGTCCTATTGGAATATTCACTTAAACAATTGTCTAAATATAAGCTTTGGAACTTTGTAAAAGTTCATCTTCAGATGTATATTAATATAATGGCTCAGAAGAAAACAGAAAGCTGTGTAACAGAAAAAATAAAGAGAGAATGAAAGAAATGAAGGAAGGAAGAGAATAGCAGAACAGAAAGAAAGTAACAAAATTTGAAGAATTATTAGGATGTGTTCGCAGTACATAATGATTACATTTATCATGGGGAGTTTGTACAGATTCATGACACATCTTAACTCTTTTTCATCTCCCTCCCCTCCCATCTCTCCCTGCACCCTCCAACTCTTGTTCCCTTTCCCATTTGCAAAAGCTCTATTCCCTTTTTTTTACACTTCCATTTTTTCATCTCTTTTCTCTTCCTTCTCCCCTCCCTCCCTCTCTTGTTCCCTTCCCATCTGAAAAAGATCTCTTTACTTTCTATAATTTATCTTTTACCTTGTTCTTCATTATATTTTGTGTTTCTCATTTTGGAGAAGCCATGTGTTCTTTAAACTTGTCTGTCCGATTTAGTTCACTTAACATTGTCTCAGGGTACATTCATTTGCCTAAAAATGTCTCAAGTGTATCCTTTATAGCAGAGTAGTACTCCTCTGTGTATTAATACCACATTTTCTTTATCCATTCATCTATTGTTGAACACATAGGCTGTTTCCAAGATCTAGTTATTATAAATTGTTCTGCTACAAACCTGAGTATGCAGTAGCACTGTAGTATGATGACTTTAAAGCTTTCTGGAAGATTCCTAGAAAGGGAATAGCTATGGCTAGTGAAATTTCTATTGTGAGTTTTTTGAGGACTCTGCATACCGATCTCCATAGTGGTTGAAAAAAAAAAAAGAAAGAAAAGAAAAAGAAATATTACAAAGAATTGTCTCTTTCAAAAATTCAAAAATAGTATTTTATCACTCAATTTCAAAGGAGTCAGTATCATTCCACCTCTCACTCACCCTCTAAGGGAGAATGCTTTTAATCTGTAATATCTCATCATTTCGGATGCACACAGTCACAAGTCCTAGTGTCTTCTTTGGAAAATGAGTTTTTAAAAATAAAAAATTTATCTCATGAATGGGCAAGGCTTATAAGAGTTAATTTATGTGCTCATTTTATTTTGGAGCACACAGAGAATTTGTGGCTAGAATTATTTATTTCATCATTTTCCTGTCAATGACCCATTCTTTTCCAGTAATCTAGACTGTGTTCTCAAGTCTGTAGCCAAAGAGTATGGTGTTTTATAGGCCCCAATAAAATGTTCTGCTGCTTGTGTTTTTATTTCCAAGGTTTAGAACTCTTTTGCCTAACAGAGTTGCTTTGCCATTTTAATTTATTAAATTACTGATAGACTAAAAATAACTTTCTATTTCATCTAATTTTATACTTAGAACAAAAGAATTACAGTCAGTCCCTTATATGTTTTGCCTGTTGCCAAAAAAGTATAGGCAATTTCACATCATCTTCTTTCCAAATACATTTGTGATGCAACTAGGGAAAAGGAACACAGAATACTGAATGAAAGAGACACGTTCCAAGACCAGGAAGTTTCAATTTTGAAAAAATATCAGTGGCAAAATGTGTGACTGCAGATGAAGGATAGCAGTGGGAGTGAAGAGACAGAGGATTTGTGTGTGTGTGTGTGTGTGTGTGTGTGGGTACCGGGGGGGTCGACCTCAGGACCTCGCACGCCAGCAGGTGCCTGTGCCACTGAGCGATATCACCAGCCCTTTTCTCGTATGTGGGTTCCGGGAGTTGAACTCGGGACTTCGCGCTTGCCAGGCAGGCGCTTACGCCTCTGAGCCATCTCACTGGCCCGAGACAGAGGATTTGTGTTCGAAAGTAAGATTATTTTGTAAAGGAAATATGTCTAAAGAGCATTTTAGAGATGAAGAGATAGTTTTATGTCCATGAATTGGAACTGATTTAAAAGTGAGACGAAGTATTCTTCTGCAGAAAGAAGGTTAATACTGCCTACATATAACCAGATATGATTTACATGTTTAGTTTTCTTCTAAAGGGATCATATTTTTGTGTGTATGTGTGGGTACCAGGGGTCGACCTCAGGACCTCATGCGCCAGCAGGCGCCTGTGCCACTGAGCGATATCACCGGCCCTTTTTTCGTATGTGGGTTCCGGGAGTCGAACTAGGGCCCTTGCGCTTGCCAGGCAGGCGCTTACGCCGCTGAGCCATGTCACCGGCCAGGGATCATATTATTACTGTGCAAATTATTGTGGCTTTGGTGGGGGTTAGGGTTACACAAAATCGTAAAAACAGCCCCTATCATTGATAAAGCGAATCTGATGATGCTTTATATATCCAAGACCCCTTTAAAAGTTTATGTGACTTCATTATTTTCTCAAGGAATTGTGAAACACTTGAGTTCCCAGCACCTCAATTTATACACTCACTGGTAAGAGGTAACAGAGACAGTCACATGTCTTATTATCCTCACAGTTAATTGTAGCCAAAAAACCAAGAAGACGGGCTTAAAACCCCAGGATCCAGATTGTGGAAGTGGTGCTGGAGGCTGGTTCTTCGTAGGAATCACGTGAACCTCGGCCCTTTCCTTTCAAGAGCTAACAGAGAGATGACACAAAAGTTAGGATGTTGCACCATCAGATATGGCAGTTGACACAAGTCCTTTCCTTAATATCCAATATAAGAAGTATTCATTAGTTGTATATATTACATTATCCCGAACTCTCTGATGTTGAATTGTTATGGCCACTAAACTCAAACTACACCATAACTACTGTAATTTGATTGCAGTTGGCCTCTTTGTAACTAGATGCAAAGTTCTTCACTTAGCTCTGCACGTAACTGTCAAATTGACTGTGTGAATTCCCTCTCAGAGAACTTCAATGGCTCCCCACTGCCTACTCAATGGCATAGAAATTCCTTAGTCAGGCATTTAAGTCCCTTTGCAATCTACCGGTCTCCTATGTATTGTACTGTGCAAACAAAACTACTCCTTGCTCATCGAACATCAACTCTTATAAATTAATCCAATTTATAACAATTTCCCTTACTCTGTGTGAATCATACGATAGATAAGGAAAATGTAGAACAAGAAATAAACTGAAAATTCTTTACCCTTCCACTACTTTAAAAAAACCTACACTAATTGCTAATTTTGTCAGTAAGTTTGATTACATCAATTTAGAAATTTATGATCTTCTAATGTATATTTAAATTGTCACCTTTAGTATTATTTTGGTGCACATATCTGATAGTTATTTACAAGTGCATTATTAAAGTGTAATTACTGAATCATAAGGCAAGAAGATACTTAGCTTTTCAATTTATATCAATACATTTACCTAAGTCAAACTGATGTAACTTCCCAACAGGCAAGGACAATGTGTCCATCCCTCTAATTCTCTTCACATGTAAGTTGGTATTTCATGTTTAAATTTATGAATATTTTATTAGTAGTTGTAATTACTTTCATTACAGCATTTTTATATTTTCATTGTGTTTTAAATATCTTAATATATTATAAAAGTATGTACACCATCTGGTCATGTAGGTGACATTTCCCCCAGTTATTTACTTAAATATTGTTTCATTATTATGAATATTTAACAATATGTGTGCAGTAGAAATATTTCTTACTTTATTTTTGTTTATTTTATCCTAGTGCTTAGAAAAAATATTTTAGGAAAATATTTACCTGTATTTTCTCCTGTATACTTTGAAAACTATTAGGGTGTTATTGCCCTGTTTTTTAGGGACTTTTGGATGTGATAAGTAGAATTGTAATGCTACTGTCTTTCAAAAGAATTTTTCTTTTGTAAAAGGTTTTCCTATTCCTCTAATCATGAATTAAATTCATTTACTAGATAATCTATTTATATTACTTTTATCACTTTTACCTGTCAATCATTATTTCAATTTTACAGTGAACTCATAATGCACTTTATATCTAATAGTCTAGTTCTAATCATGCCTTTCTTTTTGTTTTAAGAAAATAAAAGAAAATTTCAACATCAAATAATTAAGAGAATAAATATAGTTATTACATTGTGTATCATTATCTTCCATGTAGTTACTCAGAGTACAAGATGTAAACCAAAAAGATTTGTATTTTAAAAATATTACAATACTGTATATATATTAATTGGTTTAATTTATACTACTAGTTTATCTTAGTTCATTGAAGAGAAAGATTTGTTATTATCTTCTTTGCAATCAAGCTTTTTTTTCCTGGGATGTCTTGATCATTCTAGGTTATTTAATCTTCTTTAATTTAATATTTTTGAATGCCCATATTTTGTATTTGTGCATCATTACAAGAATAAATATGCTGGGCCAGTGAGATAGCTCAGCGGCATAAGCGCCTGCCTGGCAAGCGCGAGGTCCTGAGTTCGACTCCCGGTACCCACATATGAAAAAAAGAATAAATATGCTATAATTTGTAAGCATAGTTTGATTATTTAACAGATGAAGTCATTAAGTTTAGAAAGATCTCAAGATTGCAATATCACAAAGACACTAATAAAAGAGCACTTGTACTATTTCAACACAAAGCCTATAATTATGTTCATACATAAAATCCTAAGAATCAAAGGACCTAACATCCTATGCTAGTGCTTCACTATTGCACTGTAAAATCTTCCTCTGTCTCTTATATTTTAAGTATTTTAATAAAAACTCTGATCTTTCAATTGCAATTTTCTGATCTTTTAATATTGGAGAACGAAGGTTGAAAATGAAGCTCTCTAACATTTTATGACAGACAAGGCTCATTCCAATCATATGTATACTATGGCTACTATAGAAATAAATTTTCCCAAAGACTTAGCAGTGAAACTTATATTTCGTGAAGATGTAGAAATCTTCAATTATTAAACACCATTGGCATTCTGTAGAATCATGGTTCCACTGAGGCACCCCATTCCACTTCAGAGCAACATTCTTCGGAAACTCTCCCAGGAAGACCTTTATTTGCTCTTTTCTTCCCCAGAGATTTTTAAAATCATTTTCCCCCTTCTGTTTAGCAGTGTTAGTTGTTAAAAACACATAATTGTTTTAATGTTTTGCTACTCTTTTTCTTTCTCATGCATTGACATTTACTGCAAAATATTTATGTCATAAAGATATTACAACATAAATCTAATGTTAAAAATCAGTAGATTACTCACTCCTATAAATCCTCATTGAATGATAAACACAGAGATATTACTTGTCATGTGTCCAAGAACACAAACAAATGATTATTTTACATCTTTTAGTGTTGTACTGTTGTAGAGTGATCTACAATTTCAGTTCTATGGATACATATTAGTTTACACACACGGTATGTATACATGCACTTGCTTATATAAACTTACATGCATTTTAGCAGGTGGTAAAAAGATGAGGAATTTATATTTTACTTCATTGACACTTAAGTAACCTACTTTTGTATTTGTTTTTAAGAAATTGTATTAATCACTCTATTACATTAGATCTTATGAGAAAAGCTGAAATATAAAATCCCACAAGTTTGTTATTCACATATGAAATATAGTCTCTGAATTTCTTTATTCCCAGCTTTACAGAAGCTGATTCAGAGAACATTGGTTGAAGGGTAGCACACATGACAAATGCAGTTTTGGGGGTGCACGTTCTTGTTTATAGTCAGACTGCATCTGAAGCTTTTCTATCTGAAAGCAGGAATGAAAATGTGAGAAGTCGTGTTTTGCTGCTTTGTTTTGTGTGAAAAACCTCCATGTGGGGGAAAAGTGGCAAGGGATAAGAAGGAGAAAGAACAGTGCTCCAGGAGCTGACAGACTCTTGTCATCAATTGTACTGCCTTCTGCTGACTGGTGGTGTTTTCCAGTTTAATGGACGTCACTAGGTATCTGCACACACCCTTCAGGCACAAATCAGGCATTCAGTTCATGAGTCACTTTGCACTCTAGGGAAATTTTTTTGAGTGATTGCATTTCTATCCCAGCAATTTCTATCTTGGCTCTGTTTGTACTTTGTGTTTTTTCTTGAGAGACCCTTTCCATAGATATCCTGTGAACAGCCCGAAGTACTGACATTCAACCTCGACTAAATAGGTTGAGGAGGAATGAATAGCTTAAAGCAATTTTCAAGCAACCAAGCAATGACATTCTCAGTGTTTGCTGATATTAGAAGATGGTAAGCAAAAGACTGAGGGGATGGGGGTGTCTGTAAAAAGAAATCACTAAGGAAGAAAAGACAAAGGTCTTTCTGCAAGAATCTTTTGGCAAAGCTTAAATAAGATAGAAATTGCAGAAATTACTTTTTTTGTACCTACGAAGTTTCATAAATTTACTCCTACACTAATAGTAGTTCTTATATACATATGATTCATGATGGGAATATTTTCTTGTTTCATTAGTATTACATTAATAAAGTTAGAGTGATTCAAGATATTTATTTTCCTATGTGTCAGGAAACTACACTTTACATGTATGTTTAAGTGTGTTGTTTTGTGTACTCTAAGAATCTTTAGTTTAAAAAAAAAAGCTCAATAATCCATATATGATCATTACAGTCCTTAGTACATACTGAACATTCAGCAAATTAGCTCTTTACAATTTTAATACAATGTTTCCTGTATTTATTAAAAATATAATTAAGATTATAAAAACAAAAGAAGAATAATCTAGTCAACTAATAAGTTGCCAGTCAGGTGGCCTAAAATGCATTAAAACCTTAAGCAAAATCAGGTTTATTAGAGACTGCAAAGAAGGAAATTTAAAGATGTCAGCCACTTCAGAGGGAAGGGCAAAAAAACACAGACTTAGTGACATGTCTACTCTAATGTTTTCTTTTATTTTCTTTTAAATATAGTTCAGTGATTTAAAATCACTAGGAAGAGGGTGTTTGAACTTCTAGAGAGGTGTAATAGATGTTATATAGAGCCACAGAGCGCAGGGACCCATTATTATATTTCATTGTCTCTTTTACTACCTGAGGGTAAGTGCAGGCAGTAGAACAAGGTGTCAAACTTACTTTTAACCTTTGCTAGAGGAAGAAGCTAGATGCAGGGTTGAAAGGTATTTCGAAGTTATTATCCTTAGAGACTCTTCACATCCTGTCCCTTTGCGGTTAACGAGCGTGAATGTCATCCAGGCTTTGGTGTCAGCTGCTCATACCCCGCTCCACTCAGTCCTGTTGTGTTCTCCGTGGGACCCTTCACCTGAGTGCCTCTGCTTTATGAAATCCATTGCAGGTGAGCTAGCATTCCCCACTGTGCAGTCTAGTCAGATGAATTGTGCTTAAAAAAATAATCTTCATTTCTGAATATTTATAAAAGTTATTTCATTATATTATTACATTTAGGATATTGTAGATCAGTTACCAGACTTACTGAATGTAGTACAAGCCCTTAAATTGAATACAGAAGGTCAGATCATAAGAAGTTTAAACTGGAAACCATTGAAATTTACTTCATTTATTTGGAAAATTACAAATTACTGGCAGATTTAAGAGTCCTCTGACATCTGAGTTGAATTCTTGGTTTCACGTGAGCCACATTATTGTTTTGCTATGTAGTGTGTGTAAAAGGTTGTAGAGAATGGTCATTGGGATCTGCAGATCTGGACCTATCAGGCCAGTTCTCCAGTAACCCTTTCTACAGCAAAAATAGAACTAAGGTCCACAAAGCTGTAGTGTAGAAATTTTGACTAAAGGAAACTATAGTATTGGCAACATTTGATGTTTCATTGAAATTGACTCTACACTTTAATGGTTTTTTGTTGTTTAGTTCACTGGAAGGATTGGAGTGAGATTCATAACTTATGAATCCACATGTTTTAATATAAAATTTGAGTTTCCAGGGGTTCAACTTCTGATCACATTCTCATAAAGGATTACCTGAAAAGACATTTAGTAAAAGCAGTTTGTTATTGTTAAATATCCATCTCCCTTCTAGAATTATTTTGAACAACTAGTCCACCAAAACAAGGAATCCATTTGTTTTTGTATAATTTTGAGCTATTTTTCCATGTAATTTATATTGGTTTATTTTCTTTTTAATCATTAAGTTTACTGGTACAGTGTAGGTATATATAATGATCACATTCATCATATGGAACTTGCACCCGTACATGATTTACTCTGATTCTTATTTTATTCCCCATACCCCTCACTTCCTTTCTGCCCTTCTTCTCTTTCTTATTTACAGTAGCTTTGTTTCCATTTTATATTTCTTTTATCATTTTTTCTTTTCCCTTCCTTCAACCCTCCCCCCTCACTTTTGCCCCTTCCCATTTGAACGGTTTCTTCATATTTTGCAACATCCAGAAAGAATTAAAAGCATCATACCACAGTGATATATCCACACTCATGTTCATAGCAGCTGTTTGTAATAGCTAGATATTGGAAACAGCCCAAATGCCCATCAACTGATGAATAGATAAAGAAGATGTGTTTTTTTTTTAATATACAATGAAGTACTACTCAGCCATAATGAAGGATAAACTTGAGACATTTATAGGTAAATGGATGCACCTTGAGACCATACTCTTAAGTGAAATGAGACATGCATGGTTTATTTTCTTATTCTACAATATTCAAGTCTCTATTTGTACTTAATAAAGATATTTTAACCATCTATTCTCTGTCGCTCAAAACTAGTACATCTCCTTCATCAAGTAAGAACCGATTGTGGAAACACAAATTTTTGTTTCTCATTATCACTCTTTGGATTATTCACTCTAAACTTTATATTCTAGCAATTTCGGCATATGGAGACCATGCAAACTATGAAGCATAAATTTTTTAAGGCTAGATAAATGTAATCAGAAATAAGATATAGCAAAGTCCTGTTTATTTTAGATGTTTAGAATAAGAGATCTGGGCAATGTTTCAGAGTTCACTTAGTCTCTTACTTAACAGATGTGAATGCTCATAGAATTTCATGAATCAGAGATGATGCAAGTATTTTGGCATTCTGCATTTAACATTCATTTATTGCATACTATTCTATAATATCATTTCATTTTGTTTTTTAGAGTCATTTGTTCTTCCTGTGTCTTTTTTTCTGTTGTTTCTGCTGCTTGTTGGTTTTAAATCTTGGCAGTGATTCTTTTTGAGTGTTTCAGTGCTATTCCTTGGGGTCAAAATTTAGTTGTTTGCGTGAATGTTTTTTGTATATATGAATATGTGTTTGTTTGAACAAGTCTTCAAGAATGGCTTTAGAACTATTTAAGTTTCTGCAATAGTGTTTTTAAACTTTTGTTCATAATTGTGGATAACACCAATTTCAGAAGGAGGTTATTTGGGATTAGCTAATTAAAAACTACTTAGCATGCTTTATGTAGTACTCTGAAATTCTTATCTGATAATGTGCCTCACAGCAGCAAATGTTTTAGTTTCTCATTGGTTTCCTTGTTTCTATCAGATCTTGGGGTGTAGTATAATTTATATCAAAAACTTACAACTGGTTTTTACCATCATAAATTTGCATATTAGTTCATGTTGTAGAATGCTAAAATTAATTTTTTTTCTTTTTCGAAAACTTTACCTTTTCATCAAATGACACTTGGATAAGAAATTTCACTTAATTGTAGGTTGTAAAAATTTTGTGCAACTCCTATCATGAAATGCCCAGTCACTATCATACCCATACTGTCTCTTCTTCTCATGATAAATAGTTTAACAAGGAAAGTGTATTTTCCATGTTATCCTTTTGTTTTAATTTGCCTTTATTTGAAGTTTTAGCTTTAAATTGGAACTATGTATATAGTTCCTCTATGTTGTAATGCAGGTAAAATTTTCAAATTGCCCATAGCTTGTACCAAGTTAAATATGAACAGACTTTGGCAGGATAACTTTTAGTTAACTGTGTATTTATATTTTGAAATTATTTCAAGTATTTTTATTTTTAAAATGTATTTAATTTTTTTAGAAATCGTTCCAGTGAAGCATTTGAAAATGAAAACAATGTACAGGAAAATAATGTTATATCATTTTTGCTTTAAATCTTTTTTTAATATAATTTATTTTGTAGAACAATTTTAGATTCGCAACCAAATTAAGAAGAAATCACTGCAATTACTCATGTATTCCCTGCCCCAAAACATACAGAATCTCTCCCACTGTCAGCAACCTATACTGTACTTCTACACATTTTTTATACTTATTCTTAAAAGAAAGAAAACAGTGACAGAGAAATAGTGCAGTAACACAAAATCTGCAACACTACTTCTAAAATATGCTTGTTCCTTGGGCAGGTGAGATGGCTGAGTGGGCATAAGCGCCTGCCTGGCAAGCGCGAGGTCCTGAGTTAGACTCCCGGAACCCACATACGAAAAAAGGAGCAGTGATATCGCTCAGCAGCACGGGCGCCTGCTGGTGTGCGAGGTCCTGAGGTCGACCTCCGGTACCCACACACACACACACAAAAAGTAAAATACAGTTGTTCCATTGTATATTGCGTACCTTAGTGGTGCTGTGAAAGAGAACCACTGATAAGAGCCATTAAAGAAATGTGAACAGTTTCTAAAAGTTTTTCTTTTCCCAAGCTGGTGTAATTATTCAAGATCCCATTCCTCGAGCTGTGGAGGATTCTTGTTGTGTTGGTGAGAACCACATCCTTCTAGCAGCAAATTATCTTAAGGAAACCCAGTTTTCCATCTCTTGGTATGATAAGGCTATATTCAAGAGGCAGAGAATTTAAATGAAATGAATTTTTTAGAAAATTCTGAAATAAATTTCTGAATCTAGGAAATTGAATTCTTTTCAAGTAATTGGTAGAATTTTTTGGGCTGTGGCTTTGTTGTATGGCTATATAATAATTTAACTAAAATACTGTCAGCAATACTGTAAAATGACAAAGTACGTTATAAGTAACACTACTCCAAACATACACACAGACACAATTTCCTTTGTATTTCTTCATTAATAGCTACCCTATGCAGATATTAAGTGAATGTGTTTTTTTTTTTTTCCCAAAGTAGATTAAAGTTTGTATTCTGGTTTCTTAAAAACTATTTTCCATAAAATATTAACTACGTTTTGGCAAAAAGAAAAAGTTGTTTCCTGTGTCCTTTCTTATCTTTACTTGGATAAGGAAGTATAGTTGATAAAAATGAACATTCTGTTTATGTCTAGTCTTGAGTAACTACAGCTGCAGATTTGGCATGGAGGAATTAGATTTGTCTTTAGCTTTTCTATTTAATTGTGGCATTGATAGAGTGCAATGATTCAAACTGAAGTTACTTTTACCTTATTGATTATATAATAAACTCAACAGTTTACAATGAAGTATTGTCTGAGGTCTTGTTTCAGATTCATTTTGCTGGGTAACAGAGCTCATAATTTCTTTATGGCATTATCAGCAGGTGACATGTACTATGATAGGCATTTTAAATATATTATCTTATTCAATTTTCTTGCAACAAGAAGCACATTAGAGGGAACTAGCAAAGAGAAAGCTAATAACGCATTTAAAGTCACACCACTGTAAGCAGCAAGGGTAGAATTTAGTGAAATGTATTGTTTTATTGACTAATTGGTAAGTTCATCAATGCCAAACATGTATCTTTCACATTAATACAGAGATTGTCATCCTGGCCATTTTAATCTGATATTATTTCATAATTCTCTAATAGGAACAAGTGGTCTAACCATGAGAATCTCTATTAAATTACCTTTTAAAAAAAAACAACATATTTTTTAAATTTGACAATATTCTTAGGCAATCCATGCTTTTAGAAGTAATAACTTAGAATCTCCCTGAGTTCAGATCCAGACTGTAACAGTTAACATACAACCCAAATAAATTCAACAGTAGCAGAGAGAGTTTGTTAAGAAACTCAGAAATCCTTCTTGGACACAGCTGTATTCCAAGCTGTCTGAGTAATTGGAATGCAAGTAACACTTGATTGAATCACACACAAGTCAAAGACTAATGCCTACTTCTGTGCTATTCATGCTTCAGTGAAAATGGTAAGAATGAACAAAACAATTTGAAAGCTCTCAGGCTTTTAAATCAAAAATATATATGTCATAAGGAGAGCCAAATGTTTCACAGTTTTCCCGTTAGCTAAGAGAGACAACTTGATTTTCATCTAGGGGATACAGTTCAGTTCTTAAAATATTATGGATTCTTGATTTAAGTCTGAGATTTTGGCCAGATTCTGGGGCTGAGAAAATGAATTGGTAAGGCCACTGAAAAGACTGAACCACTTTTAGTTCTAAAGACAATATGTTAACGTGGTTGGATTTCCCCAAGATTGGAATTCAGAAAACTTAAACGATTTGGAAATCGAATTAATGTTCATGATCTAAATAGGATTAATATTAGAAGAAAGAAAGAAAGAAAGAAAGAAAGAAAGAAAGAAAGAAAGAAAGAAAGAAAGAAAGAAAAAGAAAGAAAGAAAGAATATTTTATATTTTAAGGATATTTTTGCAGCCAAAAGAGACAAAGAGAGAAAGAGAAAGAAAGGGAAAGTGGGGAGGGATGTCGAGGGAGGAAGGAAGGAATGAAGGCACTGGGAATGTCTGAAGTCTTTCTTGATAGGTAAAGAATGAAAGAAAGAGGAGAGAGGGAAGGAGGAAGGAAGGAACGGAGGGAGGAAGGAAGGAGTTGAGATTGTCTGATCTCTTTCCTCATAGGTGACATAGTAGTGTTGCTCATGGGTTTGTTTCTTGATATTCTCAGGTTACCACTGTCACATTGTTCTTGCTACTTAAACTTATTTCCATCAAGTATGAAATAAAGACATGCTATAGTTTGGATCTTGACTTCCTCCAAAAGGCCCAGGTGTTGAAAGCTTGGCCACCAATTGAGGAACTGTTGGGAGACAGTAGAACCTTTAGGAGATGGGGCCTAGGGTCAGAAAGTTAGATCACTGGGGGAAGGCACTTGAAGGGGTATTGTCATGGTGGCCATTTCCTGTTTCTGCCTTTGCTTCCAACATGATGTGCTGTCTTGCCACAGACCCAAAAGCAAAATGCCAACTGACCTTGAATGAAAATCTCTGAAATTGTGAGTCAAAATAAACCTTTTCTCCTTACGTGTTGCTTATCTCTTATACTATTTTTTTTTCAACAATGGAAATCTTACTATGAAAAGAAAAGAAAAAGATTTCGTTAAAAAATTTGTAAGGTACAGGAACAAGACATTGAAAGACAAGAAGTAAATATTGGAATGATAAAATACTTTTACCTCAAGTATACTCACTAGTTTATGACTGAGTTCATGTATAGACACTAATAAGCACTGTCTTAATCTGTAGCTGAATACTCAGAAAAAGATGTGACTATTTGGAAATATTAATGCATTTCTCAATTTCCTACTGCAATATCCTAGCCGCAGGTTAGAGAAGTAGAAAAATTTTCAATTATATCACCAAATATATTGTTCAGAGTCAACAGGAATATATTGAGAGGAAGAATAGAAATGTCTCATATTACTTTCTCCTTCATATTATTCCTTATCTGACATCTTTCTTCTACTAGTACCTTATTTTCCAATTCTCTAACTTCAGAAAGTGAATTTACCAAGATAAATTATATGAGTAATACTGAGGCAAGACAGTGATGCCTTTCATGTGATCATAGGCCCGATACTGCGCCATCATTACTAAAGTGCCGCTTTTTCTCAGTAACCACCAACAGATATAATGTCCAAGAGCCCCAGTCACGCCTGTCTGTAACTGTGTAGCCACTTTGCAGCAGCTATTGACTACAGTAGCTGGACTCCTTTGAAAAATGCTAAATGTAACAGAAGCAATGGTCACCTAAAGATAAACAGAAGCAGGACATGCTAATTTTCAGTTAAAAAATTTGAATATTTTATCTGAATTCCATTACTCCAAGGTGTTTTACTGTTTGTTTGCTTGTTTGTTTGTTTGGTTGGTTGGTTTTGGTTTAGAGACATAAGATTATAATTGAGAATGTTAATTTTGCTATTTCAAACAAAATAAAAATTAAATTTTATTTTTCATTAACTAGTAAAATTAAATGTCTCTTCAAGCTATTTCCTTTGGGTTTCAGATAGTAACCGCTGGCATTTTTCTTGAAGGGATGTTTTCACATATCCTATCAATAATAGTGCATAGCTACTTAATTTCCAAATTGCAAATTTTTTTTTCTTTGCCTAGTAACATAGTGATCTACATCATTAAGTAGCCGAAATTTCAGTCAATACATGAATATGATGGCTGGGTGGGCATTAAGAATGTGTAAGCAGTATGAGGAACTGATTTGCCTTGTGCACATTATTATGTTCCTGGAAGAATCTTAAAAATGTTATAAAACTCTACATTACAGGTAGGGAGTAAGAGCTCTGGCTCCAGGGCTATTTCTCATTGTGCTTTTTATGGGAAATAAAATGGAATAAAACAGAGGAGAAACCATGTGGTTTAGCGCTGTTGAGATGTGAACTTTAGCAAATAAGGTATGCTACTGTCCTGGAAGGCCTGAGCAACACTCGGCATTGAAAGTGTCTCCCAGCCAGAGGGAAGAAATGAGAGGGAGAGTTATGACAGAGCAGGGACTCAAATCCCTATGGGTCCTTAAAAAGGAGATTCTTTGCTTTTTTTCTCTTAGATTTTTACCTAATAGATGTATACACCTCCAGATACATTGTTGAGTAACGTCCTTTATACTTCAGTACAGATTTAACAAAGAAATTAAAAATAAACATCATTTTTTTTGCCACAAATTCAGTACTATTATTTAATAGAGTGAAAAGCAAATTATAGAAAATAATAGTAATTTAAAAATCTGCCAAGGTTGGAAGAGTGGAATTGCTTTATATATACATACATACCACAAATCTGATACACAATACATAGATCTTTGATATAGATATTGATAAATTTTAAATCCCATAAAATAATCTGAGCAACCACGTAGATAAAAAAGTGCTTTTTGTTATACTAAAGATTAGAATGAAAATAAGTTTATTTAAAACTCTTATTATTTCATCGTAGATCAGCAAGTGAAATCACTACAGAACCAATGGTTCTAGTCTTATTACATATCCAATATCTTAAATCCTGTTATTGTACTTTTTGTTATTTCTGTGTTTTAGAAATAGTTGTAACATATTCTCCCTTAGATTACCTTAGACAAATTCATGCAAAATATTATGAAACAATTTTTTAAAAATTTGAATCGCAGTAAAAATTCATGAATTAAAACAGAAATTTTATTGGTGATGATGGTACTTATTTCTTAGAAGTCATCTGTGAATTAAGACTATAAATAATAGCAAGAAATATAAAAGAATGAAGTATCTATGACATAACTAAAGCAACAGTAATTTGCTTTGATGATTAGAACCATGCCAGAATTTTCAGCTATTGGCTTTCAGATACATTTTGTAGGTTTAATGCTCTTATGAGTGTTAACATTTAATTATGAAAATCAGGAAAATCATAAAGGATACAGCACTATCAACTATGTAGAACTGAAAAGCCAGTGATTTTACAACAAGCATACAGTTCTTACAGAAAATTCTAAACAAATTAAAAGTTGTGGCTGCTGTCTCAGATTCTTAGGCATGTAAGCTAAAATCTGCATATAACAGAAAGAGAACAACATTGGCAGCAACTCCCACAAGTTATAGCAAGCTACATATTCAGCAAAACATGATAATATTTGTAGTTGGAATTTTATAATCTTCAGCTTTTGACATTATGAATTTAAGCTTGCAAAATCTACACAGTATTAGCCTCATCTATTGCATTTTTCATGTAGATTTTTGTGTAGATAAAACATAGATTATATTTTGCATTTCGGTTTTATGTATATATTTAAGTCATTTAAATAAAGAACATATGTGAGCTTAAATTCTATTGCACCAAAGGGATGGAGAATTCATTTAAATTAATACTTGAGTTCAAACAAGTTATGAATTTATAACTTCATTGGAGGGAAAGCAAAATGAAACATTTTAAGAAGCACAGAAAAAGGAAAGAAGGTGAAATTGAGTCATCTCATACCCCCTGCCAAATAGAACGTGAAGGTTTGAGGAAAAACACAATGAAGTTCTAAAAATGAAGACACACTTTTAGATCTGCGGGCTCTGTAATGTCAAACAAAAATAATTTTGGTGAAGATTCTGGAATGAGACAATATGTAATACTGGTTCCACCAGTTTCTAGCTGTGACCTAGATCAGATCATTTAACCTAGTTGTGACAAAATATCTTCATCTGTAAAATAGTATGTGTCATATAGGCATTTGTTAACTACACGAGTTAACCATATTAGTTAAGAAATTTGAACATCTAAATATGGTTGATTTAAATCTTTCTTTGATTATAATATACCCTTATTGCAATGCCACACCTTCTTTTCTCTTATTTTCCAAAAAGATTCACAATTTGCTTCATTTTTGTGCCTCAACATTTCAGAATTTCATTGCAATTGTACACAGTCTAAGCTTTTGTGACTGGTAAATTTTTTAGTCAATACTATTTATTTCCCTTTTGATGGTTTACAACATTCTTATTTACCCTCCAATAAATTTATAAATTTCCAATTATTATAGTGATTGCCATATAGTAAGTATACAGTAAGTGCTAAATAGAGAAACTGGTCTCATCAATATTTTTAAGTTCAGTATAGGACTATATCTTCTAATAACTTTTTAATCCATGCTTTTGTGGCCTGAAAACATATATTCAGTAGTGAAAATTTATAGTTTAATCCCGCAGCCTTGTTATTCAGTGTTTTAATAGACGTAGTTAACATTCGTATTGCTTGGAAACTCATTAAAAATCAGATGGGTCTCACCTTAGCGGTAAACAATCAGAATCTGAATTTTCACAGATACCACAAATGATTCATATACATATTAAATTTGAGAAAGATTCCCCTGAATCGCTTTCACCCACTGACATCTTCAGTAGTAATCATGTAGCTATTCATTCAACATGTACGAATGCCTTATTTTTGTTTCCTGAAAACCTCCATTCTAATGATTGAGGTATGCTATAAAGGGACAAAAGTTGATTTTGAATGATCATGCTAAAGTCTTAACACACAATAATTCTTAACCTTGGGCTACAAAGCAATTTGAAAAACTAATTAAGAAAAATAATGTAAGGCAATATTATGTATTTGGGGTGTCATTAAATAGTACATGATAACTGTTACTCATTTAGTTATAGTTATGTTAAGCACTGGCTCCATGAACAAAAAGAATGAAAATATGATGATAGATACACAATATGTACTATTTTTGGCCCAGTGATATCTGTATGAACATCTCAAATGGGACAAAAATGAATGTTGAAATGCAAGCATTTTAGGGAAGAATTTTAGTTGTATTGATTGATTGATTAATTGATGCTAGGCATTGATCCCAGAGCCTTTGCACTGGCTATATCCCCTGCCAGCTATTTATTTATTTATTTATTTATTTATTTATTTATGACAGCGTCTTGCTAAGTGTCTAAGATGCCCAAGCTAGACTTGAACTTGAGATCCTGTAAGAGAGGCTAATCATATTCTATCAAATTTATTTTTTAGCTCACGGGGTCCTTTTAGAAAATGACTCCCCATATATATTTAAAATGTTTTATTTATAACATACAAATAAATATTTATATTTCTGAAGCAGTTTTGTCTTAGTATGATAACATTTTATTTTAAAAATTAAAATCATTTTGTGACATTCTATGTTGCTTGAAAGTAGAGTCCAAATTTGTATATCTTTGATATTTCCATGGGCTAACATAACATATGTGTCTAGTAAGTGAAAAAAGAGAAAAATAATATGGGAAGAAAAGAAAGAAAGAAAGAAAGAAAGAAAAGCACACAGGCAGGCAGGTAGGAAGGGGAAACAAGAGAAAATGAAAAAGAAAAAGACATGTTTATATTCAATAAAGATGTAATATGTATATGGAACTTGAAGTCAGTGACATAAACTGCATTGCTCTTTCTCCAATAAGGAAAAGAACATTGAAGTTATTGTCTTGGCTTTTATTAGTAAGTAGTAAACTTATTCAAAAGTCAAAGAAAATATGATTTTGCATAATTAGACAATTATACTTTAGTACTAAAATATAATGAAGGTGAAAAAGTAATATTTGAATTTTTAATTATGCATCCTCCCACAATGTCCTCCATCTTGTGTGGAATTATGTATTAGAAAATGATGCTGTCATTAATTAATCAGTATTTAGAAATATGTACTCTGAAACAATCTTAAAATTTCCCTGGGTGAAAAAATTCTTAATTCTGATAAAGCAAAGTATGTATAAGAAAAATGTGAAAAAAGCGTGTTTGTTTAAATGCTTTTATAAAGAGTAAATTCTATGATCACCCTAGATATCTTTTCTAATCACGTAGCTACTGTTCTTAGTCTTCTTTCATGCCACCAAATTAAATATAGTTCTATTGATTCAAGTATCAAAGACTTACACTGCAATCATTGACTTTCTTGCAGAGATCTGTTCCTTGAAATAAAAATAGAATCGTGTCGTTAAACTGCTCTGTAATACTGTAAAAACATTTCTCTGTTAATGGAACAGATCTTGCAGAGGTTAAAGCTTCTAGTGCTAAACTCACGTACTCTGAACTTCGATTTGTATTTTGCTTCAACCCATTAAACACGTTTCCCCTGTAGATGGAGTAGCAATTAATACCAGTTTCCCTAAGTCCTCCAGAGGAATAGTGATGACTCCCCCTCTTTAGGTCAGTCTATCAGAAGATTAAGCCTCATTAATTGAGATACTTAGCTCATTGTGAGGATTTTCTTATACTTTTGCCAAAAGTCTTTTATTTTCTATCAACCATAATAAGGGAAAATTTAATAGACATGAGAGAAAAAAATCTATTTTGTCACTTACGAATTTTCTATGCACCATGTATCACTGACACGTATAGTACATGCTTGATGAAGCTTGGTGAATGAATGGATGACCTGCACATGAGTCTTGATTTAGAACTGCCTCTGAATTTGCTTGCATAACCACTCACAGGATCTGGGTAACATTAAACTGCAAGCTAAAATGACGTGAGAATTTAAAGACAATGGTTAATGTAATGCATTAAACAACACTATGACCTCATTCACAAAACTAGAGATAAATGTTACAAGAGCCACTCAAGCAGAAATTCTTGTTCTTTAGGCGATAACTCCGACAAACTAAAAAAACCCTATGAAATAGACCAAATTCCCTATCTTTCACATTGCAGAGTAGCAGCAATTCCTAATAGTGTGGCTCAGCAGCTTTTTGGGCTGATCAGGCTATTTTGGTGCTATATCAAGAGAAAATTTTGACAGTCTTGGCTTGCAATTTAACCTCCTTCAGAAGTGTTACAATCTGGTGGAGGAATATCCATAGAATACTAAACATCTATCTTGTTTTAAAACCAGCCATTCTTTTACAAATAATAGCAGTATTTCATGCATGATCCTCTTTTTGTTCTGTTGCTACAGAAGCAGCCAACTAGGCAACAGAGGAGGCAAAAGTAAACTAACATATTCCCAGTTCTCTTGGCATCACTGATGAAAATGTCTATGATGCTTATGATGATCCAAAAGAAATCAAAGAAAAAGCTATGTTGGCTTGTGTTGTGTAAGTAAAGTATGTGTAACAGGAGGATGGGGCATGGGCAGCCAATGTTTGAGAATAAAGCTTGGATGGAGCATGTTTTACAGAGCTGAAGCGTGCTGCAGTTCTTGGAGGCTAAGATATGAGCATTTAAACTATTTTTTAACACTCAGAACTCGCTTTTACCATTTATCTGCTAGTAATGGTTGAATTATTTGCTATATTAAAATTTATTTCTTAAGGAAGATTAGAAAGTATAAACCTTTCTCTCTGTAGATTATAATAAAATGGGGTTTGTGACATATTTGTAAAATTGGAACTAAGATGATTTATTTTTGTATCTTTTAATCTTCATTCTCATGGAGTATATCAAATACTTTTTGAAGGCCTAAAATTCAGAAGCCTGGTGAAGAGTTTTAGCACACAGGATTTCTGGAAGGAACAGTTCTTCCTTGGCATACAGGCGGTTTAGGTGTTGCACACTATTAAAGATAATGGACACTAACTGACAGCTGAAACTGTGGAAAGAGATCTTAATATTCAATAAAAGTTAACAATTTTCCATAATCTTCTATTTTTCCCAAAACCTTGAAATTCTCCTCATGTTGGTTAAAAATATACAGAAAAATGAGCAAATAATAAAATTAATAACTTGTAGTACATTGTAATTTACAATCTTATGAACACTGAAAATTAAAATTTTATTTCTTTGTAAACAGTCTTATCCGAAGTAGTTTATATAGCCCTCGCCTTTTTCTGTGTGTGTAACTTATATGGAACTTGCATCTTTCATAGGTTTTAGTGAATTGTCATACTTTTCTGTTTGGATCAGTTTGCAAAATTTATCACTTGTACTTCCAGCATTTCTCAGTATCTCTAAGAGTTCCTTTATTGTGAAGATTTTTGCTGGTGTCACTGCCTCTGGGACACTGTCATCTTTTCCATCACAGACACTTTCGTCGTTTATATTGACACCTTGGCCTTCACTAAGTTCCTCAGCTAGAGATTCAGATTCTCTTGAACAGCCAGTGTCAACATCCTTCACGCAGCTATCTCTCACATGACACGGTGATGTTGCATCCAAATATGACTTCCGATGCTATCACTTTTTTGTGTGTTTGTTTCTTTGCTCTTCTTTTATTTCTATTGGCCAATTACACCTTTCAATTATTGATTTTGGTAAAGTGTCCTGTGGGGTTATCATGGAGAGACAGGAAGCAATAGAATTATATGCTTTGCTGTCTGTGGAGTTTGAAAGAAACGCCAAGATTGGTCATTGATATTTGCATAGTGATTTGTTAACTGAATAGCTGGCAGCAAAGTTTGTACTGTGTTATTGTATAAACTGTGAAGCACCCATGGTCAATGCACTTTGGTAGCTGAAATTTGAACCATGCTGTTGGGAGAATGATGTTATTTAAAGCCATGGCAACTAAAATTCGTATGAGATATGTGCAAATAAAAAGCCCACATTTATAGATAATTTGATATTGAAATACATGAGTTAAGATGCTTTCTAGCTAAAGAATAATATCCTTTTAGATTATTCATCAAAAAGAAAAACACTGAGAGTTTAAAGGGGATATGTGGACTTTTTCTACAAAAATTGCACCTGTACAGAATTTTTAAAAAGTATTAATATTTCTCTTACTTATAAATGCAATTGGGAGAATATTACAGGTTGTATCAAGCTTGTTATCAAAGTATTGCCTAGATGGTCCTTTTATGTCAAGCATTTTTTAATTTTTCACCCTAAGAGTATCTTATTAGTTTAACTGTATATGTGATGATGTTGTGGATAATTTGTTATTTTTCATTGGGTTAATAAAATAGTAATTTATATTCAGATATTTATCTATCTTTTACTGGTCATTTGGACAGATTCATTCTTTGTCAAAAGTCAAGTCTGTTCAAGCAATAGATTGGAATATTGCTTGATGGTGACAGAAATAGAAAATATAGTTAAGTATCAAGGCAATTTTTAATCAAATAAGCACACTCAATCATTTTTATCTCCCTATATGAGAAATATTTCTCCTAAGATCATAGGTGCCAATTTTTAGAATATGAGTACTTTGTCTCCTTTGTTGGTATGGATTTAAGTTCCCAATACTTATTTGTCAACATTGTTTATAAGTGGCCAAAGTTAATTCATAATAAATTAGTTCATTAATTCAAACAAATCCCATAGAAATCCTCACATTTTATGTATTTGAAAATGGATAACATAATAAGTGAATATTAAATGTTCCTTTCTTTCCCTTTCTTCACGTATTTCTGTTCTTTTAATAATCTTTCTTTAAGGATATAAAATTTTGGTTCCTGTAGAGGTTTTAAACTCCTTATGTTTCTCATTGAAATATTCACAGATTACTATATTGTTTTTGTACTAGAAATATTTCTATCAGGAAACCATTTTTTATATCTCAGGAAACCATTTTTTATATTTCAGACTTTTCTTTTTTTATTAAGTTTATTGGTACAATTTAGTATACATAATGATCACATTCATCATAGGGAATTTGTATCTGTGTATGATATATGTTGATTCCTCTTCTTTTTTCCAATCCCCTCTCCTTGCTTCAACCCCTCTTCCCCTCCATATTTACAAAGGTTTGTTTCCATTTTATCCTTCTATTATCATTTTTAAAAATTTTCCCTTCCTTCCTTTTCCCTCCCCCCCCAGGTCCCCCTTTTTTGAGCAATTTCTTCCTATTTCACAATGCGGTTCTTACTTATACTTTCGGTTTCTCGCACCAGAGAAACAATGCAATATTTACACGTGTGACTGATTTATTTCACTTAAAGGTATGGTCTCAAGGTGCATTCATTTACTTAGAAATGTTATAAGTTTACCCTTCTTTATGGCTGAGTAGCACTCCGTTGTATTAAAAAGCCCACGTCTTTTTTATCCATTCCTCAGTTGTTAAATATTTGGGTTGTTTCCAAGGTTTAGCCATTACAAACTGTGGTGCAATAAACATGGGTATGCATATATCGCTGTGGTATGATTTTTTAAATTCCTCCAGGAAGATACCCAGAAGGGGAATAGCTGCATCAAATGGCACTTCTAATCCTCCTTTTTTGAGGAATCTCCACACTGATTTCCACAGTGGTTGCACCAGTCTACACTCCCACCAACAGTGGAAAATTGTTCGTTTTTCCCCACAGCCCCTTCAGCATTTGCTATTGGTTGACTTCTTGATAATAATTATTCTTTCTGTTGTGAGATGGAATCTCAGGATTGCTTTAAGTTGCATCTCTCAAATGACAAGTGATGTTGAACATTTTTTCATATATTTATTTGCCATTTGTATTTCTTCCTCTGAGAAGTGTGTATTCATCTCAGATGCCCATCTTTGCATAGGGTCTTCTCAGCAACAAAGGCAAGGCAGAAGGCATACATCCCTGACTTGAAATTATACTACAAAACTATTCTGAATAAAAACAGCATGGTACTGGCAAAAAACAAAAACAAGAGCAAAAGCAAAAACAAACAAAAACACCAATGGAACAGATTAGAAGATACAGAAACAACTCCAAACACACTCAGCCACCTTATCTTTGACAAAGGGGCCAAACATACACTGGAAGAAAGATAGCCTCTTTAATAACTGGTGCTGGAAAAACTGGCTCTGCACATGCTGAAGATTAAAATTGGACCCATATCTTTTACCATGCACTAAACTAAAATCGAAGTGGATCAAAGATCTAAATGTTAGAACAGAAACACTAAATCTGCTGGAAGAGAGAATAGGTAGAACTCTTGAAAACATAGGTGTAAGCAAAGATTTCACGAACAAACCCCCAATCAGCAAAGATTTCATGAGCAAAACCCCAACTGTACAGGAAATAATACAAATAATCAACAACTGGGATCTCATCCTATTAAAAAGCTCTTGCACAGCAAAAGAAATCACCAATGGAGTGAAAAGACAACCCACAGAATGGGAAAAAATTTTAGCCATTTGTCCCTCAGACAAAGGACTAATATCTAGAACATATAAAGCATTGAAAAAAATCAGGAAACCATTTAAAATTATTGGTGTAAAGCTTCAATTCACAGGATAAATCTTTTCCTCAAAGGAAAACTAAAAGTGTCAAATTTTCTCATGTTTGACACCTAACAGTCAGTGAGGTAAGCATTACTAAGACTTGTAGCTTCTAATCAGTAAAAATGTTCCCAGTATAAGTTTAAATGACAAATGGTATATTCATAAATTTTTAATCCATGCCCTACATTTAGAGGAAATTTGCCTGAACTGGAAAATTCAAGCAGACTAAAAAATATCTTATAACTAAATTGTTAACATGTTTCAAATGTGTGTTCCCAGGACATGCTAATAAAGTATAGCATGCTCGTATTAGCAATCTCACAAAAACAGTTTCCACAACAACCTTCTCCAATGTTTCATGGATGCGGCTCTCAGAATATCTCGTACAAACATGATGTATATTCTGACATGTTGTATTTAAGGAGTTCTTTGTGCTTCATGCTAAGTTTTATGCTGACCATTCCCTTGTGAATCTGTTTTTTCCTTATTACTAGATGAATAACACTATTAATTAAAAGGAAAATAAATGTTATACTCACGAGGTACATAAGGATAAAAAATATTTATAAGGATAAAGATATTTATCAGGTTAAACCTGAAAACTTATTAAACAGTCACATTTGCTAATCTCAGTTGAAAGTTGACGTTATAAACTAACATAAAGACCCTCTCTTTTTAATAATACTGGAGACACCCATTTTTGTGGCTGTTATTTAAGGATGATATAAAAATGTCTCTTACTAGATATCAGCAAATGTACATAATTTAGTTATGTTTCCAGGATGACTTTTGTTATCGGCTATTCTTAAAATAGTACATTAATTATAAAAACTATATAAAATAAAATTCAGCAGAGATAATAAAAAAAAACTTTTCCAGGATTCACTAGAACACAGTATCCTTTTCATTACTTTTATTTATTTATTTATTTTTTTTTTAATTATTTTTTTTTTTTGTGGGTACCGGGGGGGTCGACCTCAGGACCTTGCGCGCCAACAGGCGCCCGTGCCGCTGAGCGATATCACCGGCCCCTTTTTCGTATGTGGGATCCGGGAGTCGAACTCGGGCCCTCACGCTTGCCAGGCAGGCGCTTATGCCGCTGAGCCATCTCACCGGCCCAATATTTATTTATTTTTTGTGGGTACCGGAGGTCGACTTCAGGACCTAGTGAGCCAGCAGGCACCCATGCCACTGAGCGATATCACTGGCCCCTTTTTTTTCGTATGTGGGTTCCAGGAGTCAAACTCAGGATCTTGCGCTTGCCAGGCAGGCGCTTATGCCTTGAGCTATCTCACCAGCCCACTTTTATTTAGCTTTATAATCTAATTTGAATAATTATTTGATAGACTGAAAATTTCCAGAATTATTCTAGCATTTTTTAACTTCACTTTTTATTTAAGAAAGAACAAGTAGAAATCAATATTAGAAAAACAGTTTCAGAAGTTTGTTGTTAATTTTTTTTTTTTTTTTTTTGTGGGTACCGGGGGGTCGACCTCAGGACCTCGTGCGCCAACAGGCACCCGTGCCTCTGAGCGATATCACCGGCCCCTTTTTCGTATGTGGGTTCCGGGAGTCGAACTCAGGCCCTCGCGCTTGCAAGGCAGGCGCTTATACCGCTGAGCCATATTGAAGCATAGCAATGTAAGAAATTTTGGTCTGCTTATTTAGCAATGGGTAGAGCTGTGAGCCCAAGTAGTTTTGCAACAAAATGAAGACTTGTTTACAGTAAGAAGTTCCATTGCTATATATAAATTTGCAATTGGATTTTTTCCTCAAAATGATTTTTTTAATCATATTCATACCCCTTTAACCTACTTTTGCATTCCCTGCCCCTCCCCTTCTAATCAAAGTAAACTCTATGTATTGAAGACCCCCAAAACAGGCCTGGGTTGTGAAATCAGAGGTGCAATGGGGTGAGGAAGGTTTGGATGAAATGATCAAAGTATGTTATGTGAAGGCACAAATCTTCCAAAATGAAACTTATTAATTTTTAGGCTCTAATAAATAATGTGCGAAAAATAGGGGATAAAAAGTGGGTATCCAGGGCCGGTGAGATGGCTCAGCGGCGTAAGCGCCTGCCTTGCAAGCGCGAGGGCCCGAGTTCGACTCCCGGATCCCACATACGAAAAAGGGGCCGGTGATATCGCTCAGCGGCGCGGGTGCCTGTTGGCGCGCGAGGTCCTGAGGTCGACCCCCCGGTACCCACAAAAAAAAAAAAAAAGTGGGTATCCAGAAAGAAAGATAACAGAACATAAAGAAATAAAACAGGGCCGGTGAGATGGCTCGGTGGCATAAGCACCTGCCTGGCAAGCACGAGGTCCTGAGTTCGACTCCCGGTACCCACATACAAAAAAAGGGCTGGTGATATCGCTCAGCGGCACGGGCGCCTGCTGGCACGCGAGGTCCTGAGGTCGACCCCCGGTACCCACACACACACACACACACACAAAAAAAAAAGATAAAGCAATTAGTGCACCTACATTGTAAAAAGTCAACCACAAGTAAAAAAAAAGCAAAGATGGTGACTGTATGAGATGTAAATTATGTCTCATCAGAGGCCAAATAGGAGGACACAATAAAATAAATTGTTCACAATGGCCAAGACATGGAAGCAACCTAATTGTCCATAGATGGATGAAGAGATGAAGCAAAGGAGTCGTTTACATACTCTAAAATATTACTTAGCCTTGGAATGAAATCTTGTCATTTCAAACATGGATGAATCTAGAGGACATTATGCTGAGTGAAAGAAGCCAAACATAGACAGAAAACTACTACCTGCTCTCACTTATATGTGGAATCTAAAAGAGTTTCATTCACAGAAGCAGAGGATAGAATGCTTTTTGCCAAGGACAGAGATCAGGGAGAAATAGATCAGGATAAGTCATAGGAACAAGATTTGAGTTCTGAAAGATGCTTACATGATAGAGATCTACCATAAGGTATAGTGCCAATAGTTAAAAACACTGTTTTACTTCCATAAACATTTACTAATAGGATAGATCTTAAGTATTCTCATTCATACACAAACTTAACGGTAAATAAGCAGGAAGGTAGGAACTTTTGGAAGTGATGGTATATTTATGACATCGATAGTGTTGACAATGGCACGAATGTGCACTTGTCTCTAAACTTTTCAGTTGTATTAAATACACATAGTTTTTTGTGTATCATTCAGACTTCAATAAAGTGGTATAAAGTACTTTAATTAAATTACAAATTAAAATAGAAACTTAAGAAAATCTGATAAAAAATAGTTGTACTCTTGATTAATTCCAATCAGTGTCCAGGAAATATTAAAATAATGTAGAGATGTTATACTTCAGATATTAATGATTAGTATAATACTAAAAATAAAATTGTATCATCTTAACAGAAGATTTGCGGTACGAGGAAGTGAATATAGAAAATACTTATAGGCTTTCGACATACTCCTAAATCAGTCAAATTTTCCTATGTTCACATCCTGTTAAGATGACACTTAAGAGATACAGTCAGTGCTCCGAAAGGATAAGAAATGTATCAACAGAAGATACGACCTGCAAACCAACCCTTCGTGCATATGCGTAGCCTGACAGGCATATGGCCCTGGGTTTGGTCCTACCACCAAAAACAAACGAATGAACAAACAAACAAGCAAAATGATGTGTCATTACATTGGCTAAGATATTTGTATTGGTGATAAGTAAAAACAAACCCATAAAATTACTCATGTGCTTTTGTTATGAAATATGATGGAATACCTTTCATTATCTTGCAAAAGTATACATAACAACATTTTGACGAGGCAATCATTAAATCTTTGCCAAAAAATGATTATGCAAGATGTTCTTATACTAAAGCAGTAGTAATGGTACAAGAACTTTATAACATAATTTTTAAAAAAGAGAAATATCCATATCTAATTGTCCTATAGTTTAAATCATTTTCTACTTATCATGTTGGTAATATTGAGAGAAATTGACTCAAAGATAAGATAAAGATGTGTCAAGAAGATGTAATCGGCAACCACAAATGACAAAAGGTTGTTTGTGGCACTAATACTTTGAATAATATTCTGATTTTTATTTATTTTGTTATACATTTAAGCAAACAACACCTTGCTCAATGACTATTTCATTAGGAAGTCTACCTAAACATTAATAATTTTTATTTTTCAATTTCTTCTGATATCCAAAATTGTTTCATTGACTCTGATTTTCTTATTACATTAATGTACATAGTAGTCAGTTACTTGATGACAGTATTAGACTGAACACTAATGCTTTGGCTAAATACAGGTCACTAATTACTAATTAAGTAGTGTATAGGGTCCTTTGTATATTGGCTGTTGACCAAGAATGTTGCTGTTGTAGCATATATTCATCAGGTAACTAATTTTTGAAAATTTTGTTTCATGTTGGTTTACACATTTTCCACTAAAATTCTGACATTTATGTGAAATGCATAAACAGAAAAATATTTATGATTGTCTATTAGGAAATTTGTTAAAGTTTTCAGAGCTTCAATGATTTCAGTGTGATAGAATTCTATTTTAAATTACTAAAATGTTTCTTAATTTTACCAATATAGTATTTCTTTTCTAGGTAAGAAAACATATCCAGAAACTGTTACTTTGTGTTACAGTTAAGTCAATATATTTGTCAATAAAAAAATAAGATTCTGACTTACAATTCCTTCTTTCCTTCCTTCCTTCCTTCCTCCCTTCCTTCCTTCCTTTCTTCCTTTCTTCTTTACCTTCATTTTTTGAGACAAGGTCTAATGTAGTCCAGGCTGAGCTTGAATTCACTTCCAGGCTGACCTTGAATTCACTGTGGAGCACAGGCTGGCCCCAAATTTGTGATTTCCCTGCCTCAGCCTCCCAAGCACTGGGATTACAAGTGTGTACCACCAGGCCTGGCTTATATCTTAATTTAACTTCATTATATGATGAATTTTATCCTAAATGCCTTTTATTTTTTTGTGGGTACCGTGGGTCGACCTCAGGACCTCACAAGCCAGCAGGCGCCCGTGCTGCTCAGCGATATCACCGGCCTTTTTTTCGTATGTGGGTTCCGGGAGCCAAACTTGGGCCCTTGCGCTTGCCAGGCAGGCGCTTATACTGCTGAACCATCTCACGGTCCCCTAAATGCCTTTTTAAATTTATTCTTCAGAAATCCATTCCAAGCCTCTCTTACTCTTGTCTTTACAATTTATCTAAACAAGTTTATGGTCATGTTGATTATAATACTTAATATTTTTTACATTTTTAAACACCATGAGTCTTGGATTTTTGTCAATTACTTTCCTACCTTCTAATTTATGGACAAGTTCCAGAATGGAGACTGCAGGACTATAATAGAGAATTATTTCCTGATTTATTGGAATGCTATGAAAGATTTAGGTATAAATGTGAGAAAGGGCTCTAGATCATAAATAGTGCTTTGTTTTGATATATTAGCCTTATTCTCTTCTAATAAAACCTCAACAAATTAATTTATTTAATATGTAATGAATTTCTGGTTTCAGGTTTTACACCTTATGAAGATAAATAAGGTATGGTTCTTGGTGTCAAGAGGCTTGAATTCTTATGGGAGTAAAAAATACTGGACAGGGAGAGCGATCATAAAAGGCTTATTTATGAAATCTCACAAGTTGGGGAGATTACAGAGAGGATATATATGAGGTACAGTTGCTGTCTGACCTTTCCACTCTGTAGCCACAGATATTGAGAAAGATAGAACAAGATGGAGGACATAGAGGGAGGAACAAAAACAGTTGAAAATCATGAAACTTCTTGAGGAGCAATGTGTCAGTTCAAATCCTCCAGAGGAAGCAGCCTTAGAGATCAGAAAAGGACTGGGAGAAATTTATCAAAGGACACCTGGGAGGGATCTGGAGAACACAGGGGGAGCCTTGCCAATAATGCAGGTCTTGTACCTGTGAAAGAAGGGATGGGCAAGGAAGCACTGGATACGAAGAGGCTCAAGATTCAATACAAGCCTAAGAAAAAGTTGGCCAGGCTGGTGGCACAGCTGAGCTGAGAGACAAAACACAGCATTTGGCCACTCTAGAACTCTGGCGACAAATAGGCCAAGGGAATCATGGCTTCAGTATTGATGGGTGGCCACTGATGTCTGTGGTCAGCTGGCTCTTATAACAGGTCTGAAAGCAATTTGAGTAGCAGATGTCCTTTGACCTCACATTTCTTTTCAGAAATACCCAACAGTTTTTTTTTTTTTTTTTTTTTTTTTTTTTCCAGCCGGAGCATACAGAATATAACACAGGGAGGGAACTGGAATTATATTATGAGGGGTCTGAAACTGTATGATTAGGAATGTGTACTTTATCTAAAGGTGAGACACTCAAAAGTTTTAGACTTTTATATGTAACTGTCCCTTGGAGAGAATTATTATTTAGGACTGTATCTAATCCATACACATATGACACATTTTAAGGAGTGCAAGTTGCTTACACAAATCCACTTAGTATCTTTTATACTGATTCAAGTGAAAAATGACTTAGATGTTGATAGCAGTGGCTGAAATACAATATCGGGGAAAATGTTTGACAATAGAATCAAAACTTGGTGAAAAACATAAGATGAAAGAATGGAAGATACATGATTCTACATTTAAATCTAGATTTTGCAAACAATGTTCTTATCACCCATTCATCCATTCTAAAAATATTTATTCTGTTATGTGCAAAATACTATTTTAGACTTCAGCGGTAGGTCTACAACAAAAGAAAAAAAAATTAATAAAAGAGAGAAAAAGATTCCTTTTTATTGGAGCTTGCATTTTAATGTGGTGAAACTGAGGGGGAAAATGTAAACATGGTAAAAAGTAGTGTTGTGTGTTATGAGAAAACTAAGCGGAAGTAAAGGAAGAGCAAAGTGTGCCAGGGAGGTGAGAGATTAGTTGCTCCTTTTAATAGGATGATCAAGGCCACTTTGTGAGGGTGATTGGAAATAAATAGAAGGGATGGGGATGGGAAGTAGGCTGAGGAAGGATAACAGAAGAACCCACATGGGCAAAGGTGCTGAGGTAGCAGCTTTTCTCAATTCTTAATATGTTAAGTGGGTAGCAAGGAGGTCAGCAAGTTTGGAGAAGACAGTAGTGGTGAGACAAGGGGGAAATAATTAACAGGGATCTCCGAGTGATATTGTTTAGGTGGGGGGCCAAGTACCTTTTGGGCAGTGCCAAATTCAAGGTCAAATTCTGAGCGGATGAGTGGTAATTCTCTGCCTTCAGTCTTTACTCTGTTAACTGGAGAGCAGACTGTAGGCATATAAGTGAGGAAATAGGAAAACCTGTGAGGCTCTTCTGGTTTCAGGCGAAAAGTGTTAACAATAAATGTGGTGGGAAAATTCAGACTTTTGATGTTTTAATCAGATCTAATGAGACAAAGTCTGTTACTCTATCATTATTGTATTTATTTCTTAGAGCTTGGAGCAAGGATAACAAACATGTGTCTTATGTTACTTTGAACAAGAAAAATTATATATTGTATATAGATTAAGTGGCCCTGCCAATCTTTCCTGAATAAATAAAATATGCTATCATTTGTTGTTCAATAGTCTTCAGAAAAATAGCTTTTTAATGAAATTTTATGATCATTTTTATTAATAGTTTTCATAGAAATTAAGAGCATTTTGCAGAGGCTGATTCATCCATCAAAAGTGCTACTTCCCTTCTTACAGTTTAGTTCTTGGTTTAGGTAACACTTCAAGTGATGAGTCTTTCATGACTTAGCACCCATCACAGATCTCCCTGCGACCACTTTGTGTCCCTACTTTCCTTTCTTCTTGCCTGCCCTGACTCTAAAGCTTTGTTCTTCTTACTAATTTAAATTTCTGACTTCTCCGAAGCTGAGCAGCTATTTTCATGGAATTAGATTTCTTTTTCTGCTTCATTATACAGCTATTTGGTTTACCAATTAATGATGCATATTTATAGTTATTCACATATTAAAAGGGCATAGCTCCTCATAAAGTTACTGAACCATAAACATTATCACAAGTTCAAATGCCCTACTATGCTTAACCTCTATCTATGAACCCTCTCTCAAGTAGAGAAGTTTACATTTATTACCATCTATGAAACATCTGTAACTGAAATAATGAAAGTAAAGTACAGCGTGTGGCACATACAAACACTTAATATGTTTTTGAACACTCATACTATTACTTAGTGATCACACTCATCATTTTTATATGATCATTAGAGCAGATGTTATAAGTGGAACACTTTAGAAGATAAACATACTTGTTTATTTTTCTTTCATTTTAAAGTTGACTAAATATTTTATATGAAAGTTAGATGTGCCTAGGAGTGCAGCCTAGAGGTAGTACATGTGCTAACATGCATGAGGCTAGTACCAAAATTTTTCATAATTTAATAATACATATATATTATTGCCTTTCACTACTTTTGTCAATTCTTTCCAAATTCTTGCAATTTCTACACCTATACCATTGTGTAATAGGGTGTCATTGTTTTAACATATTGCAGTATATCAGAATTTTTGTTTATTATTATAATTTCTGCCATTCAATTATTCTTTTCTCAATAAATGAAAAGGGTGGGCCAGTGATATAGCTCAGTGGCATAAGTGCCTGCATATAAAAAAAAAAAAGAAAAGGGCACATATGATAATTCTAACTTGATTAATTAGATGAAATGTTTTGCCTTTGTTAATAAGGAAACCAAAGGATATCATTCCAGATTTCTTTGTTTTGTTTTGTTTTCATATTTTTCATATCAAACAGAGAATGTATTGGTTTATGTGTAGCAATATAGAAGAAAGGAAGTAGAAATAAGGTATCATAGAATTTAACCCAACATGAAAAGAGACAGAAATTTTAGGAGCCTTTCTGAAAAGTGTGCATCATAATTAAGATTGATTATGACATTTTAGTCCTGCAAGAAGAATGAGTTGGTGCAAGGGAGAGGCTAGAAATGGGGGTGGCAAAGAAATTTGAAAGGCTAGCTTCTCAACTCAACTCCCTCATGATATCCAGATTTTTAAAATAAAATTTGCTCTTTAAAAAAATTAATTGATGGGGCTGGTGAGATGGCTCAGCGGCATAAGCGCCTGCCTGGCAAGCACGAGGTCCTGAGTTCAACTCCCGGTACCCACATACGAAAAAAGGGCCGGTGATATTGCTCAGTGGCATGGGCACCTTCTGGCGCACGAGGTCCTGAGTTCGACCCCCAGTACCCACAAAAAATAAATAAATAAATAATTGAATTAAGTCAAATCTTAGACTAGAAAAGTAGGAATTTAAAAGTAGGAAACAAATATGTAAGGGAGTGTCTTAGAAGCCTCTTGTATCATACCTACTGAGCATTAATAAAAAGCTACATCTGTTAGTTTCTTTCACTTTATGTTTATGTCAAATAAGAATATTCCCAGTGCTGCTCCTTTTCTTTATTTCACTCTTTCATAACTGACCTAAATAACCTTCCTCTTTATGTACCTACAAGAAGAACAATAATCTTGTTCCCCAAAGAAAAACAGTTGTACTAGATGTAGGATGACTGAAAAGTTTGCAACCAAACAAACTATTTCAAGGAAAAGAAATACATGCTGATAAATGACAGATGAGTTGGATTATATTCCTTGGAGTCCTGAAATAGTTTCATCATTTGGCTATTTGCTTCCGAGGATTTGATTTCAAACAAGAAGCTGCACTGTTTTTCCTGATTCTGACCACACTAACACACTAAGGGATTGCAAAAAGGAGTACTTAGGACAACTGATCCCTTCCCCATCGGGACAACACATGGCACCTAAAAACTGTCTGTGCTTAAAAAAAGCAAATCCTGTGTCCAGCCCAAGTTTACAGAGTGTACGATAAGGGACCAGGGAATTCTTCTGTTCTTACGTGCTAAAATAAGGGCTCGGGATGTAGCTCACTGTTAGCCCACTTGCCCAGTATGATGGATTCCCTTGCCAAGTGTTCCATCTACAGCACCATTTAAAAAAACCCTTCAAATGTAAAGATAAACATAATAAATAAACATAATTAACATAATAAACTAATATATGTTAACACTGTAAGACCCTTTAGAAGACATTCTACATTCTTTTCAAAACAGTATTTTGTGTATTAATAATTTTATATGTTTATATAATACCTTTTTTACTCAGAGATTATAAACCATATTACAGATGCATTAGACTACAGCATATCGTCCAATCTATCCTTTTATACTTTTAGAGTTTAGTAGTTCTAAACAGAACTATTCCATAGTACTTACATTGAGTTGTCTCGTAAAGAAAACTATAAATGAAACTACTTCCTGAATGAAACTTCAGGAAATATCATCCAAGATTGGTTTAAGAACAAAAGTATCCTTTTCTCTATAACCTTTGCTATTATAAGAGGTAGGGGGAGAGAAATTGAGAAAGCATTTTAGTGCATTTCAGCTGCTAAAACAAAAATACCATAGACTGGGGAGCCTTAACAAGCAATTTATACATTTCTTACAGCTCTTAATGTTAGCAACGTGCATGCTGGCAGATTCAGTGTCTGTTGAAGATCTCACTCTCTGTTTCGTATACTTCTGTCTTCTTTCTGTGTCCTTTCATGCTGGAAGGTGAGAAAGAGCTCCTGGGTCTCTTTTACAAGGGACCTAATCCCCATTCACAAGGGCAGTGCTCTTGACACAAAAGGATCCACCTACTAACTCTATCACACTGGGTTTGGGATTCAACACATACATTTTTAGGGCACACATTTAGTCTAAAATAGAGAATTTGATTTCAGTGGTATAAAATTAAGGTTATGGGCCTTGGCCTGGCATTATGGCATGTGCCTGTACTCCCGACACTCTGAGAGCCTGAGGCTAAGAACTGCAATTTCAAGCACACCCTGGAAAATATAGTGACTGAGACTCAGTCTCAAAATAATAAAAATCACAAAGGGCTGAGAATGTAGCTCAGTGCCGAGGCACTGGATTCAATCTCTAGTAACCCAGGTAGATAGATAGATAGATAGATAGATAGATAGATAGATAGATAGATAGATATAGATAGATGATAGATAATAGATGACAGATACATCGATCGATAGATAGGTAGATAGGCAGCAGACATGCATTAGGAAGGCAGTAGTACAAAATTTCAGTAGAACCCAGAAGCATAATGCCTCAAGCTTTACCAATAGAAATTAAAGCCTATTAAAGCAACTCAAGAGGTGGACTTATAAAAGTACTTCAATTTAGTGGAAATTAAAATATACTTTTGCTGGATGTGGTCCTGCACACCTACAATCCCAGCACTCTGGAGGCTGAGACAGGAAGATCAACGTGAGTTTGAGGCTAGCCCGGACTCCATAGAGAGTTCAAGGCCAGCCTGAACTACACTGTGAAACACTGTCTCAAAAAAAATACTTGTATATTGAAAACCTGCGTGCTTATTATTTATTAAAAACAAAAGTAATGGATATCTAGTTAGTAAAACTGTCACATTTGAATTTCAAAAGTATGTACTTTTAGAAAATACATTTTGTTACATATAGAATAGTTTTTAATAAGAGACTGGTTAAAGATTTTGTTATAAAATGTACAAATTTAAGAAATAATTCACTGGTTTATTTTGCCAAAATTTTTTCTTCTAATCATTTCCTCCAGCTTCATTTTGTAGCATTACCTGTATGTTGTACTGCTTTCATCAAAGTAGTTTCTGTGTCTAATAGTTTTCCAGTTCTCCATCTTATTGCTTGTAATAATGCAATGTTATGTTTTTTTCTAATGTATCTGTCTTTCTACCTAACCTATAAATTCATTGGAGGTGATGAGGAATAATCAGCCATATTGTATTCTGTGAGGAAATACGACACGATGATGTTTTAGTTCTTCATTGCAACTTCTCTGTATTTAAATGAATTGAATGCATGCATTTCAATAAAAGCAAGTATAGAGTTATTGAGAACATGAACCAAAGCAAAGGTAACTTTTAAAATATAAATCTTAATTATTGCTGTCATACCATATAGATCAATATTCTTGTGGGGAGAATTTTTTTTCTGTGGCAGGTATTTGCCAAAATTTATTTGGTCAGTTTTAAACAGCCTTACATATACAGTGGACAATTTTGGTATCTGTCAGGTATGTTCCATGACCATCTTTTTCTGCTGAATTTTGGAACGCTAGGGTATTTACATATAAAGTTTTATCAAAATATTGTTGAAGGTTTAGCATTATTGAATGGGGAGAGAAGTCAGTGATACCTTCTCTTACAATTTTCTAGACCCATTCACCTTAGCTTGTTCTGGGATACCAATTTTCCCGTTGTGATACCCAGACCACTTCATCAGAAAAAAAATGGGTTCTTAATAAAAATTCTGATCTTTATGCTTCACCATTCAATATTTGGGCCGTGCACACAGCAATCCACAATTTTAACAAGCTACTTGTGTGATTATTTAGTGCCTAAAAGCCTGGGTTCAACTGCTATATGACCTGGATTTCAGGAAATCAATTGAGCGTCTTTAAAATTGTTTTTGTAGAACAAAACTGTTTACTTCAAGATAGTGAACAATTCATATCTATATGTGGTCAATTATTATTTCAGAAGTTTTCTTTTGTTGGAAGATAAAAAATGTACTAAAATTATTCACCCCTGAGATTCACCTTCTACACACTGTTTAGATATTTCCAACAGTAGCAGCTATTTATAATAAAATACAAATAATGAGATTTATTTTTAACTTTACTGATCATCTTCATGTTTTATATAATGGAACACATGCTGCTTGTAGAAATTTGGTGCATTAACCAGAATGCCACTACTAATTTTGGAAATATGTTACATAAGACATTCCCTTCTGTTCCCTGGGTCCCAGTATGTAGAATTTCAGCCTCCATTGTTAACAATTTGGGACTGATATCTATATGAGTATGGCGTAGGGGAGTGAAAGTAATAGTGTTTACTCATTCAACACAAAGCTCATGGCTGGCAACCTACAACAAAGACAGATTAGCAAAAAGGAAAAGTTAACACATTTATTTGACCAATCTTTCACATGACAGGGGAGCTTTCAGAAATGAAGACACAAAGACCCAGAGAAAACTACCTTTTTTTTTTATTTTATGGAAAAAAGTTGTAAAACAAAATTTCACAGCAAGATGACAGGAGAATAACAATAGTTAGTACATTGTATATTATTATCTTTAAAGTAGCTACTCAGAGTACAAGACAAGGGCATAAAAAATTCTCCAATAGATATTAGAACAAATCTTCCTTTTCTATGAGCTAAGAGACACTAATAGTATAACTAACTTGCATTTTTTCTCCCTTTTGCCTTCCTTCTTTTCTCCTTTTCCCATCCTAGTTCCTCTTTCCTTTTTAACAATTTTTTCCCATTTCACAATATTTATTGTACATTTTAGACCTTATTTACTCTTTCAATTTTTCACACCAGGGAGACAGTATGATGTTTACATGTGAGTCTGATTTATTTCACTTATGAGTATGGTCTCAAGTTGTATTCATTTACTTATAAAAGCCTCAAGTTTATCCTTCTTTATGGCTGAATAGTACTCCAATGCATAAAAATACCACATCTTTTATATCCAATTCTCAGTTGATGGGCATTTGGGTTATTTCAAAGATTTAGCTATTGCAAATTGTGCTGCTATAAACATGGGTGCACATATATTGCTGTGGTATGATGTTTTCAATTCTTCTGGGAAGATACCCAGAAGAGCAATAGCTGGGTCGAATGGGACCTCTAATCCTAGCTTTTTGAGGAATCTCCACATTGATTTCCACAGTGGTTTTACTAGTCTACACTCCCACCAACAGTGGAGAAGGGTTCCTTTTTCCTCACAGCCCCACCAGCATCTGTTATTCATTGATTTCTTGATGATAGCCATTCTTTCTGGAGTGAGATGGAATCTCTGTGTTGTTTTAATTTGCATCTCTCAAATGATCAATGATAAAACTGCATATTTTTATGGGCATACACACCACAGTGAAGGACAAAAAGGCTGGGATACAATGATTAGAGAACTTGGCAAGGCCTATTTTTTCAGGCTCTTCTTAGTCTCTGCGTTTCTTTCTTCTCAGTAGAAGGCAGAACCCTTCTGGGATGTGGTGCTGTGCAGGTCACTCAGATAAATATGTTTATGGCTGCAAGGGAGCCTCTGAGAGTGACCCTTCTGGTTCCATGGTTTTTCAGTTTTCTTCAGATTTAGAATACTCAGTCTGTCAAACTATCATATTTTGGGGTATTCTGTTCTGAACCCCACCAACAGACACCTAGACGTCAGCATTCCCACTTCATCTCTAATAAGATGAAAAACTTTAGGTAAAACTGTACAGTTTTTACTAGGAACTCCCTCACAGTAAGCACATTGTAACTTTTGTACTTTTCAGATATTTATGAGGATGTTGAACCATGTGCTTTCTTAAGCATTTGCTTTATATTGAATATTTTCTATTAATTTTGCTTTTGTATGCTGTTGATAAATTTGTTTCATTTCCATAGAAAAATTATCTAAAAGTATATTTCCTCGACAAATATGAAAGTTTTAGTTTGTAGAGATACTATCAAATTACTTTCACCACACTACAAAGTCTTTGCCAAGGGTGGAAATTATTAATAAATTTTTATCTTGCTTAAATTTATGCCAATTTGAAAGCCATATTATATTGCATAGTGATACCCATTTGATTTTTAATATTATTCAGTAAGTCTATTCTTTGATTTTTTTGTGATTTGGAGGACAGTGATTATTCATTTGGATAATAAAATATCATTCCCAGTGGTTGGGCAAGAAATCTAAATCACAAAACTATTAAATCTCATCATTCTGCTATTACATAATTTGGCTCTTCCTGTTTTCTCTATTATGTCTGGAGTTTGCAGTGAGCAGGGAGGATTGAATTTCTTTAATGAGAAAAATTTCTGAAGAGAAAATGTTTTCTGTTTGAGAAATTAGTAAGGATGAAAAGAAAAATCTGAGCGTTTCATTATTGCCTCAGTTTGCTTTTGTCAAAGTAGATGGCAGATTGTGCAAAATTTAGGACCTTGATAAAAATAGTCAATTGCTCTAAACATTTTGAATTAGTATCATTACAATGTAGGGGCAAGAAATCTACATTTTAACAATGCCTATAAGAAACTATGATTTGAGTATGCATACTTTGGGGAAAAAATTAAAGAGAACCAATTTGTATGTAATTATTAGACTTTGCATTCAAGAACCAAATTGAAAAAATAATTAGAACTACCTGCTACAGATCACAATGTTTATGCAAAAGAAAAGCTATTAAGATGCATAATTTACAGAGGAAATATACATTAGGCCTGAAAATAATGATTTTGGATGGCTCTGTATAACTTAATTGGTAGCAATTGGAATGTTTAGATGAAATAGGAAAGGTTCTACATAAAACAGTTGTTTTGCTTGTTCTATGTAATCGCTATAAACAAGCACAGCAAGTAGATTACTGAAACAATTGTGAGCCCGAGGAGGATAATTTTTAAAATAGTGGAGGCCATTTCCATGCAAACTGCAAGGTGTTAATAATTCTGGCACCTAACAATGAAAAGGAGGCACATCAAGTGTTACCGATTTCAGAAAACTCGTAAATCTATTGACAAGTTTGAATGAACTTTTCTTTTCTTTTCTTTTCTTTTCTTTTCTTTTCTTTTTTCTTTTCTGAAACTGTGAAGATGAAATGAGCTGCACTTTTGTTTATTGCAGTTACACTTGGCAATATTTTACATCAAGGGGAGTTCAAACCTTGTGACTGGTGTCTTTAAACTTTTGTTCTTCTTCGGATAGATATTCACAATCAAGGGATTATGAATTGTGTCCTTTTTTATCTTAGCCTGTCATAAAAGCAAAGTAGTAATATATTAACCATTAAAAACCTCTACGTGAAAAAATCTTACTTTATTTAAAATACATTGTATTGTATTAAAAACATAACAATTCAATCTGCAAATCCCAGTGGCAGATCTGGTAAAATTCAACAAGCTGGCTCTCTACTTTGGATGTTAAAAGACAGTTGATGGCTTAATGGACTCTGTCAAAAGACGTTCTTGGCCTTTTTCTTGATGTGACACCAAGGATAATGATATTTACATTCCCAAAATATTCTTATGAATGTGCCATCTGACCTGCTTTTGATCATCCCTGAATTTTTCTGCAAAACAGAGCAATTAACACCACAGATTCATCAATTCATTTGCTCAAATCTGTTCCCATTAGTAGTGTTTATTCTTAGTCTCAGAGTAAAGAGGCAACAATTTAATTAGCAAAAATTTCCTCACAGTAAATAAAAGTAATGATTTTTATTTACCATAAATAACTTTGTCATCTCTATAAACAAGTTCAGAAACTGAAAGGTCTATTATAGGTGTGAACAGCACACCCTATCAAGAGGCTTATTCTCAGCGCGGACTGGGAAGCAAGGGAGTGCGGCCCACTTGAAGCTGGCCTGCTGCTTTCCAGGCAGGATACGGTCACATTAACCTAAGGCTCTGATTGAATTAGTGGGTCATTACTTACAAAATATTGGAAAATAATATCTTGAAGAATTACAAAGCTGTATAGAATTTCAATTTTATTTTTGGTTAGGAGTGATTTTGCCACTTACTACCAATGCAAAAAATACTAAAGTCTTACTCTACATTTAGCTTCTGTCTTCTTAAGGCTTCTGAGGAATTTGGAGATGGAGCGTGATAACTACTATCACTTATAATGTTCTCTTTTGATGAAAGATAATCTATTTTTGGAGAAAATATATTTATGAATATTTTAGAAATCATTAGAAAATGACTAAAAATTTAACATTCGTTCTCTGAAATTGGTCATACAAGGAAAATGTTATTAAATGTGTACTAATGTGGAAAATTAGAAGATGGCTTATTTTATTTCGTGTGAATCATATCTTTTCCTTTAGCAGGAGAAACACTGATGATAACCTAGAATATTAATATAACTAAAAATGTGAACGACTTTTGTGTGTAAAAGACTTCGTTTAAGATTTTTCACGTATTTATTTCAGGACCCACACACAAGAATGCTTATGTGTTTGTGGTTTAAGTCGAAGCATACATTCTCTTTGGATTTTAAAACTGACTGACCCAAATTTATGGGCTGTTTTTTAATAATGATCATGTATTCCACTGAGTTGATGGGCTAAATATGCATGTATTTATCATTTTCATTTTTAAAAGTCTATGGGAAACAACACTTAACCTGTGCATCATTAAGTACACATAATTTTTTAAATACATTTCTTAAGGTACAGGTGCTTAGCGAAAGGAAACATACGCTGTACTTTGATTTGCATAGTCTCTAGAAAGTTTGTGTTAGTTTTTACTTATCTAGCAATGTATGAAGCCAACTCATTGTTTTCAAGCCACAACTTAAATTTTAGTCTTTCAAAATATATACTGATTTTTATTTCCAATCCAATGGCTAAATATTCTAATTAATTTGCAACTTTGAAGCATAGCCTTCATTTTTTCAAGACTAAAATTCAAGTATAACTGAAGGAATGACCAGAGAAAAATTTTCATTTTTTGTATCAAGTGAAAGACCTCTACCTCTAACAGCCACGAGGCTTTACAATTTTCATGTCAATTATTTGAGTCAGAGTTATCTCATTTCCAAAGCACTGGTGGGATTTATCTGTGGAATTTTTAAAGTTCCAAATTAAGCTTGAGCTAAAATTGTACTAGAATTTCCTATCCTACACAATTAAGGGGTCATTAATGGAAATATGCATGAGGATATGATTAATCTACTTCCAAATTCTATTCTATCTCATTCAATTTTATTGGAGTTGAAATTCTGTTAATATCTGAAACTAGATTTTAATTTTAGATAATTGAAAAATTTGCAAAAAATAATTTTATGTTTAATTGAAAGATGACTACTTTTTCATATATTATTTTAAAATTATACTAATAAAATAGCCTGTTTTGCAAAGTGAATTATTGCTAAACTCTTGGACTGTACTCTTTAAAAAAGTTCAATTGTGGCAAATAGGGTGGGGAGAACACTTGCTTGATTTTCTTTTCATGCTGATCTGTCATCGTTTAATGGCCTTACAATAAAAGAAGGATCAAATGCATGATTAACATCATGTAAACATGTTTCACTCCAGTTTCCTGACAAGATAACAAATCCTCTGAATTTATGTGAAAAGTAATCCCAAGATTCAATGTCAGCATAATTCCCGAAGACAGCTTAAATATTTATTAATCTCTTAGGTTCAATCAGATTCCATTTCTACAGAAATACATATCAGTATCCATCTATTGATCTATTATCTATTTACCTGGCTATCTTCTCACCTATTATTTTTCTTTGCACATGTATATACATACACATACACAAAATACATATTTTTCCCTCTACATACATTCAGGGATTGTTGAAATGTGTGCTATTTGTTTTGTCCTATAGTTCTTTAATGAAACATATAAAAATGTATGCAAGGTCTACAAATTATATCTTTTAGGAACGTTTGAAACTGTAAAAAATATGAAGGGGCGAGACTTTTATTTTGATTACTAGACTCGAGTCTCAGTAGGCTAGGATTATTCTAACTAAAATTGATTTTGTTCATGATTTGATTTTAATCTAGTTTAGCAGAATCATATCCTACAAGGAACAGATATTTAATTTAGTATATTATGATGAAAAGACTTCAGTTCAGAGAAGTTTAATGCTTGATATGATAAAAGCACTAACTGATTATTAGATTTTTAAAAATGCTTATTCCTTGTTATCCTATTACAATTTAAATAATTTCATGTACTCATAATATTTATATCTAGAAATATTTTAGGTTCTTGTGCTGATACTCAAGCTGATTGTCTAAATAAAACATAATAATTTAGAGAATAAATAGGATTTAAAAATATCTACACAAGTTTTTTTTTTTTTTCTGATCTAGAGATTTTCAGAGAAACCACTTGTCATAGAATGAGTTGAAGCTGTCTAGTTATAGGTTACAGCTGTAAACAAGGGTCTATGGAAACCGATCTCCTGTAATTTTCCAATTTACTGTTTTCCAATATGAAGGAGTTAGAACACTTGGCAATTCTGAAGATGCAGCTCAGCAGAGTTCTCTAACACTTTAACAGTTGGGACCAGATAGGACTATTTTCTGAGGTTAACACCCAGGCCCCAAGGACTATCCAAGCAAAGAAAAGAAGCAAAGGGGGAATTTAGCAGGTGGAGTATAATAATTCATTTTCTGTTTAATTATGCAAATGTTCTTTTTCTCCATTTTTCTTAGGCTAGGCTCTTGACACTATATAAATATTGTATCAATTGATTGTATTCTCTATAGCTTTATAATATATCTCTTATGCATTTTGGTGCTGTAATAAATATGAAACCTATATCCTCTGTGTGTGTGTTTGTATTTAAATCTGGTTTTCCTTTTCTATAAATAAATAATCAAAACTGTCTTTCAACTCAATGCTATTAATTCACTTCCCATTTTTGTCATGTAAGACTGTGCACACAGTGTACATTTTGTTATTGTTTTTAAAATGAAGAAATAAAAATTATATGAGACCAGATAGGAAAATTAGCAATTTGGTATATAGGGAGGGTGATCACTGTCAGACAGTACTAGCGTTTTTGCTTTGAAAAGGATTTTAAATTCTACAGGCCTCAGGTTCATTTAATAAGCTAAATGGAACCTTAATATCTACTTGGAAGCAGCATGGAGTATATTAAAATTATACAAAGTAGAGAAAGTCCTTGCCAAAACTTAGGACATAGTTGGCCCTCAGTAAATGGTGGCTGCTGCTTCTGGTATGTCTGCTTCCCGGCTTCCTCAGATGGTCCTTTTATGAATAGTACACAGTTGATTCTAGGTAGAGGTGAGGTTTATCCCTGCTGGGCTGGAACATGTTATTGCTTGTGGGAATTTGTCTAGAATTTTATATTTCCCTATATTGTGGCAACCAACAATGTTATAGGTAATACTTAATCTATCAGCTGAGATCCCAGATTGCATATAACACAGACCAGAGCCTCTAGCTGGCCTGTGAAGGATGGCTTGTGGTATGAATATTGAATGGACCTATTTTTCTTTAAACCATTGTGAACTTGAGGCTATTTACTGCAGCAAAACCTAGTAGTCCTTGATTTGCATAATTTTACATAGGTATGGTATAGTAATATGAAGATAATTCTACTTTTTTGCCTCCATATACCCTTTCCACTTTTTAACAGTGAATGTTGTCTTGATTAGAAAACTTTCATGTTGGGGGCCTGTGAGATGGCTCAGCGGTGTATGCACCTGCCTGGCAAGCAGGAGGGCCCGAGTTTGACTCCCAGAGCCCACAAATGGAAAAAAAAAGGGCCTGTGATATCGCTCAGCGGCACAGGCGCCTGCTGGCGCGTTAAGTCCTGAGGTTGACCCCTGGTACCCACAAAAAGAAAAAAAAAAAAAAGAAAACTTTCATGAGCCTTTTCCAGATTACTTCACTTTAAAAAAAGGGGGGGGTGGGGATGAATGCTGTATGTCCTTTTGTTCTCAAATATATTCGGAAAGACCTAATCTATATCATATTTTTAATTAAAAGCTGAAGCATATTTTGCTAATTTTTCCTCAGTTGTCTTAGGACACAGACTCATTCCCAATACTTGTCATTTCAGAATAACTTTGAGTTCACTATGTCGCTATATGAAATATTATCTGCGTACAATTTTGCAAGTAAAAATAAAGAGGAACAGTGCTTTAAGACCACTGCTCCAGATGTTGTACAGAATATGCAATTGTTCTTACTTCCTGATGATTATCTTTTCCTTCCTTTTCAACATATATCCGCCTCTGCAAATGTGAGCTAACAATATACAATGTGCAATATGCAGTCATACAGTGAAATGGCAGGAGATGCACTTGCCTTTTATATTATCTAAGATGGTTAACAGTGTGAAAGAAATCTTGCACCCTTGGCAAATTTCTCTTGTACCATTCTTGGAACTGCAAAGAAAGCTTTTCTTTCATCAGATGACTCAGTGGCATGGTCGTGCTCATTCAGATAAACACTGGAATTTTTCCTGCACTATGTTGAGGGATTTGAGACACAAGTTACATGATTGAATGTGCTGTTTTTCTGTTTTTTAATCTGTCTATCTAATCATTCCAATTTCTTGTCCGTATTTCACTATTTGGGGCAAATAAGATTGATAGCGGTACCTTGGTTTCCTGTCACTTGGGGCCGGGTGAAACAGTGTGAGACACATCGCCCAAGCTGAATCAAGGGAGCACTCCGTGGGTCTAAACCTTATCAGTGATCTTTGACATCCACCAGCTGGAACTGCTAGACTGCTTCACTCCATCTCCTCCCTCCTCCAGATTCCGGAGTAATGAGAATTCCCCTGCCGTCACTGCCTGCAAGTCCTGGACTGAGATTACATCAGTTCATTTAGCTGGAGCTTTTCAGGCACTCCTTGGCAGGAATTGATTTCCTTATTTTGGTCCCTTTGCTCTTGGATTCTGCCCAAAAGACAAATTCAAGGAAGTGAATTCTACCCTTACCAGGTCTGTTGCAGATAATTACCTGAAAATGTTAGAGAATATAAGGCAGTAGGGAGGTTGTCTTTCTTTATCTGTAAACCCACTAAGAACATGTCTATATTGCACTTTTAAAAACTGCCTTTCTTCTCCAGAGTTTGTTGAGGAGTAAAAGACATAAAAAAATGAGAAAGGTAATTAATTTGCCTTTCAAACAGAGTTATTGAAAATATTTTAAAAGGTTAAGAATCCTGAATTATGTAACACAATAGTAAATAAAACCTATCTGCATATATTAGATATTTAAATATACATACATGTGAAACATGTAACTTAAAGCCAATTCTTTCTTCACCAGTAATGATGTCTTTTCAAATATTCTTCTTGCCAATTTTGGAGCCCCAGCTTCACTGCATTTGAATATAATGATTATTTTACAAGAACGGAATATATGTATACAGAAATATGATCAAAATATGTTGTTTTTACTCTCAAGGACCTCTCAGTTTGTTAGAGGCAGTCAAAGGAACAGAAAACTACTTTCTGTTAACTTCTATGATCGAAACTCAGAGCATGATGAAGAATCTGGACTGCGTAACTTAGAGTTATGGAAATAGAAGAGCTGGGATAAAAAGCACTTTTTGGAAAGGGCAGGTTTAACTTTTTGTTTTTACTGCTGCTAAACAACACCTATTTTTTTCATATTTCATCTGACATAATCTAACTGTAAATAACTATAATAACTGTAATTAAAATATAAAAAGTCACAATTTGTCAGCTATGAAAAATATAGCTTTTTTCTACTGTGATAAAAACAGTGTGGTACTGGCAAAAAAACAGACCTGAAGATCAATGGAACAGATTAGAAGATGCTGAAACAACCCCAGACATACTAAGCCACCTTATCTTTGACAAAGGTGCCAAACACATTCACTGGAAGAAAGATAGCCTCTTTAATAAATGGTGCTGGAAAAACTGGCTCTACACATGCCGAAGATTAAAACTAGACCCATATCTTTCACCATGCACTAAACTAAATTCAAAATGGATCAGAGATCTAAATATTAAAACAGAAACATTAAATCTGCTGGAAGGTAGGATAGGTAAAACCCTTGGAGACATTGGTGTAGGCAAAGACTTTATGAATAAAAACTCAACCGCATGGGAACTATCCCAAAGAATCAACAACTGGGATCTCATCTTATTAAAAAGCTTTTGCACAGCAAGAGAAACCACCAACAGAGTGAAGAGACAACCCACAATGTGGGAAAAAATGTTTGCCAGCTGTTCCTCAGACAAAGGATTACTATGGAGAACATATAAAGAACTCAAAAAATCAGACCTCCCAAATTTAAAGACCCACTCCAAAAATGGGCATCTGAGATGAATACACATTTCTCAGATGAAGAAATACTAATGGCAAATAAATATACAAAAAAATGTGCAACATCACTAGTCATTCGAGAGATGCAAATTAAAACAACACTGAGATACCATCTCACCCCAGAAAGAATGGCTACTATAAAGAAATCAACTAATAACAAATGCTGGAGGGGCTGTGGGGAAAAAGGAACCCTTCTTCACTGTTGGTGGGGGTGTCGACTGGTACAGCCACTGTGGAAGTCAGTGTGGAGATTCCTCAAAAAACTAGGGTTGGAGGTCCCATTTGACCCAGCTATTCCCCTTCTGGGCATCTTCCCAGAAGAATTAAAAACATCGTACCACAGTGATATATGTGCACCCATGTTTATAGCAGCACAATTTGTAATAGCCAAATCTTGGAAACAACCCAAATGCCCATCAACTGAGGAATGGATAAGAAAGATGTGGTATTTTTATACAATGGAGTACTATTCAGCCATAAAGAAGGATAAACTGGAGACTTTTGTAGGTAAATGGATGCAACTCGAGAAAATACTCATAAGTGAAATAAACCAGAAGCACATGTGTAAGCATCATATTGTCTCTCTAGTATGAGAAACTGAAAGAGTAAATAAGATCCAAAATGTACAATAGACATGGTGAATCAAAAAGAAACTGGTCAAAAGGAAAGAGAGACTGGAATAGGGAAAAGAAAGAAGGGAAAGGGAAAAAAATTGTATATATATATATAAGATGGTTAAGATAGATACACTACCAATTTTACTTAGTTCATTGAAGAGTAAGGTTTGTGCCAATAATGTTTGGACAATTGAATGCTAATTTCTGATATCCTGAATAACTAACTTAAAGATAGTAATACGTAATGTATTAACCATTGTTACCCTCCTATTATGTTGTTTTGAAAATTTGTTCTTCTTTTGATTTGTTTTGTTTTTTCTTCTCTTTAAAATTAAAAAAAAAAGAAAAATATAGCTTTTTTTAGTTCTTTTATATTACTTTAAAAAGTAGGACAAACCAGACCTTAGTTGCCAAACAAAATGCTCTTAATTTCTTCCTAAAGATATCATGAGCCTCCCAGGTGCAGAAGGTTCCAGTTTAAGTTATCTTAATGGAATCCTTTTAATAGAACACATCACAGAAAATTTAAACACAGTTTTGTGTCGCTTCACTACAAGGATACATTTTGCCAAATGCGTCATTAGGCAATTTTGTTTTTGTGCCCATGTCATAGAGTGTACTTACTGGAACCTAAATAGTACAGCCCAGAACACTTGAGCTACATGGTAGAACCTATTACTCCTGTGTTGCAAATCTGTCCAGATGGTGCTGTATTTAGTAGTGTATGGGTAATGATAACACGAAGATATCTGTGTATCTAAACAAGCTAAAAAGAAAAGGTAGAGTAAAAGTACAGTATAAAATATAAAAGTACTATACATATGCAGGACATTTACTCTTCATGGAGCTTTTGGACTGGAAGTTGCTCCAGGTGCACTAAGCGCAAAAGTTAATGTAAAAACCTAGGACATGACTGTATATTGCTGCAGATTTTATAAGCAATGCACACTTTGGTGACGCTAAGTTCATGTAACTCTGTCTACAATAATGCATTAACTTTAGTTTAAGGTAATTTTTTTGTTGTTGGTTTTTTGGATTTTGATTTTGTTTTGTTTTGTTTGAGACAGAGACTTACTGTGTAGTTCAGGATGGGCTTCAACTCACTGTGTTGCCCAGGCTGGCCTTGAAGTCATGGTGATCCTCCTGAATCAGCCTCACAAGTGGTGGGATTCTGTAATATTTTTACTTCATAAATCTTTTTATTGTTTGTTTGGGTTTTTTGTTTGTTTGTTTGTTTGTTTTTTTGACACAGGGTCTCTCTATGTAGTTCAGACTGACCTTGAACTCACTACATACCCCAGGCTGGCTTCAAATTTGTGGTGATCCTCCTGCCTCTGCCCCCTGATTGCTGGGATCACAGGTGTGCACCACCACACTCAGCTACTTCATACTCTTTTTTTTTTTTTTTTTTTTTTTTTTTTGGTACTGGGATAAATTTTTGACTCTAATTGTAGCACTTCATTTAGAGCCCAAACTCACTATGTAAATTATGCAAATGTATTTTCTTTCTTTACATCCTTATTCTGTATTTTCCATTTTTACTTCTTTGCTTTTTAAAGATTTTTGGATAAAATTATGAGGCAAACAGACACACACTAGCCTACACCTACGTAGGACTGTCAGTGTCACCCTCTTGTACCTTTGTCATCTCCTATGATAACAGTCTTCTTCTGGAATATCTCCTGTAATTCCTCCCTGAGTCTAGTTTACATTTAACATTATTTTTTATAAGAAGAATATGCTGGAAATGACAATAAAAAGTATAACACGGTACCTACAAACACCAATAATAGTCCTTTATTATCATTATCAAGTATTATGTATTATATTTAATTGTATGTGCCATATATTTGTTTATACAACTTGACAGCACAGTATGTTTCTTTATACCAGCATCATCACAAACATATGAGTAATGCATTGCATCATGTCATTAGGAAGAGTAGAACTTCACTAGGTGGTAAGAATATCTCAGGTCTAGCATAATTTTATGGGACCATTCTCAGATATGTGGGCCATCCTTGACCAAACCATTGTTATGTGGTGCTTGGCTATACTCAGATCTAGGAGGAACTGTGGAAGGAAAACCCAATCCGGGTATCTTGGGATGTAACACAGGGATAAAAGAAATTATATAGATGTAACACAGGGATAGAAGAAATTATATATATTTATAGTATACATACATACAGTACATATATAACTGTTGTTGATCTATTTGGCTTAAGACTGTGAGTGTTGCTTTCACAGTGATTTATGGGTAATAATTTAGGGAGAGAAGAGGAAACAGAAGCTAAAGGACTGATTTAAATGACATCGTATTTCTATTATACGGTGATAACTATCAGAATTGTGTTGTTAGCAGTGAGAATGGAAATGAAGGGCTTGATAAAAGAATCACTTTAAAACAAAGCAAAAACCTTATCTAGGTATTAGGGAGTTATTAGGTATGACAGACAGGTGAGAAAAGAATTACAAGTATTTATCTGAGAAGTGTCATGACACAGCAAATTTTTAAAAAGAAACAAAAAGTGATAAGTGTATATGATTTTAAAGAGCCTAGATTTGAAGTCTGGCTCTTTACCGCTAAGATGTGAGAACTTGAAGAAATCACCTAACTTTTCAGAATTTCCATTTTCTCCTGTGTTGAATGGGAGTAACAATACATAAAGAGCAGCACTGCTGTGAAAATGATATGGGACAAAGCAGAGGAAATACTAACCATGGACGATCACCTTTGCTCCTGTGGAATGCCAAGCAGGCCTCAGATAATTTGTGTAACTGACCTCATGAAATCCTCCCAGCAATCTGTTGAGATGTTCACCTCCTTTTATGACTTAACAATAGAGAAAGTCAAGTGATACAAGCAACCTGCCTAGAGTCACACAGATAATGAATACCAGCACTGGAATTCATATCCAGGTCGCTGACTTCAAGGCCACACTCCCTCCTGTACAGCTTGTGCTCAATAAATTGTATTTGTCCTCTTTATAAAGAGTGTTAGGCTTTTTAGCATACAGTGAAAGTGGTGGGCCCTCATCCCAGAAGAAAAATAAAACAAAACAAATGACATCAAGAGGTAGGTACAAAATGTTGGTGTTATGAATGCTCTTATGGCCGGGAAGAACACTGAGGATTTTTGATGGAAATTCCTATAAAATTGAAAATAATGTTCATTAGAAAATCAATGCAATGATAAAAATAAAAATAAACACTCATTCAGAAATATTCTCCTCTACTAAGATTTCTGTGTTATTGTTTGATTAGGCAAATATTTGGTAGATTCACTTATGTCTTGAAAGACTCTCATGTTTAGGCTCTCATGGGCCTGGGCTCTCTTTCAAGACAGCTCTGTGACTTTATCCTTCTTGTGTATTTTAGGTCTCTGCTTAGATATCAGGTCCAACTTGACTGCTTCATGTGTGGTCACCCTCCACATAGGATATTATTCTTCCTAACACTCAGAATTATTTGACAGCAAATTTTGCTTTTTGTGACTTTTTTCCTGTATCTCCCCATGGGAATGTGGCACACAGAACAATGCTACACAGCAGGCAGTTAATGTGTGCTGCAGAAGTGAATGAAAGAGCTCTAGGTAGCAGGGCAAGTAGGCAAGAGGACTATTGGGCTTGCTGCTTTAGGTAAAGATGAAAAGAACAGGAAAGAGAGGGCAGAGTTGTGGCGGAACTTTTGGTTCAGCGTTTCTGAGTGAGTCTGCAAGAGTTCAGATTCCCTGGGCAACAGCTGTGTAAGAAGAGGAAGAAGGATGCAGCATGAACTTCGGTGTAGTTGCAATCCCCTCCTTTACAATGTGCTTATTTAGTAAAATTCCCTATAAACACTTTTTACTCAAGAAATGTTGACAGATACTTTTTTAAAAACTACACATAAAAACAAGTAAATTACATGTGTTGACAATGATCAGAGAGCTGACATATATTTGCAGGTTAGCTGTATCCAGTTAGCTTCAGGATGTGGCTTTCTCTGTCTCCTGTGATACCTTCATCTCCAGCTAAAAGCCCTTTCCAAGGGTGCGCTAATGTACAGGGAACTATTAATACAATTATTGGTTACTGTTTGAGGGGCAGAGGTGAGCCAGTTATACAGCATTTCTACTTAACATGGCTCATAGGCATGCTGTTACTGCCATTTTAGGTTACCCATGTTCTTCAAAGTATTAAACTCTGTTTGCTATCATTTATAGCGATACTTCTGTTGTGGGAGGAAAGTATGCGTAGTTCTGAGTGCAATTACAGCTCCTGGTGTATCAGTGGCGGTGACCTGGACTGGACCATGGCCCTGACGAGGGCAAAGCAGTGAAAAATGAGGATCATGCTGAGTACAATGGAAACTTCAAATGAGATTGGGTTTAAATTCACAGTTGGGACTTGTACACTTGGCACAAAAGAACCTAAGGTCAGTGTAGGAAGATAAGGAATGTTCAATCATATCTTGCAGAGACGCTCAGATACTGGTTTTGTGGCTCTTGTTTAAATGCCTAAAACCTTTTTTTGGATGATTTATGGTTTTGATGTGAGTGTGTATGTGTGTACACATAGATACCCAGATATGTGTACACTGCACAAGCAAGCTTGATTTACGTAGGGAGAGATACAAATCCTGAAATCATAAAAATTCCTTTTCCAATAACATAGCAAACAGTCTTTTACAATGTTTTAATAAAAAGAGAAAGTATAAGGTAAAATTTAAAGATTTAGACATAATATTTTCTGGTGAATTTTATTTTATTATTTATTTATTTATTTTTATTTTCGTACGGGGAGTTGACCTCAGGACCTCGCGCTTGTCGGCAAGCGCTTGTGCTGCTGAGCGATATCACCGGCCCTTTTTTTTTTCCTTTATGTGCGTTGCAGGAGTCAAACTCTGGACCTCATGCTTGCCAGGCAGGTGCTTATGCTGCTGAGCCATCTCACTGGCCCTCTGGTGAATTTTAAAAAGCTATTGTTTTAGCGTGTTGCTATTTAAATTGACCATACAAAGAAAACATAAGAAAAATTCAATTTTTCATTCTTATTTACAAATTTGTAGTAACAGAGTTTCAGAATGTGGTTATTTAGTTAAATGACTTAGAAAAACACTGAATCAGAAAAACAACTGAGTCAGTAAAACAACAGCAACACAAAATTGTAGACAAGACAAAGACAGGACAAGAAAGGAAGAACACCACATTTTATTGGTGGTTTTATTAAGTGCTAGGTAATAGTGACCAACCATTTTTTGGTGGTTGTGCTATATAAAAACTTAAGTGTCATCTTTATTTTTAGAGGGAGGAAAATGAATTTCTGAGTCATTGGGTAATTGGACAACAGTCAAACTGGTAATCATTTGTAGAAACATCATTCAAACAGCTTTCTTAATTAACACTTCGACATTTGATCTTATCCAATTTTTTTCAACATATTTTTCCTCAAAGTGATATTATTATTGCGTTTGAATTATTTTCTTAATGCACAAATTACAAATGATTACCAGGAGTTATCAAAGAGTAAGCTTCATTTAATCCTGAGAATGCATGAAAATCTCTCAGCCACCTAGTTAATAGGTCTAGTTTAAGTACATTTCATCTCTTACAGCCAACTGTGGTGCTGATGATCTGTGACCTGTTGGTTGAACATTTTGATTATTTCCAAGAGTTGTCATGCTGAGAATTTCACTTCATAGTAATTTCCCTAGATCAGTTGCCAGTGGTTAAAAAATTGTTTTGAATCTAAGAAAAAGAATAATTAGAAGACCTCTGTGCTTCCCTTTGGAGTTCTGTCATTTATTTACTCATTCATTCAACAAACATATAAAGTTATGACTTGTATAGATAATGGGCCAGACATTAACCTGATCTTTTGAGATCCCAAACCCTTCCATAATGTTTGTAAACATAAATTTGCAGGCAGGTAATATGAAGAAGAGAAGTGGGCATTTGGGGTCCATTTATAAAAACTGAATAGATATTTGCCAAATGTAACCAGGTGTAGCTGTTACTAAAAACTTGTTAATTGTTGCCACGTATTGACACAGCACAGTATTGTCTGAAATACGATTTTAAGGGAAGAGAAAATATCCTATATTGTTATTTGAAATCATTCATTTTAAAAATTGGCAGTTTGTTGTTTTTAATGTTTGTTTTTTAACCATATGCAGAAAGAACATGTTTAGCTAAAGTCTAACACATTGAAATGCATCATCTATAGATATTATTTTTAATGTTTCCACTATTACATAGTGAGTTAGATACTGTGATCACCTCTGTGTAAACAGAGTTTAGGAGGCAATATATGTTATGCATAGTGTTTGTTAAGAAAGGTAGAGAAACTTACTCATTTAACAAGCAATTGGTGATGACCAGTAATTGCTCACCTGTGACCAAAGTGGGAAGGAAATTTTTATGAGCACCTAGTATATCATGAACACTTTGTGCTGACTGTCAAGTCAATGCTGTTGGTATTGTCCATTTCATCAGTGAAGAAAGGTAACATAATTAAATACAGCATATGTGGCTGTATTATAAAATATATAACTCTTTAAAGTGACTGTAATCCTCAAATCATAGTTGTTTCAATGATATTCTGGCAAGACATTGTGCAAGATATTTAAACTTGCTGATCATCAGCTTTCTTACATATACAAGGAAACTAATGATAAAAGCTTTACAGAGGATCTGGGATATTTATGTGAAAAAATGTACATAATGTCCGTTGAAGAGTGCGACACCCAGTTGGTTTTTGCTAAATGGTGTTTAGTACCACAGCTATTGTTTTGTACCTGAAGTTGGTACTCTGTCTTCTATACCTTCCCCCTGCATAAAGCTTGCTTTATTAATGATACTGAATTGTAGGAAAACAGAGACGGCATCGTTTTCCTTCCACATATTTGGTTATTTCTAAGTAACCATGCTAGTAGGCTGGTCAGGCACCTTGACTTAAGGTCATGCTTCTCTGTGAGAGCGGAATCAGCTTTAGCACCTCTTACGAGCTTCTCCAAACCAGGTTCCAGCTGCTCCATGCCTCATTAACTCCGTTCAGCAACAAATCAACCACTACTCAAAGGAAGTTAGGTTTTAAATCATGGATTTCAATCTGAAGAACAAATCTGGATTCATGGGTAGCTTTTTTTAAAGCTACATGAATTCTTGAATGTTAAGACCCTTATCAGAATAGCTGTGTCCTGAGTTAAGAACCATTAATCTTCAAATAAGCCAATCTTCAACCAGAAATGTTAAAAAGACAAAATATCCAATGCATAGATGTGATTTATAACTTATTCATTAAGAGTCTATACAGTCATGAATCTAAGCATATAAAATGAATAAATTAGTATGACCATTAAGGGGATTGTCAAATTAATTGGCATGAGGGCTGCCTAGGACAGTGATGGTGAACCTTTTAAGAGTTTTTCAATGATAACAAACAGCTGCTGCAGCGCAAATGCCATAGGTTCACACCACTGGCCCAGGGAATTAGTGAAGCACACTTGTGAGTGTGCCTGAACAGGTCATGGATTCATGGATTCACTTGGTACTATGTCTCGTCCCTGGACACTTTCTCTCTACTTCTCAGCTGCTATGAATTAAGCAGCTTTGCTCCACCCCTCCCTTCTGCCATGACGTTGCTTCAGGCTTGGAACCAACCAACTATGGAATAATGCATCTTCTGAGACCGTAATCCAAGTTAAATAATTAAACCTCTTTTCCTTTGAGTGTGTTGGGTACTTTGTCCCAGCAACAGAAAATTTGACTAATACAGGTAGTACTATAGCTATAGACTGAAGATTGTTCATCTTTGTAGTCCAAATTCCTTACACAGTGTATACAAAATTGTGTATATGGTATCAGTGCTGTCTTAAAAAATTGAATTTGTTTTCCTTGCCTTTGTGATAATGTGGTAGATAACAATGATAATGATGAATGCAAAAGCATTCATGACACCAGGTACCAGGGCCTACATGCAATGTTTTACATATAACTGCCATAACACCCCATAATTCATAACTAAGGTGGCACCTTTATCCTCACTGAACAGGGAAAGAAATGAATGGAGGGAGAAGTCAATTTGTCCAGATTTTCATACTACTATAGAGCCCTTATGAAGAGCCTTATGAAGCCCTTATATCAGGGCCTTATGAAGAGCAAGGAATGATAAGGAGGCTAGGAATCTTATTTTAATGATTCCCCAAAGACACACTTGCATCAAGAAAGTGTCTTTATCTGTAGTATTGAGCCTCTGTTCTTTTAGTAGATAGAATTAATAATATACTGTGGCTTTTATTGGGAACAGGCAATCAAACACAGATATACAGAAATAGGCATAGTTATACATGGATAGATAGTATCAGTCAGCTAGCTAAATAGAACAGATCAAGGATTAGATCCAATAATATAATCACATTTTATTAATTAAACCTTCTGTAGTATTTTTTATGTAAACAAATAAATACTGGTCTCCTAAATAAGTAAATTGCAACTGTGACCTCTTTAATATATGAATTACTTATGAAAATCGGTAAGACCTAATATATACAATATATACATATCCACAATTTTTTATTTTAAAATAGCACTCAGTTTTGAAGATTATGCTAGAAAATTTGCATTTTTGCATGTTTTGTCATAAAATAGTCTATTTTGGGTTTCTAATTGTACTATTAACATATTAATTTTCTTAGAATATGGCCTCACCCTTTCAGGGTGGTCAAGGATACAGAATTCTCTTTGATTCTCCCTTAAAATACTGTGGGGGGCAGTGTACATCAATGAAAGCTAACCAGATGACCGATGAGTATGCCCTACTACTTTTCAGGTATAACCATTCTGTTTCTAGATCTTAAAAGCTGTACCAGAATTTTCAGAAAGACTGATATTTAAAAACTAGAACTACCCTGAGTTCTCTTTACCAGTATGTCCTACGGTTACTACTATTCTCATATTTAATATTTTCATAATGTACCAAAAACCTCATAATGGTGAAGAATAATTTTAAGTAAATGTAGTGCTTTCCTAAAAAGGGGGGAGGGTCAAACTGGTCAACTTTCTTTTACTGTAACAAAATAACAGAGAAAGTGAATTCAAGAAGAGGAAACAGTGAATATTTTTATTTTTATTTTTTCAGTTTGGAGGTTGTAGTTCATGACTGGTTGGCCCTCGGTGCTTTTTGGCCTGGGGTGAAGCAGCACACATAACGGCAGCAGAACATAGCAAATCCATTGGCCTCATGACAGGGATCAAAAGAGCGATCAAGAGGAAGAGAATAGTGTCCCACCGTGCATCTGAGGGCTCACGCGAGGGAACTCTGTCCCCACACTAAGTGCCAGCTTTTTTTTTTTTTTTTTTTTTTGTGGGTACCGGGGGGACGACCTCAGGACCTCACGCGCCAACAGGCACCCGTGCCGCTGAGCGATATCACCGGCCCCTTTTTCGTAGGTGGGTTCCGGGAGTCGAACTCGGGCCTTCGCGCTTGCAAGGCAGGCGCTTAAGCCGCTGAGCCGTCTCACCGGCCCTAAGCGCCAGCTTTTGAAGGTTATCTCATCTCCCAGTAGCACCAAACTGGAAACGAAGCCTTTTACACGTGGGGCTCTGGGAGACATTCCAGATAAAAATGTAGTGGTAAACATAAGTAGTAATAAGATATTATCCACCAAAGGAAAATTAAGTTTCCTAAAAGTCCAATACAATAGTGACAGTTTTAACAGGGGTTTTAGCAAAAATTCAGCCCCTCAGGATTATTTTAGAATCATACATTTCTCTATTGGTACGGTAAACAGAGATCTGCTTATTTTATGGTTGCCCCAGAAAATATATACCACTTACCCATTTAAATATGTATTTTTGACTATTTACTGAATACAAGTCAGAGTGCTGGGTAATATGACAGATGCAAGGACATAAATGTTCCTAATTAAAGATTGTGACTTTTCTTCAGATGAATTTGGTCCTGTTATTTCTACTTTTAACCTTTCAAGCTGCTTTGATTATAACAAGTTTCTTAAAAGCACTAACGAGTTTCTTAAAAGCGAAAAAAAAAAATTGCAATTTTTTTTCTTTTCTGAGGTGTTGAATGGTAACATAATAACTCTGTTAAAAACTGTGTATATCCATTATAAGTACATTAGAAAAAGCTAAAACAAGACTAAAACTTTACCTATGTTAATTTATCTAGCTTCTGAGACTACCAGTTTTGTCCTTTAGGGCTTTTAAATAAATTATTTTCAGACAGAAGCAGGGCATTCAGGAGAATCTACAGTAAAACCTCAAAACATTTTTAAAACACTGTGCAAAAGCTCACATATTTCAAGTAAAAATAAGCAAATTCCTTTGTCCCCTTTGTCCTCTTTGTCTCTCTCTCTCTCTCTTTCTATATATATATATGACAGAATGTATTTGTTTTTAATTTCAAATTAAAATACATGAAAATAGAAACAGTGCAACGTCAAAATGGTAGATTTTATATGAATTCTAACAAAATTCAATTTTTCAGTTAATGTAAACTATTATATATATTTTGAGGATTTTGGAAATTCTTTCAAATGCATGGTCCAAGGAACATTTAAACTTTAATATTTTTTCCCTCCTTTTTTCCTCTTTTATTTAACAGTATGTCTGCTACAACTAGTTTGCTTTCGTTTTCTCCCCAAGGTGTATGCAGTACAGGATAATCAGAAGTGTTTTCTGCCATTAATAATTGCATAGAAGTTGCATAATTTGAAAGCCTTTCAGAATTAGAAGTTTATCTTGATACGATAATCATATGTAGCACACAGTTTTTATGAGTGTTCAGTGAGTTAATAATTGTACATTGTTTAGAATAATGTCTGGCATATGAGTAAGTTCTGATTAAGTAAGTGTTAGGCGGGTAGTGGTTTAGTTATTCAAATAATCATGAACTTTGTTTCAGATATAGGTGAGAATAAATATTGGAATAATAAATAATATCATCTGCATCATCAAGATATGCAATATAAACCCTTACTTGGCTTAAATGCCAAATCATACATAGTATGTATTATTGAACCAGTGATACACAAGGGTTTCTTTTTTTGTATTGTTGTGCTTGTTTTGGTGTACAAAAATGGAAGAAGAAAAATGCAGTATAAAGATAATTTCTTTGAGATACCTTATGATCTGGAAAATAAAGATTCTCTCATTCATTCTCTCTCTCTCTCTCTCTCTCTCTCTCTCTGTGTGTGTGTGTGTGTGTGTGTGTGTGTCTGTTCCTCTCTGGCATTAGAGGGAATTCTTGTCTTTTGTGTGTATTTTAGTCTCTGTCCCTCTTTTAATACCCTTTATGATTTTTCTATGCTGTTAAGTGATATTTCCCACTGAAGAGTGCCATACTCTACTCCCCTTACTCTAATACATTAGCTGTTTTCTGTCCTTAGTCCTGTTTCTGCTGCGCTATTTGTGGCTTCCCATCCTTATGCTCCTCCTTTCAATGTGGAGTTTCCTGGAGGATGCAGCAAAAGTAAAGTTCTAGACATATGTGTGGCACTTATTTGGCACATAGTTTTGGACAAAGCATGGGCAAAAATTTCTCTTTCCACTTTTTAGAAAATGGATAGGACAACCCAGATAGAAATTCCTCTTTTCCTTCTCTTACAAATTATAACAAATATAAATTGTACTGAAATGATCTTTATTTTCTCTGCCTTGAGCTCGCTCCTGCTCGCACTGGCTTCTCTGCCACAAGCTACTCCATATCACATAAATGCTGCACAGTTTTTTTGCAGTGAGTGGGTCACATCTCTACACCACTACTCCTTTCCAAGCTCTGACAGAATGCTTATTGTCATTGGTCAAACGGACTGAACCATAGGGACATCGGCAGCATAGCACAATAATCCAGTTTAAGGCAGGACAATCCACTGTGCTGCAATGGAGTTTGCCTTAGCTGGAATCATAACGACCTCCTCAAACTAAAAACCTTGAACTATCTTCTGATCTCCCACCCTCTACTTACACCATCAAGGAAGTTACAAAGCTTAGTTATTTCTGCCTAAAGCTTAAGTAACAAACTGACATTTACATAAATTTATGTACAATTCATATAAATAGCTCACTTCCCCCCGTCCCACGTTCACCGCCCACCCCCACAAACATGCACAAACTTCTACCAATCTCATCCCTCCTGCCTGGTTAGCTTGTGTATACTCTGATTCAATCTACAGTTCTATATTTTGTTTTGGTAAAGGCTGCTGCTGGAGTGATCTTTCATAACGTAAATATGATCCTTCATATAAAACACTGCATGGATTTTCAGTTACCCTTCAGATAACCTCCCAAACCCTTAACCAGGCTCCCAAGGTGATCTGAGAGCTGACCCCTGCAGACCTCTCTTTTCTAAATTCTTGGAGCTCATTAACCGCTCATTTCTCTCTTAGCCTGAGGTCATGCATTTCCCCTGCCTGAAATCATCTTTGCTTTCCTTTCTCTAACCCCTTTTTAAAAGGCTAAATTGTACTCTCACCTCAGTGTCGTTTTCCTAGGGTGTCCACATTGACTGCCACCGTCTGCGCTCTTGGCTGTGTGTATCACACTCCCCCTTTATTTACTTTCAGTATCCTTTTTGTTTATTGTTATCTCTCAGTACATAACAATACTCAAATCATTTTGGAAGGTCAGTTTTCACTCCCACCATATCTCTCTTAATTGAGTGGCATTCTGTATGCCATTCATTTTTTCTGTGTCTTTCTTCCTTTATTTTACTGTGCTAAGTTATAGTAATATCATATAATATCAACACTTCCTAGAGTACCTGTGACATAGAATATATTGTAACCATTATTATCTGAGTGTTTCCGAACGTAAAATTTTCAACTTTCCAATTAGTTTTCTTGCATAATCTATTCATCATATCTATGAAATATGTGACTCAGCAAATAATAGGAAAGTTCAATGTACATGAAGAGAGAAAAAAAACCTGAAAGACAAGAATTTTTTGGTTTTGCTTTTGTGTTTGTCTGCCAACTTTGGAAGAACTGACCAATTTTCCTTAAGCTTTTAATTTTTTTTGGGGGGGAGAACAGTTTCACCTTTGCTGAAGGATTCTTGTGTTATTTTTAGCCTTTCATGTTACTTCATGTTAAACTCATGTTACTTTTTAAACCCTAAGGTAAAAGCCACAAATCCTTATGGAAGACCAAATCGAACCATCTTCTCAAAAAGATGGTGATACAAGGATACTGAATCAGGGCCGGTGAGATGGCTTAAGCGCCTGCCCGGCAAGCGCGAGGGCCTGAGTTCGACTCCCGGAACCCACATACGAAAAAGGGGCCAGTGTTATCACTCAGTGGCACGGGCGCCTGCTGGCGCGCGAGGTCCTGAGGTCGACCCCCAGGTACCCACAAAAAAAAAAGAGCATACTGAATCAATGCTAATTTCATACTATCTATATCTTCATTTCCCTTACTGTACCAACATAGTCGAGGCTGGGTACGTTGAAAAAATGGATTTCTTCTACCAAATAAATTAGTCTACTGTTCTTCAATTTCTACCTCCACAAAACTCTAGGCTATAAACATAATGCAACCAAGTTCTTCATCATGGTGCAAAAGGATGACTTGACTTTAATTTCGAATAGGATCCTCATTTCTATCTGAGACTTATTCTGTTGTGTCCACATGTCCTGATTCCTCCACAGAATTGTGTTTTTATTCCACTTGAAATATTCTAGACATTTTCTAGCCTGCCCCTTCTAGGTCTTCCAACACCTGCTCGTTACTTGGGGACACTTCCATATTTTCAATTATAGTTATATATAGCACTTATCCCACTCTTTGCCATAACTTTTTTTTAGTCTCTTTTCTATTGCTATAACTAAATAGACAAGTATGGGTAATTTATTTAAAAAAAAAAACAGGTGTACAGTACTTAGCTTACAGGTTTGGAGCCTAGAAGTCCAAAAGTGGATGGGCCCATTAATTCAGCTTTTGATGAAGGTCCCCAAGAGTGTATGTGAAAAATAAAGATTACATGGGAAAACAGGAAGCCAGAGAGCAAGGGAAGGCCAGTCTTAACTTTTTGCTATAATACTCTCACATGATCCAATCAAGGTCCTCATAAAATGTACCCTAATCCCATTCAAAGAAAGAACCCCACCCCCCTTGATTAGATAACCTAATGACCTCCTAATACGACTCACTTCATGAAGATCCTAACACATCTTAACATTGCCACACGATGGTAGCTGGGAACCAAGCTACCAACACATGAACTCTAGAGGGACAAATTACATCCACACCACAGCACTAGCTTAGAGCTGTCTGTCACTTTATTAATGTGCTTTGTATTTGACAAGCATATTCTGAAGAAAAAATAGCTTAACCCAAATGCTACAACTGTAGTTATTCTCATTCTGAAATAATATCTTGGTAGAGGTTCTATTTACGGTTATGTTTAACAATCTCTGAGCGTAGTCTGACTCCTAGTGTTACTGCATCTTCATTTATAGCCATTAATCCAATTCAGAGCCCAAGTGAAGGAATAACATTTCTAATCCCCTAAAGATCTATATCTATTGCTTGTCGAGCTTTTAGTTGTATTTTTTATTACTAACTCTTGACATGTTTGTATATGCTGAAGATTTCAATTAAAATAGACAGCAGGGTGATATTGAATCAATATTTGTTGTTTTGTATCTAGGGAAAAAGAAGCAATATGAAATATGGAAATCTGAGGAGTGTAAATGTACTAGGCTCTGCCGTGAGAAAAACCCTCCTACTTGTCAGACAGACAAGATTTTTAGAGCAGGGAATTTGCTGGCTTAAAGAACACAACTTGCCAGTTTCATTAGTTTTGTATCTTACACTAGACAGAGTCACTGTTCCAGTCATTAAAGTACCCATCCTAAGCTGCCATTAAGTTTGAGCCAAATGACAGCATATTTTAGAGGTGCTTTGTACAATAACAATATGTAACTGCCTACTGCTTATAGATGAGTAAACTTGTGATAACTTCACTATACACTGAGTTCTGCTCTCTTTTATTCAATTTGGATTACTTTTCATTTTCATTAGCTTGGCAAGAACATAATTATTAGTGATTCTCATAAATATCCAGTAGCAATCACACTGAAAGAGAGTCCTTCTTGGAACAGTGGAATCTTTGCAAGCATAAAGTACCAACATGGTAAGAATCACCAGTTTTTATTTTGGTAGAAATGAAGTTTCATGGCCTATCTACTCAGGACTACGTGGAGAGTCCAAAGAGATTAGAAAGAACAAAAATTGCATAGATATACTCAAGGAACACTTTAGAATAAATGTTATCAGATCATGGGGTATTGCAACCAAAATTAGGATGTGAAATTCACCTGCAAAGAGCAATACTCTAGTGAAGAAAATGATATGTTTTCATTTTTAAAACCAAGGTATTTCATTATTTTATGCCACACTGTGCACCCCACTTAGTATCAGCCTGAGATTCAGAAGAAACTGCAGGAAATCTTGTGACAAACATTTAAGGTCAACTAGATAACATTTTCATTCTCTGTGATTCCCACTGAATTTATGATTGTTCATTCTGAAGTCATTGTCCTCTGAAGGCAAGAAGCACAACAAACACTAACTGTTGGATATCTTGTCTTGTTGTCTATCTGTAGAATTTTTAGCTGCATGAAGTTCTGCAGAACATAGTAGACAAAAGTATTTATGTTTGTACATTTTGAGTCTTCTCTAAATATACCATTTTCCTACACACTCAGTTTAAATTTCTTAAAATGCTAATGTACAAGAATTTCTCAAACTGGCAGTTATTTCTTAGACTGGAACAGTAAACATGTAGTTTGTTTGAAAGTTAACCTTGAAATAAAGATGTGGATACTTGGCAAACTATCACTAAGTGCTAGTGCCTTACTTAAAAGCACATGGTTCCTTTATAGTCATTCTCAGGCACCACAGATTCCTACAAATGGTGTTAATATGCTCTTGATAACTATGCCTATGTCATCTGGGCTTACACTCCACCAACAGTAAGGAGAGGACTATAATAATATGCCCCTTGAGAAACTCTGTTCATTACCACGAAGAACCTGATTGTGTTTCTGTAATGCTTGAAGTATGTTTTATTCCTATTGTTATAAATATCTAAGGATGAAACAGTGTAGGAGTTGATTCATTTTTGTTTGTTTGTTTGTTTGTTTTACAATTCATAGTTTCCTACTCTTAGCAACATCATTCAGAAACACAAGTCTATTAAATAATCAGGACAGTAAAACTGCTGTGTTTAAAATTATTTTTGAAGAAGTATATTGGGCTCATGAACTAATTAGTTCTGTGTTGTTCAAATATTATTGTTTTTTCATTTATGCATGTTTCAGTAAACACAGAGAGCAGAATCTTAACAAAAGCCACCTCCTATTAAAACAAGAAATACTTATTAAGGAAGGCTAAAAATTAAACACAGCAGACAATTTAAATTTTAGACTATTGGAAATACCTGATTACAATATGCTCACATCTAAAAGGTAATTTACCTTTCCAGGGTGACTAAAATTTTTGGTCTTCTAAGGCTTTAAGCACGTCAGCCCTATGAACTCTATAGTATTATCAAGATGCTCGTATCTTCCAGCGGTTTTGTTTTCAACTCAAGCTGGAATGGGCCTTCATGTTTGCACAGCAGTACAACAGAAATACCTCAGCAGAAGGTTCAGTTCTAGGGCTGGGATATGAACAACTGCTGTGTGTTGTGCAAAATCTGTGTCAGTCATTGAACAAGAAATACCTGGGAGTGAAGCAGAAACCCTGCTTATAAAATGCCCATAACCCAGTGAGGCAGGAACAGGCTTTACTGAGATTCAATTAGACGCAGATAGCTTCTGAGCCGGCAGGCCCAGCGAAACTCCATTCAGCATCTACTTGTTCTACCATTCCCCATTTACGACTATTTGTGTTTTCCCATGCAGTCTGATTTCTTTCTCTTGGCCTCCTTCCTCCTAGGCTGAGAATATATATATCTGTGTGGGAGTAAATGCCCTGAATCACTGCACAACCACGTGAAAAACAAACAGAAGAGACAGGCAGCACGTTATGCTTTGAGCAGCATGGCCTTATTCCCCTTCACTCCTGACAGTGTCACTTTAGGCCCTGAACATATGGGCAAGGGCTTTTCTTCAGAGCCACTTATGGTGCATATATAAGATTTACTGCAGCTTCTTGGAAAAGGCAGTGTTTGTGAACGACTCGGGAGATGGATTGATTTATAGATGGGGGAAAAATACACCCAGTCAAGCTATTAAACACTGGTTTGCATGCAATATCCAGTCACCAGGATATGAACGAAGAGTTCTCATGTTATGCTACAAGATAAGCAAGTGTTTGAATCCTTTCGAAATAAATTACTTGTCAAGATCTCTTTTAAGGATCAATCAATTTTACTATTTCTGTGTTTGTAATCATACATTTTTAAGGTCAGTGATCAGGAATAGGCAATAGGCAAAAAAGTTTTTTCTATTAAAGAAGGACTACATCAGAGTCACCCTTTCTCAACTAGTTAATCCTTCTAAATTAATTCTTCAAAGAAATCTGATTAATAAATTATACCATATTTTTGCTAGCAAAGAAACTGTTAACATGTCCTCTGGTGCTTTTGGATGAACAATCTTTAACCATGTATATCCTTAAATTTAACCTTCCAATTTGGCATTAGCATTCCCATTTCACTAAGCAAGATATTTTTAAAATCAAGAGACTTGGCTTTTGGTGTAAGTAGGCATATATTAAAAAGGCAGGAGCTTAGTGACATGCTGTTAGACCTTGCTTTACTTGGAATGATAATGTACATTCCCATTAATATATTTAACTTTACTAAATGGCATTACATTCACTCTTATGTGAATTTATCAGTGAAGCTGTATCAAGAATATTTCATTGTCGTGACCCGTGGAGGCTCCGACCAGCAGAGCTCCCAGGGGCAGGAACGCGTAGCCTGAGAGACAGTATGGGGATGAAGAAAAACACATACGCAGTTTGAAGGCGAGGGCGAGAGAGAGAGAGTTTATTGAGGAAGTGCCAAGGCTTATATCTCTTTGAGGGAAGCAGTGGGAGGGTCTAATGGGTGACGTAGGATCAGGATGGGCGGAGGGAGCGCACGCTCAGACGCGAAGCTGGGTCATTTATGGCTCTCTACATATGCTCCTTTTTCTCCAAAAGAAAATATTGCCGACCATGAGTGTTTGTATGACCCTGAATGTGGCCTGTCTTAGGTTGTGGAGGTTACTGCAAGTCTTTTTTAGTTTTTACGCATTTGATTTTTCAGGCCTTACCCGTCATTGAGCTGACCACTAGCATCGCCAGCGTCCCGGCGAAGAGTGGGGCTCTGTCTTAGGTGGTCCTGAGAGTGCTAGTGACTTGTAACTCCATCTTACCCGTCATTGGCCGACATTCTTATATGCTGGGCCCTCAATATCATCATAGGGTTCGGCTTGTTTGTATTTATCAGCGTCTGCCATAGCTAGACGCTGATAATGAACTTGGAGAGGTCTTTCCCACACAGGAGCAAGGGCCGTTTTGACGGAGGCGATAAGTCTCCTAAATAGGAGGACCAAGAGCCAAAACGAGGACCAAAACTATAAGGGGGCCTAAGAAGGGGGCAAGGTAGGGGAGAACAGTTGAGAACCAAGTGTTGGGGAATAAGGCTTGTGTTCTGGCTATTTCTCTCTTTTTTAGGGCATCATTTAATTTATCCATGGCGTGTAAGACCACGCCGGAGGAGTCAGTATAGAAACAGCATTCTTCTTTGAGGGCTGCACAAAGGCCACCTTCCTTGAGGAAAAGAAGATCCAAGCCGCACCTGTTTTGGAGAACAACTTCAGACAGGGAGGTTAGTGATGTTTGTAGGGCACGAATAGAGGTTTCAACATTTTTTAGGTCTTGGTCAATGGCCTGTAAGATGCTATTATATTGGGTTTGTCCAAGGGCCAAAGCCGTGGACCCAAGGGCGATTCCTGATGCGGTTCCGAGGACGAGAAGAGTGGTGGTGGTGAAGACCTCACGTTTTTTGCGAAGGTGGGATAAAGTTAGGGGTGGATCTCTGGGGTCAGGATCGAGGGTGAGGGGATAGTTTGCTGGGTGAAAGGTGATGTGTGGGAGGATAGCAACGGTGACACACAGATCTTGTTTTTCTCGGATTACCTTAATAGATATTTGTGTAGATAATCCAGTCTTTTGACATAGCCAATATGTAGGGGGCGTAACAGAGAGAAAGGTGTTGGAGTCGTTGAGGGGGTATAGGGTAGAGCAGGGTGACCTCAGGGTGGTCATAGGGGAACCACTAGCGCAGGTACCGGAGCCCTCCACACTGGAGAAGGGTACAGATAGTATTAGGTTGGGGTGTTTAGAGGATGAAGACCGGTCTTGAGGGCTAATGGTGGCGTTAGATGTGGCGTAAGGGTGGTAGAATGGGGGAGTAGCTTGTAAACAAAGCCAACAGGATGGGGCGGTGAGGTTAGGCTGGGAGGCATTGAGCCAGAGAGCCATGGATTGGACCATTTTGACAAGGTCAGAGGACGAAGACGTGAACTGGGGGAAGGGAGGGGTGTTTGGGGGCGTGACGGACAAATGAGAAGGTCGGGTGAGGTTGGTGGAGGGTTAGGTTTGTTAGGAGGAAGAGTAGGGGATTGGGATAGCTGAAGTTTAAATGTTTGATGTAACTTATCGGCAGTTTGTTCAAGGTCAGCAATGCGAGTCATAAGTCGGGCCATGAAGGCATCAGAGTCAGGGGAAGCAGGAGATGGGGGGTAGAAGGGAGGGAAGTTAACAAGGAATGCAGGGGCTGTGAAAGGGGGGGCGGAGGGCAAAGGGCCGGAGTGAGTGGAATCGGGAGCAGAAAATGGCGGCAGCAGTTTGGTGCAAGATGGCGGAGGGGAGTTGTAGAGGGTGGAAGTGGGCGGTGGCGGGAGGTTAGGGTAGGAAAATGGCGGTGTGCCACAAGATGGCGGTCGCTCAGGGTGTCCGCATGATTGGGGATCACTCCTACAAGATGGAGGATCGTCTCCATGCGGAAGGGCGGAAGCAGTAAGAGATGGGGTAGGGGACGGGCAGCCATGTTGGTCCTCAGGTATGTCAAGAATCATGGGGGCGGGGGGGCTATGATGGGGGGAATGAGAACAAAGGGAAGCCTCAGCTTGAGCTATAGTTTGTGCTATGTGGGGATCGGAAGGGCGAGCCTGTAACAATTCAGAAACTAATGTCCAATATGCGAAGGCAGTCACGGGGACTTTTTCAGGTCCGAAGACCTGGTAGTAATCTTGGAGTGCATAACCCACATGGCTCCAAACCTTCACATTGATAGTACCCTCCAGTGGAAACCAAGGGCAGATTTTATTTATAAACTCAAAGTAGGCAGTTAGGTGGGATTGTTTGATTTTGACTCCCCGGGCTTTGAGGGTCTGGGAGAGCCCTGAGACAAAGAGCTCATGTTCACTGAGATTCTGTCCCATGTTACACCCTACAGTATGAAAATGCTTACCGTGATTCAGACGAGAGACGAGAGAGAGAAGTCCTCGCGCGGATCACTGAGGGGGAGTCCTCATGGATGGGTCAAAGGCCTGCCGGGCACTCTTTTAAACCTTTGTAGGGTGATCCCTCATAGAACCTGTCATTCTTGAGCCCCATGTTGGGCGCCAAAATGTCGTGACCCGCGGAGGCTCCGACCAGCAGAGCTCCCAGGGGCAGGAACACGTAGCCCGAGAGACAGTATGGGGATGAAGAAAAACACATACGCAGTTTGAAGGCGAGGGCGAGAGAGAGAGAGTTTATTGAGGGAGTGCCAAGGCTTATATCTCTTTGAGGGAAGCAGTGGGAGGGTCTAATGGGTGACGTAGGATCAGGATGGGCGGAGGGAGCGCATGCTCAGACGCGAAGCTGGGTCATTTATGGCTCTCTACATTTCATAGTGAAATTGTGAACTCAATTTGATGGGCAGCAGGGTTGGGAAAGAAATAGAACACTCATAGAGATCTTATGCATGTCAATGTCCAATGAACAGAAGGAGGGAGCATCCTCAGTACATAACTATAGAGTTTTCATAACTTAACCTTTAAAGTGTTGTGTGATTTATGTATAAGAAATCAAAAAGAAAATGTCACTCTTTTCTATTGCAGATGTCATTCTTGTTAAAGCTATAATTAGAAACATACAACTCGAGCACATAGAAAGTGGTTTTCTTACATGGGCGTGGCTCATGGAGAGAAGAGAAAGGGCAAGCCCTTCAGCAGGTGCTGCTTACATACAACTCTAAAGCTATATCTCCATGCAGCTTGGGAGCTACTTGGCCTTTTGAAAAAAGGCATTAGAATGGATGCCAAAAAATCTGAATTCAGGAAGTTTTTCCCCTAGTTCTGTAACCAAATGCACGTCACTAATGTGGGCCAATCCTCTTTCTGCCTTTCCCCATTAGCACTTCCTATAATATACATATTACAACCTGTATGTATTTTGCAGTTACTGTACAGTTATGGCAATAAATCCTCTACACCCATTGCCCTCATGAAATAGTCTATGAGAATATTTGCTAGAACATATTGAAATTATCTCTTCATGAATCTAAATCTCCTGGGTGACAAAGAATGTATCTTATTGGCATATTTGATACTTAGTAGGGTTTGTAAAGCTGAAGTAAGCAACTAAGGTAATCTTTATACACCACAGTTCTCAGGTGTTTGGTTGTTTTTTTTTTTTTTTTTGCCTTGGTTTTGTTTTGTTTTTGTCTTTTATTCTGCCAAATGACAACAAGATCTTATTTCCTTTTCATCAGGATAAAGAGAGTTTCTTTAACATTTTCTTTGTTTTTGTTACAGTATGTTGTCAAAGTTTTCAGTATTTTTGATATAGGTTTCCTCTTTATCACAATCACTGCTGTTTCTCTTTTATATTTATAGCTTAATTGACTGACACACACTGAAATAAATATACTCCCTCAATAGATTGATCCTAGTCAAAAACTAAGTGGGAAAAAAATGGATTCTCAATCTTATGACACAAGAAACCTAGTAGAGGGCCAGTGAGATAGCTCAGTGGCATAATCGCCTGCCTGGCAAGTGTGAGGTCCTGAGTTTGACTCCTGGTACCCACATAAAGGAAAAAAAGGGCCAGTGATATCGCTCAGCAGCACAAGCACTTGCTGGCTGGCAAGCCCAAGGTCCTGAGGTTGACTCCCAGTACCCACATAAAAAAAAAAAAAGTAGAAATTTACCAAAATAGTAAACTTTTCATTTCTCTTTGTTAACCTGACTTTACAATTTTTTTAAAAAAATTAGCCCTTTTATGGTTTTTGTTCATTTCTGTGACACCTGTATTTAGATATTACTAAGGTGTATTAGTTTTATCAAATAGAAGAAAATGTGTTTGCTAGAACAAGGTTTGTTACTCTGTCTTTATGTATTAATCTGAAAACAACTTTCAAGAACTCTTGCATATAAAGTAGTATTAGTGTATCTCTCTTAAAGCTGAGTATAATATCTATTAGCAGCCCACACCTAAAGCTAATTGCAAGAATGTAATCTTGGCAACATTTTTATAACTGCTACTGAAGCTTACATAGCTAAAGGGATGCATTATCTTACAATAATATTCTCAGAGGATTTTTTTTCTTAACGTATTATAGTAGCATGAATAATAGCATGGGCCACTGGCCAATGATGGAATTACAGTCAGGATGATGACATCTTAGCAGTATAAACTGGGAAGTATTTTTAGTTTATATTTGGGCTGGCTGGGATGAGTTACAGTGAATTAAATAATCTGTTTCCTTTTTTCTCTTTGACACATAAAACACTTCAGTGTTACTCAAAAGGAAGAGATGGCAATAAAGAAAAGTAGAATGAATAAAGAGAACATAACAAACACAAAACAAATATAAAAATAATTAAAGGACAGCAATTTTCAAAGATTGAGTGAAAATTGCTTTGGACAGACAAAGCAAAACTAAGGATTGATTCCTTTTGAAAGGTAACACTGAAACAGCTTATATTCAATTAAATTTTAGTGGTACACATAATAAAGACAGAAAAAGCATTTATTAATTGATGCTAAACTGATAGGATTTCCAGCTCAATGGTCTAAATATCATTTAAAAATCTAGGATTAAAAAAAATCTAGGATTATTTAATTTGGAAATGACTTGATTTTTTTTCTTAAGGTAACAAAATAGTCTTTTCTGTTTATTTCTTTTTTAAGCAACACCACTGCACAATCAAGTAAGGCAGCAGGCTATATAAAGCAGAGTGGGAAGGGAGACACAGTTTTTGAGGCACTCCAAGGCACCTGGTATGTTTGGCTGGACACACCGAGCTTGGAAAAAATATTCAAAATATCATGGAGTGTGTGGAAAGAGAGATAAAGAGCCTGGTGAGACACTGAACAGTGCACTATCTAATTCAACTGAACATACAATTTGTTTAAAGAATGTCAATGAACAATATAGTGAAGGAAAAATTTAGTCATGCTGTGGAATAACTCAAATATTCAGCTGAGAACATTTACCACATCAAGATTTATAGCTCACTGTCAGGCAATAAAAATGACAAGGACCCTTGTCAGTGCTGGGGATCAAACCTCGCCAATTTTTTTGTCCCTAATTTTATTTTACCCAGATTTTTGTTGAATCTCTCCCTTCATAGGAGAGCTGAATAAACTTGCCCTAGCTCCCTAATTTTCCATATTCTGCATAAGTCTCAATTTTTGCCATAATTTGTGAATTCTCAAAGGCTGACACTTCCATTTCTCTGCTGTGCTTCTGCTCACTCTCTGTGCACAATCTCTACTTTGCCCTTTACCTGGGAGGATATCAGATTCAGCTTCCCAATGTTTCCATCAAAAAAAAAAATCCACATTCAGTATTTTATATTTTTAGTAACTGCTGAGGGTTTGTGAGGCCATGCCCCTGAGTTTCTTCTCCTTTACTGCCTCCCTCTCATTTCATTCAGACTATTTCCTCCCCCTTTCTGAAGTTCTGATGCAACCTGACATCAATGCCCTGAGGGAGTCCCCACCACTTTCATGAATTTGCTCATATTCTTAAATTATTAATATTCGGTAAGATTTAGTCACCGTCTTTTCCTATCTCTGAAACTGTAGTGTAAAGTCAGCAGCCTTTGGAGGATCCCAGGATATATTTTAGCATCTGCTCTTCCATTTCTGACATTCCATTGAAAGAATTAGATTTGTTTTAAAAGGGATGGCCTGAAGCAAGCTCAGGGCATAATTCTCTTGGGACTAAAGGAATGAGTGAGGTATTGCCCCTTGTACGTGTGTGTGCATACATTGTACACAAACACACTCGTTCATACACGTTAGAAAGTCAGTGAATACTTCTGAGAAGCACTAAGTATTCCATGTGGAGTTGATATTTTGATACCCAAATTTTGGGTATCATTTCAATAGCTATTCAGAGTGTGATGTGAATTTCAATCTCTTCCCCTTAGTCACATTATTGGAATGCTGTTACCAGGTTATGTTTCTTACTATTTTCTGAAGCTAATAATATTTTAAACTTTTTTTTTGAAACTTTTTTTTTCATCAATTTTTTTCCCATTGGATAAAACCTCAGGATAAAGAAATTTCAAAAATTAGCCCACTTTCTTTGTTCATGTCAATGTTGTAGTTGTCTGCCTAGTAGTATAAAGAACTCGACTCTTCACTGTGGTACAACCCTATGTTTGTTGTCTTCCATTGTCCCTGTCCCTGCTTTAAGGCTGGACCATTGTTAGTGGGAGCTAATATTGTTAATCTCAGTCTTCTTTCCCCAGATTAGGTAAGAGTTGGCCTAAACCAGTTTGAGGTAATTTAACATAAGGTTTGCCATGACCATCTTGGAGTTCCACGCACAAAAAATCAGAAGTACTCATGACAGGATGTAAATAACATTATAAATACATAATCATGATTATTATGTGGAAAGCCATCCTGAGTGCAAAAGATTGTAAATTTATGATTTTCTACAAAGCACAGAAGAATGAAGAAACTGGTCATGAAGAAACTGGTCATTGATGGCTGTTTTTAACCACTAAATCAATCAACTCTTGCTCTAACTTTGGATTTTGTTAGATGACCAAATACTTTTCCATACACTTAAAGCCATTTCTTTCCCTTCAGTCAGCCAGCCTGGATGTGTTCCTGTTATTTGGCTTTGTAATTTCGGCTATTGCATATTTTAATCTCACTTTATGTTGTGTCCTATAAATCCTGTAATTTTCGTGGTGCTCTGGATATAACCCAGTGTCACACTCATACAGAGCAACCACTCTATTTACCCCTGAGTTACATCCCTGGTCTTATAATTATTATCATTAATATAATTATTACAATTATTATTTCCATGTTCTGTTTCTTATATGTTTAATCACCGTATTTGATATCACCACATGCTTTGTCTCAGAGAAAGAAACACTTGAAAATATTCCTTACTTCCCTTCCCTTCCCTTCCCATGTCCTACTTATGACCAAATCTTATTATTTTTTTTTTGTGTGTGGGTACTGGGGGTCGAACTCAGGACCTTGTGCACCTGCCAGCAGGAGCCCATGCTGCTAAGTAATATCACCAGCCCCTTTTTCATATGTGGGTGCTGGGAGTCAAATTCAGAACCTCATGCTTACCAGGCAGGCGCTTACACCACTGAGCTATCTCACCGGTCCCACCAAATCTTATTGAGTCAAACTTCTGACTATCTCTTAAATTTAGAGTTCTTCTATACCTTCTTCAACAGGATTGCTTCAAGCCTCAATCATTTTTTACATGGATTGTTGCAACAGATACCAGTCACTACTCAGCTTCCCATCACTTCCCCCAACAATTCAATTTCCAAATTGCTTCCAGGAAAAGCTCTCTAAAATAAAATTTTGTCATGTCATCTTCCAGTTAAAAATTTGTAAGCATATTTCTGTCCCCTGAGCACAAAGTCCCAAGTCTTTTTCATGACATTTAAAATATTTTTTCTTTTCCTTTACATTGACTAGCTTACTGCCGTATGAATGCCATGTCCTACTCATACTGAATTTTTTAAAAATCTCTGGATATGACTTGTTTTCTCAAAAGTTGATGGTTTTTCAGTTCACACCCTTCATGTATTTTTCTAATTTATAAGATTTTTGCATAGCAAATTGCTTTTTATCTTCCAACATGTCAGGGCTTACCTTTTATATAATTTTTAATCAAACGTCCCTTTGAAACATTAAGTTTTCTGCACAGGTTTCCACTGTGTCATTCCATACCTTGTTTGGCATATGTAACAAGACAAATTCCAAGAGTATGCTTTCTTGTCTGTTTCTTACTAAACATTCTGAACTCTTGGAGCTAAGCACCATTTGTCATTGTATTTCTGATATCCTCATTGTGCCTGGTACACAGTAGACAAGCAATGCTTGTTTCCCAATGAACAACAACTAAAAATAAAATTGCTAATTCAAAGACTAAAGGGTAGCTCTATGTGACATCAATTCAATTTGCTAGAAAGAAAAACATCAGAGAGCTAATTGTTTTTGTTTCCAGTTGTCTTTTCGATCACACATGGCCAGTTTCATGCTTGTTTTGGTGGTTTTACTTTTGTTTTTAAGTTAGATATTTCAAACATTGCTTTGTGGTTTTACATTGCTTTTCTGCTCTGGAATGTACCAGTAAAAACTCAGTTGGGTTAAATAAGAATTTAAGACACTGATGAGAAAAACACAATTAAGATCTCATTTTAACCATTAAATATTAATTACTTAATACTAAATGAATGAAATTTCTGGTTGACTTAAGAGAAACAATATAACTTAGAGATAGAGTGATATCAGAAGATGATCATCGATAAGTTATTTTTGGTAGATAAGATGTAGCAATTATGAAGACGTGATAGGTCATATGTTAACAAAACACACACATACAGTGGTACCTTGGTTCACTAACACTTTTGTTTGCAAACAATTTGGTTCACCAACAGAGGTGTTTGGCAAAATTGTGTTTTTGTTTGCAAACTGCATCAGGTGACAAACATGACCACAGCCATCTTTCCCACAAATACACAAATGTGGCCATCTTTTCCAAAATCGAACAAATTCAGTTCACGATCAAAAGTACCACTGTATTTCAAAACCTCAGAGATGCAACACTACAAAATCTCTTTCTCACTCATGCTATAAATCACTTGCTTGTAGAACACCTTTATTCCACACAGCCAGTCAGGTATCCAGTCTGATAAAACACTTCTATCCTGGAGGTACTACTGGAAACATGAGGACTCAGCAAGAACAACAACATAGAGAGAATGGAAAATCGTACATGGGAATTTGTAACCACAGATCCAAGCTGACATTCTGCATTTTGATCACATTTATTGGCCTACACTAGTTACATGGCTTTTATCTCACTGCCAGGGAGCTGGAAACAGGGAGTAACAGGATGGTTATTGAGTATTTCCTTCAGCCACAGTCTTCTGGAAACGATATCATAGCTCTGGTTCTAGCAATGCAGTCTTTCAGAAGTTAGCAAAATTTTTGAGGCATAAGAGACAGAAAATACAGCACTTTATTTCTTTCCAGTGAGCAGGATTACTCTCATTTGAGACTCAAATTTGAGAAGTTATTTTCTCTCTCTCCCTCTAAATATATATATATATATATATATATCATATCAATCACACATTTGTATATATTATTTGTAATATATATACATTTCTATTGAATTACATAAAGAATATTAAATAAAATAAATAAAAAATTAAAATCATTTCAGTATACAGCTAAGTTTTTAACACAGAAAGGACTATTGCCACATCATACAAAAAGCTCAGGGTTAGTTGAAACTGACTTCAGTCCCAGCTGTACATTGTTGCTGCCCTGAGGTTATCAGGGGCTGCACTATTTTTCTTTTTCCTTCTCTAGATGAAGTTCTCCTCTATTTGAGCTTTATTTCTAGGTAGGTCATTGTTGCACAGTGTTCCTCGTCCTCTGACTATCTCTACACCCTTTCTGCTTTACTCTTTCTCATGGTAGCTGAGGACATTAGGGGATTCTTATTAGTTAATATATTAGTGTCTAGCAGAACGCTCCATACTTGGCAGTCATTGTATGTGCATTTGTTCTTGTGATGGGTTAATCTTGGCTGTCAACTTGACTGGATTGAGTGTTGCCTAGATGATTGGCAAAGCACACTTCCAGTGTGTCTTTGAGGGTGCTTTCAGAGATGATCGACCTGTGGATCAGCAAACTGATGGGGAAAGACTCAGCCTGAATGTGGGTGACCTACATGGAACAAAGAGCAGAAGAGGGATTTTGCATAGGCATCTGAGCTCAATTACTCCTGAGCAGGTGTGTGTGTGTGTGTGTGTTTATTTATTTATTTATTGTGTGTGTGTGTTTGTGGTGGTACTGCAAATTGAATCCTGGTTTTTGGACTTGGCTACAAACCCAGCCCTTTGTTTTAATATTTATTTTGAGACAGAATCTTGCTAAATCGCTAACTTGCCCACACTGGGCTCTAATTTGTGATCCTCTCACGTCAGGCTCCAAGAGTGGTGAGAGCACAGGCTTGCACCACCACACTGGCTTGAGTGTACATTTTCACTGCTGCATTGTCAGACTCCAGATTCTTCAGCCTTTGAACCCAAACTTTCACCAGTGACTCTCCAGGAAGTTTCCAGGCCTTCAAGCTCAGACTGGGGCTGCATGCTTGATCACTTTGCTGAGAGGCCCAGCTTCCTGAATTGAAATATTGGTTTCCCTGGCGTTTGCAGACAGCCATTGTGTGACTATCTAATAAATTACCTGTTATAATTATATGTGTTTTATTGGTTTTATTCCTCTGGAGAATCCTGACAAATACAGTTACCAATATTTACCCATCGTTCCAGTAAGAGTTTTAAAACAGAATTGCATTACCTGAGCTCCTTTTGACTGCTCAAGTTGTAACTAATTAAAATGTTTTGTAAAGTAATTGATGTGAATGATGAAGCGTGTGTCACGGGCCCAACCTTGGAGGAGGGAGAGGTGTGTTTTAGTCAGTGCCATTAGATATTCGTAGACTGATTGATGGAAAAGAGGATTCCTTCAAGGGGAGATGGACCCAAGCAAGACAGAACAAATATCCACTGTGTGTAGAATTTCAACAGAAACACTTGTATCTTTACTTGGAGTTGCCCTTATGTGTAAATAAGGTGTACTGATGAATTCTCATTTAAAATATTTTCAAATACTTTTATACATCCTCATTTAAAATTTTAATGAAATTTATGTTTATGACTGTTTTAGATCTTTCAAAATTTTCATTAAAATATGTCTTTGAATGTTTTAATACTTTTTTACAACTGCCAGTTATAACGGAGGTAATTTCCAAGTAAGTACAGTATGCTTTAATTTGCAAATCATGGAGAAATAGGGTTTTTCCTCCTGAAATAAAAACATTTTTATGATTTTAATATTTAATTATTTAATCAAATTGTAATTTATTTTTGTATTTTTTTGTGATTCTCTACTTCCTTCCCAAGATGCAAATATTTTACTAGCAGAAGTCATCGAAATTTCTTGCCTTTAGTATCCTTGCCATTCACTTCCCCTTCCCAGTCTGAACTGCAATTTTTAAATTAAACGTCCTAGCCTGTGTGGTGCCATCATGGTTGGGTTCTGATGAAGACACTTTTCCATATTGTACACAGTAGACTTTTTTTTTTTTTTGTATCCTCACATAGCAAGCAGGAGGCAAGAGATCTCTTTGGCGTGTCTTTCATAAAGGCATTAAGCCCATTGATGAAGGCTTCATCCTATGACCTACGCACCCACCAATGCCCCTACCTACTAATGCTATCACACTGAGAGTTAGGTTTCAACAGGTGAATTTTAGAGGGAACATAAACGTTCATTCCATAATACTCACTGAAATGATTATTAAAATAATAACTCTGGACTTTTTAATGATCTAAATGTTTACTTTTATAATTATATCATATTAACACATCACAATAACATTATTATTGTCAAGTGCTTTATCATTATGCACTATTTTCAGTAACATTTCTTTTTTTTTTTTTTTGTGGGTACCGGGGATCGAACTCAGGACCTCGAACTCCAGCAGGTGCCCATGCCGCTAAGCGATATCACTCGCCCTTTTTTTCGTATGTGGGTACCGGGAGTCGAACTCAGGACCTCGTGCTTGCCAGGCAGGCGCTTATGCCGCTGAGCCATCTCACTGGCCCTCAGTAACATTTCTAACTATTGCTTGCTCCCATACCCCTAAACCAATTCTTCTGTTTTCTGGATTGATACCAACTGGGTGATCTAAAAATCAATTTGATTCTGACACTAACTACCAAGTCTTACAGATGAGATGCTTAGTCCTACTCTCTGTCCCTACTTTAGACAACAAGTACAAGTACTGGAGGCCTAAGATACCCACGCTTCTGTCTAATTTGGTTACAAATTTCCCATGACTCCTCTCCTAAGGTTCCTTAACCTATTAGTACAGCTTGTAGAACTCAGAGAAATATTTTGCTTATTATTATTTGTTCACTATAAAAGATATAATGAAGGATACAAGTGAATAGCCAAATGAAGAGGTACACAGAGAAACATCTAGAAGATTCTCTAGTATAAAGACTTCCGTTTCCTTAGAATTGGAGTGTGCCACCATTGTAACATATATGATACATTCCATAGCCAAAAATTCTCTGAACACCATCTTTTATGAAGGTTCACTCTGTAAATATAATTGCATATTAATTATGTCTGGTGCCACTCTTTCCTCTTTGCAGGTGGGTGTGAGGCTAAAAGGGCCAAGAATCTAATCACTGGATTTTCTAGAAAACCGTTTATATCTTGAATACATCTGGGAAACTATGAACACTTGCCTCATTAGGACAGAAGACTTTTCTTAGTCACAAAAATTCAAGTTATATAGGAGCTCTGTGTCAAGAATCAGAGCAAACACCAAATACACAGCCAAGATACTCCTTCTCTCACATCACTCAAAAAACTACAAAACTATTAGGAGCTCCATGATAGGACTGATGGAAAAGACCAACTCTATATTACTTCTTATATTATAATATCATAAGTAGCATGGAGAAGAATGGATTATCTGGCTAGGTATTTTTAAGTATTTGATTTATAATTTCATCAGGAAACTTCATACAGTGTTAGTTCAAATCTAATTAAATCAAAATTGAGACATGAATTTTTTGATATTCTCTGTTATTATTTTATGAGAAATTAATTAAAAATAATACTTTAAACCTCATACCACATTACGTTTTAGGAAATCTTGAGTACACACACACATGTATACGTGTTTACATATTTGGATCATTATATTTATCTATGATAATTACGTTTATAGTCACTGAATTCTTAATATCTCAAGTCTAAAGTGGTCATAAAATACCTCTTTTTAAAAAGTTTGACACTTCTGGCTCTTCATTTAGCAGTGTTGTAGTGTTTTCAATCCAAAATATTTATCTTAAATTGAATTTTACTAATTTTATAGATTTCTTATACTGCCAAAGGCTATTTCCTTGCATTGTAGGTAAATTCTTGGTTCCAAGTAAAGTTTTGTGCCATTTATTTATTTTTTTATTTATTTATTTTTTTTGTGGGTACCGGGGGGTTGACCTCAGGACCTCGCTCGCCAGCAGGCGCCCGTGCCGCTGAGTGATATCACCGGCCCCTTTTTCGTATGTGGGTTCCGGGAGTCAAACTTGGGCCCTCGCGCTTGCCGGGCAGGCGCTTAAGCCGCTGAGCCATCTCACCGGCCCTGTGCAATTTATTTTAAATCATTTGTGGTTTCTGTTTCTGGTGTAACAGATGCTTCTTTCTTTTATATATGAATTGTTATTTATGCCTTAATGTTAAACTTCCAGGAATTACTTTCTTTACTCTATCACTTTATAACTGTATTCTAATAATTAAAATCTTCCTCCTAACATAACTCTTCTCATCTGTTTTTATTTAAATTATCTTTCCACTATTTTTATTACCAAAAATTATTTTATAGAGCAACATTCAGATTCTCTAATTACTTAGGAAGACATTTCTCCACTGGGCATGTTCTGATGGGGTAAATAAACCACTCAGTTGGTCTTGGTTACCAGAAATTCCAACTGATTTCTTGTTGTAAAATACTGCAGTACAGCAATAGTAGATTTTTATCTCTGACGTGGGACAGTCCTGAACCATGGCCCACTTGAAAACTTCCATCCCTCATTCTTATGCTCCCGAAAAATCTTCCTGGCACCCGAGAGGAACTTTCGAAATATTTTTCATGTGAAAGCCACAGAACACTTCTTGAAGAAAGAATTTTTCTAGTGAACAGTCATATTTGCACGACAGAGCAAGAACTCCACTGTGTTTTCAACATAAACGTGGAAATTTCTGTAAAATGGTACATGTTGATAAGAGAAAATACGCTCTTAATTTCGTGCTTATTCTCTGTCTGTTTGGATCCTAACAGTTTACAAAAATGGCTGTATCCATGATTAAAGAAACCAATCTTTAAAATAGCATTTTAAGTATTTAAAAATGACATCAAATTTGTTCATAGACTGTATATAGTAAAGCTATAGGAAGTGTAAACTTCCCCAAGTTGAGAGGTGAGCTTGTAAATCAAGAAGCCAAGTCCGGGAACTGTTGCTGGCCAAGCAGGCAACATCACTGCAAGATTTAACATTCATGAGGTCCAGTTCCAGCACTACTTAACCTGGAATGGAAAAAGAATTAAACAAAAACCCCAAACCTCTCCTGAGTAGATTTAGATACCCCTACCGCCTGCGAAACTGCAACCAGAAAATAGTGTAGGATTTTGTGGAAAGTTGAAGGGGATGTAATCAAGGATTGAGGGGCACTCTAAAGCTGTTTTTAAATAAGTCTGTGGGGTAATCCGAAAACTAGATCCAGCAGCCTAGTTCTGGGTATATTTTAAACCCTGGTTTTAATTTACAACCTGTAATATAGTTTCCTTGGCAATGATTCATAAATCTCCATTTCACCCGGACAACTGCTGCATGATAATGGCGCTTTCTCCGGAACAGCGTCTATCTCTACTAAGCCTGCTTCTCAGACCATGGAGGCTTCCGCTTAGAGAAAACCACCCAACGCCAGTCTTAACAAATGCATAGCTTTATTGAAAATGTGCTGGTGCTTCGCATTGTTATGCAGGCCGATGGTCATTAAAATTTTATCATATAAACCCTGCTGTCTGCATAGAAGAGGAATTGAAAATGTTGGCAAGGGATGATCACATATTTTATCAGAATCTCTTGAAAGGGAAAACCAACATGTTTAGAGCAGGAAGCAACCAAAATAACACTGCCTGTAATTTAAATATAACGAAATGTCAAAAACCCTGAAACTGACATTTATCTACTGAAGTTCACTTTCACATTTCCCTTGAATGTCTCAGTTTCCCGAAGTTGTATGAGAGTTTGATCCAATTGCACATGATATGATTTTCATGTTTCTCCTGAAGAGCTGATATTAATCAAAGGATGCCACAGAGACATGAAGGTAAAGGCAGCATGCTACTGACTGACTTATCAAAGATGTGGAAGATCAGTGTGGTTAGAGCTTTATGCAGGAATAAAGATTCGAATGGCTGGAACCTGATTTGTCTAGTATGCTTTAGCGTATGCAAGCAGATAAAATATGAAACAGTAGGGAAAAAAATCCCACAGTACCTAAGACATTCTCTTCAAATGCCTGTGCATTTTTCCCAACAAAATGTCCCTCCCTGCAGTTGTGTCTGACCACATTTCATTGTGAGCGCTTTATGTTTTTCTTTCTTGATTTAGGACAAACTGTGACTCTACTAGAATGCCCATATGCTGTTCCAATTTCAGTCAATGGCATGAGTAATCATTCTGAAAAATGAAAATCTATCAGAGTTTTGAAAATATATAGGAATTGCTCTTTCTTGTCATATTTTAACATTTTATTGTTTGGAACAGTTTCAGTGATTTATGTCTAAGTTTTCAAGGTTAAAATCAGAGTATGGTCAGATAACTTTTTAAGGAATAAGAAAATCAACCAAGAGCAAATGTTAGATTATGTATTAACTGTTCAATAACTATATTATTCTTTTGATGATTTCTCATTGTTTATAAACAAGCTCTAAGTTGTGTTCAAGAAATAGTGATGAGCTTGCTTTGATTTATCTTTTCCTTCCCAACATTTTATACTGATGTGGAGGTTGGAGAGGTATTTCCTTGACCCTAACCAAGATAATTAATCAATGTTCAAATTTACCTGAGGTGTGGGTCGGTGAGATGGCTCAGCGGCGTAAGCACCTGCCTTGCAAGCGCGAGGGCCCGAGTTCGACTCCTGGATCCCACATACGAAAAAAGGGGCCTGTGATATCGCTCAGCGGCACGGGTGCCTGTTGGCGCGCGAGGTCCTGAGGTCGAACCCCCGGTACCCACAAAAAAAAAAAAAAATTTACCTGAGGTGTTTTATCATAACTATTTTTTAAAGTTCTTCCTAACAAATCAAAACTTAATATATATTTAAATTTAAACTATATAGTATCACTGTTATTTAAATTTATTATAATTATATATTTCTTTAAACAGTTTCTGTTACTGATTCTAATACACAGTTTAATTATAAAAGGTTTATGATGAATTATTCTGATGAATAATTACATGTGTTCCACTTAGAAGTTGAAAATTATATGTCAATTTTATAATCATTCAGCTACATGGAAATTCTGAGAAAATATAGTAGGAAAAGTTGAAATGTACATAATATATGTATGGATTTATGATACAATATATAGTCATATAAATGTATACAAACACTACCTGATTTACAGAATTAGGAAACTCTATACTATACTTGCGTGCCATCACCATATCAAAAATCTCCTTATAATTGAACTAATTAGTTGTAATTGAACTGACATTCCATTTTCTGTAAGCTTTATACAACATGGACATCCATATAGAGCTACTCATATATGCAAATATATAAATATATGCACTTATATGCCAATAGTCACGTGTACACATGTAGTCATAAGTATGTAGTCACCACTGCACACTGCTATATTTTATTACCATTATATTCATGAAGCTGTCACATAATTTGTTTCTGTAGGATAAAAATATTGCTTACCTGGATTTAAAGAGTTGTGCAAATTCTCTAAAATTTCACAGTGAGAGACCGTTAAATGTATGTGTATATATACATATACATATATATATATATATATATATATATATATATATATATATTTCTTTTAATGCGGGTACCAGGAGTGGAACTCAGGACCTTGCGCTTGCCAGGCAGGCGCTTACATCACTGAGCTATATCACCGGCCCCATTAAATGTATATTAAATCACAGTTCTAATAGTGAAAACTTTCTTGAAAAGGCTAAATTTTTAGAAACAACACTTTAAATGAAAAATATAAACCTACTGAATGCCATGGTATTTTTTGCCAAAAACTTTAATCATATTTTTCCACTGGTGAGTAAGTGCAATATAAATCTCTATTACACAGTGTACATTGGTTTATGTTTTAATTTCTTCTATCATTAACTAATGTGCTAGAATATTGTCTGTAAAAACCCACTTCAACTATAAAATCTCCTTTGTATAAATGACAAAGGGATGATCAAAATTTAAAGAATTGACCTTGGATTGGTACATATTATACATATATAATATTACATATTATTACATATATGTGCATTGTTTACACAATATGTTAAGTATGGTATCTCTCACTATCTCTTATTTATAAAAATAAAATCACAATCCATTTGAAGTTGTAAGTTTTAATGGTGATTTTCATACAAAATAATTTCAGAGTCTGACTTTTTTCCTGACCTTTGCAGTCTCCAGTGAGTAAATATTTTTTTGTTTGTTTACTGAATTGGAGTGGATGTGAAATGGTCAAAGGACACTGACTATCTTGTTTCTTGAGATTACTTGAGGATAATTTCTTCTATTCTAAATATTTCACCAATTCTTCATAAGCAATAAAATTATTTAATAATCTCATGTCACAGAAAGCAGAGTAGTTGACAATTTGGTGGTTTAATAATTTAGTGATATGAATTTAACATTTGTGTTCAATATATTTTGAAATTTTTTTGGCCTCCCCTCAGGAATATGCCTGCCACAGAACCAGCCCCCATCCCATAGTTCCATACAGAAAGAAACTCCTCAAGCAACATACTACAATTATTAAAACTTAAATACAACTCCAACATCTACCTTCTCACAGATCAAATAAAATTTTCTTTTATTGCTGTCATATTTCTTTGCCCATTCTTTCTCAGTACATCTATGAAAGATAACTCAGGCTCTTTCTTAACTTTACAAAAATACTTCCTGAATGATGGAGTATTTCTCCTCGGTTCCTTTGTTACTACCTTTTCCTTGCTTGTCTGGTGCTATTGATTATTTATATGAGCAGTGACTTTTTTTTTTTTTATATGGGTACCCAGAGTCAACCTTAAGACCTCGCACTTGCGACGAAGTGCTTGTGCTGCTGAGCAATATCACTGGCCCTTTTTTTCCTTTATGTGGGTACTGGGAGTCAAACTCAGGACCTCGCGCTTGACAGGGAGGTGCTTATGCTGCTGAGCTATCTCACCGGCCCCCTAGCAGTGACTTTTAACTGAAGAAACTCAAAACTCTGACCATGTAAATATTGCACTATCTTACTTCAATATTCAATAAAAAGATGGAGGTACAATTTGATGACACCTAATTACAAGGAAGAAAGGAAGACATCCTAGTTTTCATTGTGTAATAGTGACTATTATGGTTTCCCAATGTGTGCATCTGTGTAGAAGAAATATCAAAGAAAGTAGATAGAAAATCAGGGAAGTGACTCTAGGATTTCCTTAGAACATCTAATTTTTTTAAATTTTTAACTATTCATCATAGAAGTAAAGGGTGTGCAGTTTAGAGAAAACTTAACAAGCAGAATAAAATCATAGGCCAATATTAAAAATCAGTGACTCAGATTTTTGTAAACCAAAGAAACCAGACTTGTCCATCCACAAATAATAACTGATTCTGATTGCTTCAAAGCACATTAGTTGGTGTGTGTAGGCGGCCAGCTTTTCAAATCCTTCCTCGGATGCTTTCAGGGAACATATATTGGTTATATATTAGCTACTATCTTTCATAGTGTGCCCTTGATATAGCAAAACTGATGACACTCATATTTCACAGTTTTGATTTAAAATAGTGAGTAGACATTTAGTGAGACATTTAGTAGACATTTAAATCTTAGGACAAAGAAGTATATTTTAATATTCAACAAAATTTTCACATAAATACAAACAACTCTACACTTTCCTGAGTTGGAATTATTTGTTCATTAAATTGTTCTATTGAGAATGAAGTTTTAATTATCAAAGCCACTTAGCATTGGCCGTTATACCTATAATGGCTGCTGGCTTTTCTAACAACTTCCATTGCAAGCTCGTGACTAACCGAAAATTCTTGTTGGTGCAAGTACACCTGTGCTCTCCATAGATATGTACTCCTCTCATTAATACTTATTTAAACATTTTGGGGGAGTTTATTTTTTCCCTTTACTTATCATTGGCAGATTTCTGCACCATCAAATGAAATCTAAGTGAAAGTTCAGAAGGATGTGTCTTTTTGATAGCCATAGTTTCCAAAGATAACTTCTCTTAGCACTGTAGTAATGAATCTCATACAAATTAAACATTTCTGACGCTTTAAAAAGTACATTAGAGGCCGGTGAGATGGTTCAGCAGTGTACGCGCCTGCCTGGCAAGCGTGAGGGCCCGAGTTCGACTCCCGGAACCCACATACGAAAAAAGGGCCGGTGATATCGCTCAGCGGCATGGGCGCCTGCTGGCGCGTGAGGTCCTGAGGTCGACCCCCGGTACCCACACACACACAAAAAAAAGTACATTAGCCAGGCAAATGCTTCAGATGTGAGTAGTGGAAAAATAAACCAAACATCCAAACAATAAAAAGTCCAATACATTGTAGAATTGTATTATAAACATAGACTAATGGACATTTGGGAGAGATGTGTTATATGAATTGTAGGTAGGAAAAGAGTTAAGATTTCTGGAAGAATTTATTACTGCAAATTGTAGCAAATATAGGCAATTTTTAACTTTATTATAGATACATATATTTTAATTTTCAGAAATCGCTTACTTTCTTGTCTGTTTGCACACTGCAAAAATCATGGATGCTTGAACTTTAGATTATACTGTGGTTTTATTATTGGTTCTTTTCTTAACACCTGCTTTCAAAGTTGTTTATGGTTGGAAAAAAGGGAGAAAGCATTACAGCTATCTCAAAGCTTTCTATAAATGGTTCAATTTTTTCACTCATTTATGCTTTGAATACAAAGTTAGTTTGAAGCAGGAATTCTTTTTCTTTATTTCACTCTCAAAATGTCATGTTTAAAATCATAGCATATAATTACAGGGCTAGTTATTCTAAGTTTCCTGTATCAATGTATTAGGGCTATGAATAGATTACTGCCAGTGCCTTGTTTATAATACTAAATAAACTAATTTTAATGATTAGGCATTTTAGATCTTACCCATTTGTTTTTATTTTGCTGTAAAAATGAGAAAAGTAGTTTGTTAAATCATAAGGTAATATCTATACTCAACAATGGAGGAAGGATGAAAGGAAAACTTAAATACATCTACTGAGAAACTTGCAACCTTGAAGATAGAGGTATGTGTTAGCCAGTTTTCCATCACTGAAACAAACACCCTGAGACAATCAACTTATGAAAGGTTTACTGTGGCTCACAGTTTTGGAGTAGTGCAGGATCAGTGGGCCCTGTGCTTTTGGTGTGTGGAGAGGCAGCACATGATGGGAGCACATGGTGGGCAAAATTATGCACTTCAGCCTGGCCTTGAAAACATAACATGCGATGCGGGTTTGAGGGTCTATTCTTTTCAAGGTCACATCTTTAATGTCTTAAAGACCTTGCACTAGGCCAAAACACCTCTCAACTGTACCACTATGAGGGCCAAACTTTTAACACATGGACCTTTGAGGGACATTGAAGATTCAAACTATGGCAAGGTGTTAAGGGGATATGGTGTAACAATTGTTCTTTTCAGAATGAGAAGGACAGAAAGTACCCCTGGCAGCTGTATCCTCTTCACCTCAGTGGAAGCTGCTTGCAATAGGAAATAGTGCTGCATATCAAGAGACTTTTCCAAGCATCAGGAATTGCTAGAACAAATACTGTCTTCCACCATGCCCATTTGTGCACATTAGCAGTGTTTTACTATTAGTCTAGATTACAGTTCCAGAGCAGGAGAAGCATAGCACTATATTTCTTCAACTACTGCTCCATGATAAAAATGTAGTCTCTTTCTTAGAATGGAGTCAAATAGCCAGAAAAAAGTGAATGACTCAGATATTTTGAGGCTGGGGTTTTCCAAGTTTTTTCCTAATTTTTAAAATAATTGTGACAAGATGATAAAAGGTTCAGAATTGTTTCAAAGCATTATTAAATTGAGATATTTACTTGGAAAGAATGAAACAATAAAGGTAAGAAAGAAACTTAAAAATCTTTGAATTTGGGAGCAGGAAAAGGGAGAGTAATGAATGGGTGCATTGAGTGAGAATTATTATTTATGTTTAAATATTCTTGCCAGAATATTGATGTGTTTTCCCGGTGGAAAAAAGTGATGAGTAAGCATAGTTCCATAATGTGTATTGATCATTCAAAAGCACATTGCAAACTAAAAGGCAAAGCAACTTAGTCAGGGCTCTTAAAACACGTACAGGGAATCGTGCCAGTAGAGGAAGCTGCTTTCTAGGGAATGTAGGGATGTATTAGCTTTTGAATGAACAGTTAACCACCAGAGAGTTCTTTTTAGAAAAGATGGGGAGGAAAAAAAAAACAGATATCAAATAAAGATAAATAATTCACCATGATTGGGGATAAGATCAGTATGCAAGTCTATGTATGGTACTTTACAGAACCAAAAATAAAATCAAGTACTTGAAAAGTCTGTATTAATATTGTGAAGTAACTATTATGTATTTCTTATGCTTCTTGGTTTGCATAACTTTTCACATATAAGACTCATGTCAGAACAAACTACAAGATATCACTCACCCATTTCTACTCTCCTTTTCTGGTGAGAAAAAAATTCCAAGAGTTTTTTATGTATTTTATTAAAATCATATTTTAGGGCCGGTGAGATGGCTCAGCGGCATAAGCGCCTGCCTTGCAAGCGCGACGGCCCGAGTTCGACTCCCGGATCCCACATACGAAAAAGGGGCCGGTGATATCGCTCAGCGGCACGGGCGCCTGCTGGTGCGCGAGGTCCTGAGGTCGACCCCCCGGTACCCACAAAAAAAAAAAATCATATTTTAATCTGTGTCAGCTGGCAGTTATGAGTTTCTGGACAGCAGATCATTCTTTTTCCTCATTTTTTCTGGCATAGCCAATGTTTAAGTCCAAATATTTACTGAATAAATTAAGAAATTGAGCAGGCTATATTAAGAGAGTTGTTTAAATTTACGGAGGTCCTACAGGCTATTTTTAGAAGCTAACTTGATTTCAGGGCACTTTGATTTTACCAGAATTACTTTTCTGATACAATTCAAGCATAGCAGTCTATATTAAGTTAATAAAGAACAAGGCTCTTTGAAGATGCCAAAATATGTCTAGCTCTAATGTTTGTATTTGGGAGTAATCCATCAAAATTAAGATATCTTTTATGCTAAAGTGTTAGTGTGTGCATTATATATAGGTAGGATATTTAAACAACATTTACATGTAGATCAGAAATGTGTATTACCAAAACTTAGAAGAAAACTTATTCAGAAGGAAAGTTCAAGAAAAAAAGTCTAAAAATTGCAGTCTCATAAGCATTGGATTAATTAACTTCTAATAGTCTTTATCTTTTTCTCCAAATGTGCACAATTAAAAAAACAGAATGATTGCATGTAAATAGTGCTTTCCTGTTTAGGATGTAGGGTAACTGTCATGAAAATGTGTTTATTATCTCTTAAAAGAACATAATCACCAAAGAAAGTACAGACACAGAAGTAGTTACAAAGTGAAAATCCAAATAATTACATATATATTTTTATATATATATGTACATACTTTAACCTTACTTTCTTCATTTTAGAAACTTTTGAAATAAATGTATTGAGCTATAATTGACATTGAGTAAAATGCACATATTTAAAGTGTGATTTGATGAGTTTGAAATATGGATATATTTGTGACACTATCACTATAATCAAGTTATTAGGCATGTTAACACCAACAAAAGTTTACTCCAATTTTCCCAACCACTCCTCACTCCTCCCCAGTAATTTTTAATTTACTTTTTTGAAAGTGGAATGGCTTTTAATATACCACATAACAGATACTGAACAAATGGAAATTAAGCAAATCAATATTAAGTTCATGGTTCAAAACTGTTCTTTACAGAGCAGATAATTTACTTAAATTTGACATCAGTGGCATGGCCATAATTATACATTTGGATGTATCCCATAGGCAGGAAAGAAAAGAAAAATAAAGGGGAATCCTCCATAGCAACAGAAACTTTTGAGCACTCATTAAAAAGAAAGGGAACACACTCATATTAATTTTTCTAGGACATTCCACAAATTATTGTAGAAATGACTTGCTGGGTGTTTCATTCCATTTGACCAGTGTTAATAAGGATGTGTAACACATAGCCTGGCTTTTCACAGGAGAATTTAGTGAAAATGTACTACATTTTCACCCATCCATTTAGAAGGAACAAAACATTAGAATATGATGCCACAAGCGCTATACTTTTCTCAAACAAGAACACAAGCATGTACACACACACAGTTATATACAGGCATTTGCTATCCATTTTACTGATATAAAAATGCCTAGCACACAACATACAGATATCATATACTTCATTGTAAATTGCATATAACCAATTGATGTTTGTAGAATGCTATTGTTAATTGGTAGTAAATGAAAAATGAGTATACTTATGAGCTAATTATTGGTTAATATTGTTGCTTTAGTAAGTAAAACTTTGAAGGCCTGTGTCTTAATTACTTTTCTCACTGCTGAGTCAAAATACCCCATGCCCAAAGCTAAGGGAGGAAAGTTTTGTTTAGTTCACAATTTGTAGAGGTTATGATTCATAATCGGCTGGTTCCAAGGCAGGGTAGCTTTGTAGAGAACAGTTCATCCCTGGCAGAATGTTCAAAGCAACAAGGAACCTTAACAGCATCATTCTGCCCCTTTTATATTGTATCTAGATTGCTGGGATTAGGATGGTGCCAAACCAATTAGCCAAACCAATTACTGATTTAGTAATAACACACCATTAATCCCAGCATCACGTTCTCTAGAACCAGTAACCTCTGAAAAAGCCCCACTTCTGTTCTGGAACATGGTGCTCTGGGACTCTCTTCTCAAAGCGAAGTCTTTCACCTATGCAACTCTGAGGCTGCAAAGGGTGCCATCCTGCTGCTTCTTGCGATGCCCTCAGGCCTTCTTTTCTATTTTCTCATTCCTTCTCAGCAAACAAGATCTCCTCTGCTCTATCTTTGCAGTTTACAGCTTTATTGGAGCTTCCTTCTGGCCAAACTCTGGCCAAATTATTTTAAATAATTCTGCTGGGGTCTTTGCTCTTGATTCTCAACATACATCAGCCTAAAAGAATCCAACAGTAGCCATGCCACCACCTCAACATTAGACTGCCTTGAAATTTCTTCTGCCAGATTAGTCCACTGCCCCTAATCTCAGTCTCAGGCAGTCTCTGGACATGAGCAAAATGCAGACAAACTTTCTGCAAAGGCATAACACACATTGTCTGAAGTCCAGCAGCCAAAGCAGTCTTCTTCCCAGTCTTCTAAGCTCTTACCAGAATCTCCCATACAGTACAGTGTAAGGCATTCCAGCTCTACTTTTTCAGCCAACATCTCCGAACCTTTCCAAACTCTTCCCACAAGCCATTCCCAAAGGCTCCTGAACCACATGGTCAGGTATAGTCACAGCAACAACTGGCAGGGTGCCACATGGCAGAGGGGCAACTACTATTCATGGCAGTGGAAGACAGCAAAAGCAGCAAGAAAATTTACCAGCATCTTTCTGCCCCCTTTATATTGTATCTAGTGCAAAACCAATTGTGGACTGATTTAGTAATCACACGCACTTAATCTCAGCATCACACACTCTAGATCCAGCCACCTCTGAAAAAGCCCCACCTATGACTATATGAGGATTTAGGGGGACATCTAGACCCAGGTCTTAACAGCCCGTTTCAGAACTTCACACATTCATCAATAATGTGAGTACTTCTTTGTTGAATCAGATAATAATTTTCAAATCCTGGAAGAGTATTTTATCAGCTTATTTCTCCAATTTATACTGTAAAAACTACAGATGTGACATATTATTGAGTTCATTCTGCATGGTTAATATATTTCTGTCAGTGTTTTCAGTCTGACATGTAGTCTTTGCCAAGTTTTTTAAAGGCAAGCACTTCCATGATGGCCAATTTCAAGCTACCCATGTGTTAACTCTGAATATGGACTGCAGAAGGAATGCACATAGCAAATCAGAGTAGTCACACCATAGAAGTACAAAAAACAGAAAAAAATTTCAAAAGATGGGCAACAGTAAAACTTACTAAATTATAAATTCATATGTAGTAATTTTCATAATAATCACATTTAATAAATGGCTCAACATTTCTGAAGAATTTAACATTTATTAATTGTTACACTACACTATTACCCATTGAACTCCTCAGATCTGAACAGAAAAATTCTAACCAATAGCCTATGAATATTACAGTAGCTATTCAGCAGTGAAATGATGTCTTGCTTTTTAGGGATCATCTGGTTTTGGTTAATCATTGCTATTTTAAATTTTCAATGGATTATAGAGTTTTACATATTTTGATGTAAATCACCAAGTGTTTTCTTATTGTCTGTTTAAATTAGAATACAGTGATTTAAGGCAAATACTCTAATCAACTTCTGCTGTCTTTCTGGTGAAAGAATGTAGAGTAAAATGTGAGCACACAGAGGCATGTAGGTTTCATTTCCTGAAGTGCTGAGGCATGAAAAACAATTATGGCAGCCATAGCTACTACTCTTATTATTACTTATCCTCATCTTTCTCTCACTCTTTTTCTTCCTTGTTTATTCTCTTTCAGATGAAGACCTTATAAAATGGAACATCTTATAGTCTGATCTGTTGTTAAAATAATGTAATGAATTTTCTCTTTTAATATTCCTTCTGGTAGGGTCTGTCTTTGCTTAAAATTATATTTAAGTGTGTGTTCTACCTTCAACTTGTTTGTGTTTAGTTGTTTCCCAACTATTTAAGTATTTTTCCTCCACTTTTGAGTGCTTGTAGTCATTGGAACAACCTGTGGGTTAGCTATAGCGACCCTCTTTTTCCAGGAGCTTTGGAAAGGCCAGAGATACACGTTGATTCAAAACCTCAAGAGTGTCCACTTATTTGTCCAATCTTTGATACAAATTTAGAGTTATTTGCTTGTTTTCTTCCCTTCAGGCAAATTGTCTTTTATTTACTTGTTTCAAAATTCTTGACTTTATTATTAGGTGTCATTTTGTGTATTAAAATAAAAAAGATTCACTTCAAAAATATGCCTATTTTATGTGCTTTTCTATTTCCTGGAAGTTGATTATGTTAGCATATGTAGAGGCAGTTTTACTATAGAATTTCTAGTATCTCTTTTGAAGTTCTGAAATTCTGTAACAAAGAATGCTAATGTGATTGGTTTTTTATGTGTAAGTAAAAGCAAATGACAGTGGAGAAGAGAAAAAGTATTTGGGGACTGGGGCACTAATTTGGAGCAGGTGTTGATCATTTTCGAGTTGAATCAGTAGTGTAACTGTAAACAAATGGTCTTCTAAAAGAAAGACTAAATGCTAAAAAGGTTAAGAGACAGGTTTTCCATGACAGCCTCCCTAAACCCCTCGCTAAAAAAGAAATGTTACTGTAAAACACACATTTCAAAGTGGTTGTCTGGAAATAAGAGCTGAAAGAGAAAACTGCATTGCAGTGATTGGTTTGATTTGGTGAATAAATTGCTATTTTCAGATTCAATTTGTATCAATAGGCAAAAGTCTGTAAACCTGCAGAACCTGTCACACTCAGTATCCAGGGCTCTGACGCAGCCAATCTTAAACAATCGGTTTGACTTTTGACAATAATTGCACCTCTGTTCCTGAAGCCTCAACACAGAAGAGGAGCCTTTGATTTCTGATCTTCATGCAATACTCTTCGCTTTCTCTCCTGGAGAGAACACCACCATTTGTAAATTTAGAGAGTATCACAGAAAATTCTGTCTCTTTGTTTTTCAAATAGCTGACACTGTTGAATTGCTAGAAAGATTCTTCTTTATTAAATGTGAGTACTAGAAGTGCAAAACACTGTTTCCTTAAAAAATGTAAAGAAATTATGGTTTGGTTATTTAAAATGTCCAGTGTAGCAGGTTGAGTTAAACAGTATTCATGAAAGTAATGTAGTGAAGTAATTTTTCATACTTTTCACTTTTCAGAAGTGAGGGTCGAGGCACAATAACTTAGTCTTTGGATGGTTTTAGTCAACACATAAGTACCTAATTAAAACAACTTCTCCTCCTCTTCCCTTGTATTTAGAGCCTGGATCATTTTTATCAAATGAAGGAATCTTCTATTTTAACTCCCTAATGCAAAGAAATTAATTGCTTTATATTTTTTCTAAATTAAAAAAATTTAATTTCTTTAAATTTTTAAATATTGTACATGGTGAATATTTTAAAAATCCAAGTGATGTAATCTATACCTGTGTAGATATATAACATATACATATACATCTAATATATATGTAGGTGTGTACGTTATATATGCATACATAGTTAACCAAATTTTTCATTTAAAAATGACATCATAATTAGTATAAAAATGTCACCTGTGTATTCTTAGTACATTCATAGGCACATAAATTTTAAACCCAGAGGTATGAGAAAAATACGTAATTTATTTCAATGATACTTTTCTAGTATCAAAAACTTTTATGGGTACTTGAATAAAATAAAGCTATAATACTTGTCATGTAAGTATGCATTCAAGTATTTAATGATTTCTTTTTCCCTGTTACATTCATTTATTAAATATTTTTGAGTGCCTGGTGCTCAGGTGCTATGGTAGGTGAGAGAGGTGTAACTATGAGTGGTTCTTGCAGAATTCCACTTAATCTTCTAAAGAGTGCTTACAGGTAGAGCAAAATATTATTCTTCTCTGCTAGTTGTTGTACTGTATAACAACATAAAATGAGCAGTTGTCTCTTTGCTTCTTGAATTTGAAGCTTGACTAGGTCTGCATTTTAGAATGAGTTGTACACTGAATGACAAGAAATGTAAAGGGAGACGGAAGCTGTTTAAAAAGGATGTTGGTATTATTTCACATAGAGAAAGAAAAAGTAAGAAGATAGAAATGCCAAGTTATGATATGTATATATACAAAGAAATTTGCATTTAATCATAGATTTTCTTTGAATGCTCTTTGGTTTACCTCAATTTTCTTATTCATAGTTTCACTGGTGTTTTAATTAGTGACAGAACTTTCATACATTCAGATTTTGTACTTTCAAAGCTCTGAATAAAGGTACACCGTAGTTCCATATGGTTTAGATGAACAGATACATAATCCTGTTTAAACGAAACACATTGTTATTGGAGCTAGGGTTATTCTATTCTCATTACTCTGCCTATAATACATTATCACAGGATGGATTGATTTATTTGAACTTTTGTCAGATATTTGTTTATTGACTGGCATTATTCCCTGTGGGAATTTAGGTAGTATAGAAAAGAAACATGCCAACCACATACTTTACTGTTTTGACTTTTCCAGTTGCTTTACTGCTGGGCAGTCTGTGATTTTTCTTTTATAGTTTGCAATCAGCTGGGAAAGAAGGGAACATTTGTAATTTATGTGCTATTCTGGGGATGCAACTTCAGGGGCTCAGTTCTCCCTGACTCAGAGTTTGCTTATTTATCAATCCAGAAAGAAATGAATAACCCTTGAGTTGCTAGAAATTCAACAAGGCTTTACTTGAACAATGAATCCAAAGATAGTTTTCTTGTCAATATCCTCCAGCTTCTATGGAGCCACAACTAGTCAATGGCTGGTAAGAGTTCGCAGATGGTTAGATGTGTTGGCGTTAGTCACACATGATATAGCATAGGCCAACTGGAATAAGCATCACATAAACAAATAAAAGCCTGGTTTTTTTTCTCTTATTTTTATCCTGTAATTTTTTTCCCCCACAGATGTGTGTGGTTCTTACATTTCAGAAAAGAAGAAACATTCTCGATATACAGGCAAATTAAATATTATATATGAAATACGTATGATAAAATATATGAATAAAAAGATAATTTGACATATGTTCAGCATGATATATGAAATATATAGAAAATCAAAGATTTGTTTGCAGAAAGTTTTTAGAAAGCATTGAGTTTCTCAAACATAAAAAAAAATTGTCTATAGCTAGAGAATTTTTAGTGTGTGAAATGGAGAATTTAACCAACATAGTAGATCATGAAATTAAAGCCACTTTGCCCAGACTCCTTCAGATACTCCTTCATCCCAATTAACTACCCTATAATGGAAACAATTGGCTCCCTGTCATGGGCTCATGCCTGGTAACCCCTCCTCTGACTCTGAATCTTTGCTCTCTCCTATCAGGAAGTTTCTTGCTGCCTCCTCTCTGCCTTCCAGATAATCTCCATTGTGGTCTACTGTGAAGTTGCCATCACCCTCCCATAATTTGAAGTTGGTTTTTTGATCCTTAAGCAATTACTCAGAATCTAATAAAGACAAGATTAGGTTTAGGTACTGGGAGCACATCAATGAAATAATGCATTGTCTTTTCCATTAAATCATTAGAATAAAAATAGGCAAATTGTAAACAACAAGGAGAAACTAGTAGAAGATATTAAGGAAATCTTCCCAGGCAACTATCTGAACTGGCATTTTAAAAAAGACAGAAAGATTTTCCTGAGAGTTTTATTAAAAAAAAAAAAAAAAGTAAGAAAATGACACTATGGATAAAGAGGCTGTTCAGGCAGTTGCAATTATCTTAGTGGTAGTTGAGGTAAAAGTGAAAATTTGGTAGGGCAGTTGGCAGTAGTAGTTAAAGGAATGAGTGTATGAAGTCCTAAGATCAGAAATGATCTTATTTGTCAAATAAATTAAGTTTGAATTCATAATGGTTGTTTTGAGTGGGAGAAGAGGATACCCTAGTCATATTGAAATTTCAGAAAGAAAATTAATCATCACTATGCAGAATCTATTATTGGATATAGAGGCAGAGAGACTTAACTAGCGGTGTTGCAATGAATGACAAGGAAATGAGAGAGATAACGTATTTAGGAGAGAACACTATTTGCATATGGATCCTGATTACATATAGAGAATGAATAAGAAGGAAGGATTTAGGAGAGGGATGGCAAATACATGCTGAGTGTCACCATGTCCACCACTCACCCTTGAGCACATTACAGATCAATCAGTCTTCTCATGTACAGACCCTCAGGTATGGTTCTAGAATGTAAGGCTCCAGAAACCCATTGCACTCAAAGCGAGGGCCCCGTGAGGAGGCATGTGTATTGGCCATTCCCGAGATAAGATGATTCAGTTTTTGGTTTATTTCCTTTTGGGAGTTTCACAAGAAAATTTTTTCAATTTATTTATTAACTCATTATTTGCCCATTCTTTCCATTGTCATCTTAAGTCATCTATTTTATTTGCTTCTTTGAATTATCTTCTGAATCTCTCATTTTTAACTAACTTTACCTATTTATGACTTTTGTTAACTGTATTGCAAGTACATTTAAAAACCTGATGATCTTATTTACCAAACATAACTTTCCTTATGTCAAACATAATCTGCATATAATTAGCAATTAGTCAGCATTTGCTGGATCAATTTGTGAGGTACTTCATCTATCAGAAGATGGTGTACAAAACTATATTGGATGTTACCAATAGGTAAATTGGTTTATGCCATTAAAACTTTGTAAAACCAAAAAATAAACAGAGGAATAACAAAATGCTGGATACCTACTAAACAAAGGAGGATATACAAGTGTGTCTATGTCCAAATACCTGTTCTTAAATCCTCCTGAGTTCTGTATCTTTGAGTTAAAATGTTATTTTTACTCAATCTACACCATCAGTTTTAAATTTGTATCTGCTTTCTGAGTATCTATCTGAGACTATTAGGTTTTAGTTTTTTTCTGTATTGCAAACTTGTTTTGGACCCTCTTTGCCACTGTGATAAATCCATGTACACCACAGTTTTACTCCCAGTGAGCAACTTATCCTTGTGGGAATCATTCTAAGAACCCTAGTGAGTACCTAAAAGATTATAGGTTACTATATATACTATATAGTATATACTGTGCTATACTATATTATACTATACTATACTATATTATATCATATATTCTGCCTCTATACCCAATAATAAATTCTGCATACTGATTATTAATTATTTTTCTGAAATTTCAATATGACTATGGCACCCTCTTCTCCCACTCAAAACAACCACTATAAATTCAAACAATTTATTTTACAACATAATAGGACACTATATATACTATGTTATTTCCTATACATACACATCTATGATAAAAAATTAATTCATAAATTAAGGACAGTAAAAGTTTAACAACTGCCAGTAAAATATAATTAGTATAACAATGTATTATAATATAAAATGTCAATGCAGTATCTCTCTCTCTCTCTCTCACCCTAATTTAATGTGTGTATTTACAGAACAGTTTTGAGTATCAGTAACAAACCATGGAAAATGAACTTTGGATGAGGAGTGACAACTGTTCTCATAAACTATTCATAGTAATGATTTTCTTAAATTCCCACAGACTTTGTAACTTGTTTTGTAGGAAGTTGTTACAATATTATCATTTCATCTTTAGGATATATTCAAGTTCTAAAAACACTAAAAAAATTATAAAATATGATTTATCTGATTCCCCCTTCATAATTACACAGAAATTAAAAATAGATTTCAACATTAAATGTGGTCTCGTGGGCACATAGTAACTAGTGGATAACTCTCCTTCTCCCCTCATGGTGCACATCTGCTTCTACTAATCAGCCTTATCCTTATAAAGAAAGGCACATTAAAGTGTAAGGGAATATCATTATATGTAAGTTTCTCAGAAAGCAAGATTTATTTAGATTCCCAAAAGTGATGGTATAATTTACTTAAACTGAAAATTCATTTATAGTGAAACTGAATGAGTGGTGAGATACCTAAAATGTATTGTGTTGTTTAAATTATGTTTTTTGGTTTGTAAGAGCTCCTTTTCTCGGAGCAAAGTTTACTTGTGAAGTCAAATTGAATTGTACTCTGTTTCTGTTCAACAGATCATGCTTCTCCCTAAAGGAAATCATTCCATTTTTCTTAACATTGGAGGGCAGGATATGGCCAACTTTGTCTGGCCTAAGTATGATTCACACTTGCCCATGTATCAACAGCTTCTTCACACACTAAGGCTATTTCAATAGCATCCACATTGTTAAGTTCAGAAGTATTGGAGGTTGTACATTGATTGTATTGCCTTCTGAGAGTGCTAGTAATGCTCTCACAGGACAAAAAAATGCCTAGTAGAAAATATTGAGCACTTAATGGGTGCCCTTGGGTCCTATGTAGTAGGTGCTATTATTGAAAAAGACTGCAGTGCAGTAAGTACATTTTGAAGGCTTATATAGTGAAATCTCATGTATAACCTATACATAAGTGTAATAATATGAAAGAGCAAATGCCTATATATCGAATCAATATTTTATATGAGACTATTGCTTAAATATTAGCTATGAAACAAGTCAAATGTACTTATATTCTGATTTTGATAAGTAGTAACTTCAGTGATGTAATGGGTCAGCGAACTATTGGAGAGAATATGGGGAAAGTACAAATAAAATTTACTGGATTGAGACCAAATCTCATTTTGAAGAAGTTCATTGCTGAGCTCTATAGGAGATTTGTCTGATTGTAAAGCTTGAGGTAAATTGGCAAGATGGTGGGGAAAATGACACAATAACTTCCTCTGTACAGAGGCTTTGAGCCAAGGCACTTACTTGTGAATCCAATTTATCAAATTCATCTCTTAAATTATATAGCCTGCTTTTCCCGAGTAGCTCAAATTGTTTTACAGACATTATCTCATTTGTCCTCATAAAGAGATGGGAAGTTGCTATTGAATGAATGCCTTATGGAGTGAATATGTTAATGAATGGAAATTTAAAGTAAGTGTTTTTAATTCCTGCTGTATCACCCATTGGTTTTGTGACAATGATAAGTAAGTTAACCTCTATTAGTCTTAATTTTTTATCTAAACCATTGAGAAATATTCGTACTTTTTACTTAATATCATAGGGAGTATTAAAAGTCATGCAGATACTCAAGACAATTCTTGGAATTCTTTTTTTTTTTTTTTTTTTGGTGGGTACCGGGGGGTCGACCTCAGGACCTCGCACGCCAACAGGCACCCATGCCACTGAGCGATATCACCGGCCCCTTTTTCGTATGTGGGATCCGGGAGTCGAACTCGGGCCCTCGCGCTTGCCAGGCAGGCGCTTATGCCGCTGAGCCATCTCACCGGCCCAATTCTTGGAATTCTTTAGAGGATAATCTCTAAATTTTAATAAACATAAAGCTATATTAAAGTATGCTTAACTGTTGAATTAACCTCATCACAAGACAGGATATACTTGTGATGTATTCGATCATGTGAACTATGAAAAATATGTGTTAAAATACTAATTAATGTGCCAAGTATTTACCATGGATTTCTCTATTGGAGGAACATTTGAGGTGAATTATATCGTCACAGCCTTTCAGGAATTCTAATCTAACTGGAAAGGCAGACACGCAAAAGACATAATGAAACAGGGAGTTGAGATCTATAACTACTGCCACGAAAAATAAGCCACACTATTATAGATACAGGAAAGATTTCTTTTACTTGGTGGAATAAAGATAACAACTATGCTGGAACAATCATTAGAAAAAGTCTGGGGTCAAAATATATAGGACTCGAACAGCAAATGAAAAATTAATCCCGTCAACATAACATCAAAGCTGTTAAGCTTCTAGAACCTGATCGATATGTTTATGTTTAATTTATTCTATGTAGTTGAAAGATAATTGTGGTGATGTTAAGAAAAGTAGAATAGAAATGAATCGAGAAACAGCAACAAAGAAGGATAAACCTATATGATTTGATGGTTTCTAAGCTGAATAACCGGGCAGATGTTGAAACCATTGAACAAATACAAAAATACTGAAAAGCAAGAAAGAATAACCTACAAACTATAGTTTTTGTAAGTTGTCTTATATTCTTCTGTATCTTACATCCTAATTTTCATTTAAAAGTCAACCCTTATTTTTAATCTCCACCCAATTTAATAGTTTCATGCTTTTAGATAACAGTGAGCCACAGAGGCCAGTGTAACTGTCTGAGGGGGTTGAGGGAGAAAGAACACAAGAGAGAAAGGACTAAATCCAAATAAAGTTTAAGAGCCAGTCCCCCAAAATCGTGACCGTGAAAAACCAAGAAACATGGTTAAGTGATGAGTCAGTAGTGAACAATAGGAAGCAAATTTTAAAAGAAAATCTCAGTACATAAGCAGTACATTGTTAAATGTCTTAGTGATATCAAGGCAGTGTAATTGGAATCAAAATTTGTTTTAGAAGACCATACATTGATCTTTGGAATTAATAATTACAAATTAACTGTGAAGTTGGTGGCAAAAGCTATATTATGGTAAAATGAAAATAAGGGTAGACAATTCAAGAATTTTGAAATGTAAAAAAAGGAAAGAGGATACAGCTTTTTGAAAATGTGCAAGGCACACAAGAGGTCTTTGAAAACCCAGGGTATTTTATTGTACTAACAACCTCAGAATGGTGGATAGAGGCAAAGGAAATTTAGCAAAGAGAATATTGCATTCCTAGAGGAAGGCTGCAAGAAATAGGAAAGGTATGGCATCAAGAGCACAGTTGAAACTAATTGAACCACTCCTTCCACAGGACTGAAAGGAAGTTGTCCAGTAGTGGTACAGAAATAGGTTGCCCACTAAAGGGTTGATTATGTGTGTGTGGGAGAGGTAGGAATTTGAGTAGAGTGGTTGTTAAGGAAAATGAGAAAGGAAGCCAAGTAGATGTGATTAAGAGTGCTTGGTAGCACTGACATAAAAGAAGTAATATTCTCAAGGGAAATTCAGACTTCGGGTAAGAAGAGCAATAGAGGGTATGTTCTGCAAGAGAAGACTGAGATTTTTTTTTCTTAGGAAGTGAATAAAAGTTCTAGAGGACATAGTCAACCTAGAAAATATATATTGCATATAAAGGCAAGTAAGATGGAACTAAACATGGTCTACCCATAGCAATTCCTACTTTCACAAATGACCAGTTTTTTGTTTATAAAGGACATCAGTATAAGAAAATCTTACTTTTAGTCAGCCTCACAGCAGCTGTTTGGGGTTCGTATTCTAGCAAGAAGTATATGGTAGAAGTTGGTATTAGTATCTCTTTATATCCTTCCTTTAATTGGGACACATACTTTGCTTAGATTCAATGAAGGCAAAATGTTTAGATAGTTCCAACTGGTTTCAGATTTCAACAGAACCAAAAATATTTTTATCTGATCTTTAAGCCCTCAGATCAGAAGGAAACAAATGTTTCTGAAGAACAAGTAAATACAGCTACAAATAGTTGGATTTCCAGGGCGCTGGAGTGCACGCTGACAATCAGCACGCAACCATGAGCCCCAAAAACCATTTGCCTCATGACAGTAACAATTGCCTTAGCGTCTGTGTCCACCTTCACGGCCTTTCTTCTCTTAGCTGCCTTGGATTTTTCATAGTCAAACTCAATATTCTTATATTTTAAATCTGTTATTTTCTCCAATCTAAAAATAGTTTTTGTCCCAATACATCCTTTATCCTATTTGACCTCTTTTTTTTCTTTAACTAGCCATGAACATAACCAAAGGACAACCAACCAGAGATAAGCGAGTCTAATATTTGAAGAATGGTCATTGAGTGTGCAGTCTTTGTTTAAATCATAGGTTATAGGGTCAACACATGGATTTCAATGATTTTTAAATAACATATTTTTGTTCTATAGTATAAAAATTAAAAACCTTGATCTACACTTGGCTCTGTGCAGTTTATAGCAATGAAAAAAACCCAGAAATGTGGGGAAACAATTATGTATTATGTTTATGGTAATTTATCAGATAAAGCCATGTTTTTAAATAACATTTCATTATAAGGGAGAATATGCTTATGCAATAAATTTAACAAAACATAGGTCACAGAAGTATGACCCACATTTTAGGAGGGAAATATATTCATTTGTGAGTGTGTATGTCTATATGTACCTTTACCATTGTGTTATATGGAAAGCAAGCATATGTTTAGAAAACACCTGGGAAAAGTACAATAGAATTTTAGCACAGGTTATTCTGAGAGTTGATTTCATGGGTGATTTATGTTTTCCTAATATATTCACTTAGATACTCAGATTTTTACGGTAACCATGGACCATTTTTCTAATCATAGAAATGCTGTTAATAATAAAGAACATTTAGGTGATCACAATCATAATTTTGTTATGCCACAATTTTCATGGCACACACACTTTTGACACATTGATTCTTAAATGAATACAGTGACTTCACCTAGTAATTGGGCCTAATTATTTCCTCTAGAACTAGGAAGTGTGGCTTTTTACTTTTTTATTTTTTTGCCATAATGTCTAATGCCAGCAAATTCACACCTAGGTCCTCTACAATTGGTCTTTTAGGGCTTTCATGATAAAATAACACTTCAAAATTTTCTCTACAGTGCAATGCTTTAATCTTTTTATATTAAAATGGGAATACTTTTCTATTTTGAGTGTTTTAGCATTAATCATTTGACTTAGTCAAGGAGGAGTGTGTAGGAACCATCCCAACTATGGGGGCAGGAGTTGAATGAATCAGAGGCTGTCTCTGCTGTTCACGAGACAGTAGCAATGTGATTCACTAACCATTCAATTTATTTGTAGTCTTCCTGTTCATTAGTCCATGAATAATATTAACTGGGTGAAACAATGATTCAGAATTTTCTTATCAGTGTTCATTCAGCAGAAGAAATCTTGAGGTCCCATGGTTTATTTTGCTTTTTTCTTTCTTGCTTGCATCAATGAAGAATTAGAAAAAGTAATTAAATACTGTTGGTAATAACTTGCTTGTTGTACCTTGAAAAAGAATATAACTCATTATAGAAAACCTGATGGCCAGGTTTATTCTTATTCTTTCTCTATTTTGCTAATGCTTGCCCAGTAAAACACATACACGCAAACATACTACCAAATATTTATGCACATTTTTGCTGATGTAGCTATAGCACAGATTTTTAAATCTCATAGTCATCAATAAGCAACTATTGCTAAAAGTACTATTAGAGAGATAAGAGTTATTGAGGCCCAAATATAGGCCAGGTGCTGTAAAAGGTGATACACATGAATTACTCATTGGTGATGGCTTTTAATATCCATTTGTTAATATTTATAATGCACCATCATTTATTTAATAACTTCCTAAATGAGTTAAATTCATTTCATATCTAATAGCTTAATATTCTACCTACCATATAGCAGAATCATATTAGAATTCTTTTAAATCAATTATTTCAAAATGATTCACATAAAAACTATATAAGCAATATGGTGATTTCAGCATTACAAAGAAAGAAATAATAAAAAGGAGAGACAGCAAAATGAAAGGAAGGTGGGAAAAAGAAATGGAAGGAGAGTGGGGAGATGGAAAATAGGAAGGGGGGAAAGAAAGAAACTAATACTCTGCATGGGAAACTGCTCCAAGGAAGTTCCTGTATTTATTCTTGTTTTAATGGTTTAATTGATAATTTAACTAAAATATGTTCGCTTTGTAAATCTATAAAGAAAATTTACTGTGCTGTTTTTCTAAGCAAAAGTAGCATGGATTTAAACAAAAGTACCCAGTTATTTTGCGTACAGTTTGGCTAAGCAAATATTAGTCACCACACAAACTTATTTCCAAAGAAGAGAAGATCTAGATGCGAACATGTCTTTCAAAACCAAATGTTTGCCAGGTGTGGTGGCACATGCCTGTAATCCCAGCACTCAGGAAGCTGAGGCAGGAGGATCACTGCAACTTTGAGGCCAGTCTGGGCTATGAAGTGAGTTCAAGACCAGCCTGAACTGCATAGTGAAACCCTGTCTGGAATAAAGAAAAAAAAAGTTTTGTAGGATAATTTCAAGAAGAGATGTCAACAATATTCAGCTCTCTAACCAGCCTGCATGACTCTTAAGTTATTTAATTTGTTGGTAGTTTTACATTTAATTTGATTGGTATTTTAGTGGCTTCTATTATTAAAAATAAAATGTCTCATGTCTTATTACCATATTCTAGTGATGTTTTGTATGGAGAGCCATCTCTCACATGATTGTGATGGGATAATGTACAAGAAAGTTTATTACTGGCATAGCAACAATGCTTCTCAGTAGTAGAGTCATCTTGAATGTATAAATTTAGCAGATATCTAATAGGAAGCATTTTTGGAAACTTTCAGCCTTCTAAGATCAAAATACAGTGCTTGTTTTAAAAAAAAACTATTCATCCCTTTTGAAGTCAATTAAAGGCACTTAATGAATGATAATTTTATACTTAACTTTTTAAAATATTCTTGTTATATTGGATTTTATTTTACTATAATTATAAGATATAGATACAGATTTTTCTGTTTCCTCATGACTACATTGAATATAGTATGCACATTGAATATAATACCTAACCTTTATGAATTATAACTGTACTGGACATTATTTTATCATACAGTTGATGCAAATAACAGCATGATTAAAAGAAGCGATAAAAGTTACATATGATGGAATGATGTGGAACTATATGAAGTAGAGTCAGAAGTTGTAAGTTTTTGTCCACATGTTGTAGATATGTCTTAATATCCACTTTCTTTATCTTTATATTTGCATAAGGAATTATGTTACTCACCATCTAAGGGATATGGTCATTATAATATACATCACAGTGTCAGCGAAATTCTTTTGAGTCCATAGAAGAGTAACTTGTCTTGCATAAGAACTAAACATCTAATATTTCTAGTTCAGAAAAATGAATGTCAAATAGTCCTACATATTGCTTCATTCACTAGTTTCTGCCTCTTGCCAACAGTGATGGGTCTGCACTTGATTTACTTTCATACAAATTGGTAGAGTCCCATAGAAACCTTAATATGCCGAGAAGTGTGTTTCTATCACTGGGGAGAAGTAATAGCTGCATGAGTGAGGAGTTGTTACAAATTGGGCAATAGATTCCCAGCTAAGGCAAAGAATACTACAAATAAAACAGGAAAATCTATTAATAAGGGATTCTAAGGCTAACAGAACATTCATCAAAATAATAGTTATCATCACAATCTGTTAGCTAGTATTTTATCAGTCAGAAGGCTATAAAAATGACATTTCTGATATTATTTAATATCATTCTCTTATCTTTTAAATACACTTGCTCTGTTTCCAATTGTGGTGTTACGATGCCCTATGCCACACTGCACTGTAGATTCCTGACTCACAGGCTTTGGTGTGCAACAGAAGAAAGAAAATAATTGAAAACTTTCTCACAACCATTATGCTTGGACATATTGGGTAACAGCTTCTAATTTAGCTGATTAAGAAAAAAGGCTTTTGTCTCCTGCAGTTTGGGGTTTGAATCTGTGTTATATCTTAGCTAAGGGACTTTGAGGAATTTATTAATCATTCTAGGCTTCACTGTTATCTTTTTTTTTTTTTTTGTGGGTACCGGGGGGTCGACCTCAGGACCTCACGTGCCAGCAGGAGCCCGTGCCACTGAGCGATATCACTGGCCCCTTTTTTCGTATGTGGGTTCCGGGAGTTGAACTCGGGCCCTCGTGCTTGCCAGGCAGGCGCTTACACCACTGAGCCATCTCACCGGCCCCTGCACTGTTATCTTAAAACAGCAATGACCATCACAACACTAATAATAGCATATTTTAGAAAAAATGTGAGTTCGAACTGTAATGATACATGTCAAGCCCTTAGAACAGTACCTACCACTTAGTTACACTTCAATAAATATCAACTGCTATTATAGGTGTTTTAATTAACCTGATTTTCTTGTTCTTCACATTTGTGTAACATCAGTTAATTGGTAAATATGTAGCTTAGTGAAGCAATATACAGAAGGATTTTCTATTTAGTCTCTTTAAGGAGAAACACAAATGAAGAGCTAGTAGCTACGTCAGGTAGTTGAGAGTCAATACAAAAGGAACTACATTAACATAGAAAATAAGTGGTCTTCGAAGTCAAAGATGGGTGGAATGTGCCAAGGGGGACATCCAAACGCAGGGTGAGGGTGTAAGTGCAGCATACAGTAAGTAGCCATATGCCAACAAGGCACAGAACTGCAGAAGAGTTTAAGGTTCTGTTAAGTCAATTAAAAATTCGACATGCTTTGAAGCAGGGGAGGATCCAGGCTTTGTGTGACTTGCAGCATATATATTTCTAGGGCTTTCTTTAAGCAAAAATTACAAATTAACTGGAAGGGCTTCTGAGAGGCCTGTGAAAATGTGGGGCCTTGAAGCTTAGTATTAATTTCACTATAATCCACATCTATTTACCAAAATAAATATGTCATAAATATAACGAAATGAGTTGGGTGGCCTGAGATTATGGACAGCTCTGAAATTCTAGATGTGTTTGGAACTGTCTGTTTGGAAACTCATTATCAAAGTCTGGCCCAAAGACCAGCAGCCTGAATTTCATATAGGAACTTGTTAGAAAGACAAATTAGAAAGCCGTAACTCTAAACATTCTGACTTAGAAACTCGGAGGCCAGCAGCATGTGTTTCCACAAGCCTAGGTCACTAAGGTATACACTAAAGTTTGATAATCACTGCCTTTGAGGACAGCATCTGAGCTATCAATAGTGAAAACATATTAGGTAACAGCATATGGAATTGAAAGGGTTTAGGCTCGGGGTCGAATAGTTAATATTAGCAAATTTAGAGGAAGAAAGTTGATGATGCGATTACATTGATAAGTACATAATTTATGCATAAAAATGCCTAAGAAAAGGAGAATTGACCAGATGGAATACAGGTTGTATAGATGTGTAGGATCTAAGAATGGGGTCAGGCTTACAGTGAAAGTAAGGAAAAGTCATTTGACGGAAGGAGAAGATGAGATTGGTAAACGGGGAATGGTATGGAACATTCTGGTTTGAATATTGATTGTTGTATCAAGGGGATATCTAAATATAGATTATATAGTAGCTATGGGGTAACGATGACTGAGGCTGGATGCCAGGATTGGAACTATAAAGTTAGCACATATTCTGTTTAACAATGTAAGACACGTAAGACAAAACAATATGTAATTGTGCACCATCTTCTCCTCACAAAAAAATAAACCAACAATTTTATACATTGTGCACTGGCTGATTTCTCCTTGCTCAAATTGTTGACATAGAAAAGAAATGTGATACAGCCCTTTTCCCAGTGGGTTGCTAATACTTAAAAGAAATTCTACTGTTGGTTATAGTGCTTTTTACTTCCCAGGAACTCTGAATAGGCTCTAGCAATTTTAACTGCTACAAAGAATGTAAACAGAAACAGAATTTGTTGGGAGCTTTACAGTGCTCTGTTCCATGTTGTTATGATTTTGTTTCACTCACTTAACCTAAAATCTGAGCTATTATATTCAATCCTAATTGGGACTTCTACATTTAATACATCTATTTTATTTATGCTTTTTTGGTATAATAAATATATTTAAATTTCTTGTTGGATACTAATACAAAGTTAGAAGTCTTCCCTCTGGACACAATCACAGAAAACTAGAAGCATTTTCCATACACCAGTTGTTCTAAAAGCAGTTGTATAATACCATTCTTTCTTTAATGATGTAAAAGTAATGTACAGACGACTACCTCCACTATGCCCTAATTGGCTATTCTATACTTTAGGAAAGACACCTCAATAAAAGTGTCAGCCCTAGGCTCAAGGACTCAGACTGGTCACACAAATTCCTGATCAGCACTTGCCAAAATGAAGAATATGGAAACAAAAGAGGACATCACTGAGATGGACGGGAGAATCCTCATTAAAATTCCACTACACACCCTGAACATAGTAGATGGCTAGGTACTATGTGCTGAGTGAGTTGATGGAAGTTATATATTCCTCATTCTGTATGTCCCATTATTTCAACTGTGCGGGACAGCTAGGAAGAGAACAGTGCTCTCAGTTATGCCACAAATAATAGACTCAAAAAGATTTCTAACAAAATTCATTTTTGTCTCTTTACAGAGAATTTAAAACTTTAAGATCATTTTATTAAATACTTATTAGTGAACTTCGTATTTTAAAAATTAAACATTGTAACCCCCATAATCTCACTATCATATCATAATTATTTTTTAACTTTTTTTGCTTTTGCTTTTTACACTTATACATAAGTATATTTACACATTTATTAATTTGTTGTATAGAACTAAATTCTTATTTTTAGTCAAAATTAAATTTTAGATATTACTAAATGTTTTTACACTCTAGTATTATTATTTTTATACCTGTAGAACATTTAAGTTGGTAACATTTCATTGATATTCTAAGATATATTTACCTAACTCAAATCTTAGATATTGTTGCTTTAAGAAGGTTTTTTTTAGAATTAGCCATTCTGCCATTTTACACATAGAAAAATATGCCAGAAAAAAGTATTTCAGAATACATTTTGCTGCTCTCTGCAATATTTCAATATAATATATTCACACATGAGTGATAATGTTAAAGACATTGGAGACCCAAATTAGACTTAGATATATTATTCTTCCCTTAGAAATTTTCTTTGTAAATCATATAATTTCCCTTTGAAATGGAATTCTATATCATATCTTTGAAAAACATAAAATTAAATTTCCCTTTAAAATCATAATTTATAATTTATTACAGACATTATAAATAAGTCATTATTTGTACCTTCTAAAATGTTGTATTGCACATATATATATATCAATAAAATATAATTTATATGTAATAATATTCACAGTGTAACAACCCAATAAATGAAAATTGTACCCAAGTATTTCAACAACATACTTTTGTAGAATAAGTAATCTTAATCCAAATTATAAAGCTAAAAAAAAAAACCTCTATTTTTAAATATATTCCTCCACTATTCCTTCTTCTTGCTACTGTGGAAAGGTCTGCAAAAACTACCAAAGATGGCTAAATATATCTATTTCCAGATCTTATCAGGGATTGAAACTGGGGAATTAGTATTTTTAATGAATTCCCCAGCTAATTATGATAATATCATATAGGATTCAGAACCAATGACCAACACTACCAAAGACACACACTCCACATCTATTCTGGTTGGATATAATTTATATCCCTCCATACACCATCCTCCATGCTTCCAATAAACCTTGTTATCATAGGGCCAGAACTATAAGCTTATATTTCTCCTTGTAGGTTCCAATTTTAATCCCATCATTTAATGATACCTATTATAGCTTTTTAGATTTAGCATATAACCTCTCTTTAAGGGCATTCTGGATATAGGGCATTACAAAAGTATTTGTGAAATAAGTAGAATTATATTACTTAAAGGACAATGAAATACCTTAGTTATTCTTTGCTTTCACCATGAGAATGCAATTATCACCTAACTGAATTAAATCCTATAATTTGGAAATTAGAATGTACATGTTTCCATGGAAGCTACACGTGAGTGCACCTACTGATACATATTTTCATGGTTTAAATTAACATGATTTCCACTGCAAAAAGAATCATAGCCTGAAAAGGAGTTTGGTGGCAAGGGAAGCAAGTGATTCATTGCATGGGGTACATACATAGGGAGCAATACAGAATGCTTGAGGAAAATAAAATTTTTAAATTTTATGGTGTGCAGGAAATCTAGCCTACAAGTTTGTCACCCTGATGCTGGGGCAAATGAGAATGAAAAACAAACAGCCACAGAGTTAGTTTAGTATGTGGGCATACAGGGGGCTCTTGCCTCTAGTAGGCAGAAGAACCCCAAGCATCTGGCTCATCTAGCTTTTATTCACTCAGACAGGGGTACAAATAATTGAAGTAACACAAGATTCATCTGCCTTCCATTATCCATTAGTACATATCCAGGTAATCAACCTGATCTTAGCTGTATTAACTTTTTCCTAAAACTGGCAATGCAATCATTCCTGTGTGTTGCCTTTCTCCTTTGTGCTCACAGAGGAGGCTAAGTAGGCCTCAATTCTCATCTAGTCTCCCACAGATTGTGATGGTATGTTCTGTGTGTGAAGGGATTGGAAAAAAAGTGATACTGTAAAATGTACAGAGAGGGTTGCACAGAAAATGTTTTGTGTAGCAAACTGCTAACCAAGCACACTTACCCAAAACTTCAGAATAGAAAAATCAACAATTTAAAAAAATGCAAATAAAAAAATACTTCACCAAATCAACTTCTCCTTAACATTCTTCCTATACTGTACTTTTTTCAAAGAGATCTTAGTTTCAAGTATGTGGGACCTCTACTTAATCAGTGGGATAGGCAAATAGTAGAAATATTTGTGACTCTGCCTGCCTTCGTTTTTCAATATTTCCTGTAATTTCTCAATACATTTTCTTTTTGGTACTAAAGATTAAACCCAGGACTTCAAACATGCTAGACAAGTGTTCTACTACTGAGCTGTATCACCAGCCCTTTTTATATTCTTTTGTGACAAAGTCTTGCTATGTTCCCCAGGCTGGCCTTGGACTTGAAATCCTTCTGCCTTAGTGTCCCAAGTGGCTTTGATTACAGGTGTGCACCACCATGCCTGGCTTTCAATAAGACTTTAAATAGGAAATACTTATACACGAGAGTATTGTCTTTTCCTCCTATGTTCATTTTTCCTAGAGGGAGATTTTTTCATGTGGGAGGAAAAGCACCCCACAAATAATTTGGAAAGGAATATTTGTTTCTAGATAAACCATGTGTCACAGTCCTTTTCCTCCCATAGTTGTTGACATTCACAATGAGAAAGAACTGATTTAAAGATTGGTTAGATGACTAATAATAATAAGGTATATATTTATCTGTTATTATGTGTCAGGTATAACAAGGGCCCTCACTAGAATATTACATAATCATCTCCCAAATTCCATGAATTAGTTACAGTTTCTCCTCAGCCATATGCTACAGAAATTGAAATACAAAAAATTAAAGAAACATCTGCAAAGTCACAAGTGAGTTACCAATTAAGAGAACCTGGAGTTCGACACCAGCCCCTAGAAATCAACATACTGGGAAACCATTTTGAAGCACATTTTAAAAAAAAAATATATTTTATGTAATGAAACACGGATACCAAAATGCAAGGTATAGAATTCTCTTCTCAAAATTTCAGAAGCTGGTAATTGGTGTGATTATTTTAATGGATTTAATAAATGTATAGTATTGTGAAAATGTTTTTAATTTATAATGTGGCTCCTAACCATACAATTGCACTAAGCATATATCATCTATGTCTATATCTACGTCTTCGTCTACATCTATATCTATGTCTACATCTATATCTATAAAGTTAGTTTTTCCTTCTGTGGAATAAATCAGGTCCCTGATAACACCATACTACAGCATAGGAACATTTTTCACGGGCACTTTTCTCTTTTCAGTTTCTCGAAGAACGTCATCAAAACTAATGGGACTATAGAGAAGATTTATCAGAGGCTGGGTCAGGTCTGTTAGATCTCCCTGCTCATGGAGACAGGCACATCCATCTGGCTTCCCCAGAGACTAACAGGATGGAGAAATCATGACAGATATTAAACCTTTCAAAGAGACTATTTTTTAAATAAAATCTCTTTCTCCTTATGCTATCCTCTAATAATGAGTAGCAATCATTAAAATAATGCCAATAAAGTGTTACTTAATTTTGTGGTTGTAATGGATGGACTAGCAAGTGAAATATCTTGGGTATATCATCACTAATTTTGCAATTGGGACAAACTCTTTGGCAGTATATGAGGTAATGAAAGTTCCTGCTTCAAGCTATATTGATTCTCTTTTAATCTTCATTTAAATATTTGGATGTGGTATTTCTAAGCACGTTCCAACTCCAGAAATGCTATGTTTATCTGATAATAAGTGCATCCATGGGGAGCTGGTTACAATTAAGAAGCATACCTGTTGATAGAAGATTAAAGTGTGAAAATAAACTTCTATAATTTTAATTCATTTAAACAATATGGTGATAACGTGTTAATAATCATACTGTAAAGTGGATTTGTAAATTGACTGAATCCATTTTTCTTTTTTTATTATTCCTTTTCTTTTTTTTTTTTGTGGGTACCGGGGGTCGACCTCAGGACCTCATGTGCCAGCAGGCACCCATGCCGCTGAGAGATATCACTGGCCCTTTTTTTCGTACGTGGGTTCCAGGAGTCAAACTCCGGCCCTCACGCTTGCTGGGCAGGTGCTTACGCCACTGAGCCATATCACCGGCCCTCCTTTTCTTTTTTAAAGCGTTGCTTAAATTTAAACTGTTGTTCAAAGTCCAGTGTTAGGGACCAGAATGTGAACATTTTTTCTGATTAAAAAAATGATTTTTAGTATTCATCTATAATCCTTCTTGAAAGAATAGCTTAATACTGTGTGCATGGTTTTCTAAATCATAAACACTTGCTATTTGTAAGTATGTGAGTATAATTGTGAAGGCGCCCATAAAGGGAGCCAGTCAATCGGGTTGATTGGGAGGCTGTGGAAAATAATCTGGCCAAGGCCAATCCATCTCCATACAAGTGGGATTTTTATATTTAATATTAAAAACAACAAAATAGGCTCCATTTACAAAGGAACTACAGAAAGGCCCAAATATAGATGGCTGAAAAAAAATGATGAAGTAGTCCAATAATTAAAGGCTAGATCAACATGTCATTTTCCAACATCTTTTGCAGTATTTCCAATTGGAGCTAATAATTTCATAAACCGGATAATTAAAAGTACAGTCACATGGTAAATATATAAAAAAGGAAGTTCTGATTTTAAACGGTTTCTCAGGAAGGGGAACTCTTTGAGTGAAAAAGAATTTATGAGTAATGAGATTTAGCATATCACTAGTTTTATCTAAAAATAAAGCAGGAATAATTAGTAATAATAGAGCAAATTAATAATATAGCAAAATAATATATAGCAAATATATTTTCTAAATAAATAAAAATGTATTATAGATATGCTAAATAAATAAAAATATATTTAATATATTTGCTAAGTAAAATAAAATCATATAGCAAAAATTGGTAGTTAAAAATATTCAAGGACTGGATACCTTAGAGTCATGATTAATTGTAATATTAATTTTAAAGCTGAATAGTGACTCAAAAAATTAAGAAAATCAGGAAGAAAAGAATAGAAGGAAAAAGTGGAAATAAAGCTTTTGTAAATAAGGAGGGGACAGGGCTTAAAGGAAGAGGAGGGGATGAGGAAAATATGTGGAATCAAGGCACATTATGTACTGGTCCAAATTCCCTATGATGAATGTGACCATTATGTATACCTAAAATGTACCAATAAAATTAACTTTCAAAAATTTGTTTAAACTGGGCGTGTGGCACATGCCTGTAATACTAGCACTCGGAGGCTAAGGCAGGAGGATTACCATGAATTTGAATCCAGCCTGGGCAATATAAGTGAGTTAAAGGCCAGCCTGCACTACATAGTGAGACCCTGCCTCAAAAATTAAATAAATAAAATATTTGTTTATTATTCTTAGTATAAAATGTGTTTTTTGTATACAACTAGATAGTAAGTATTTTGATATAAAAGCGTTACTTATCAAAGTAAGCATTTTGATATAAAACTTGACAACTTTGTTATTTATAGTTGTATTTGTGTTAAATGAGGAACGTATTGAACAACATATTAATTTATTAAAAGTAGCTTCAAAATCCTACCCAAGGAACCTAATTATGTTTTGTATTTAAGTTCATTGACATTAAAATTTGAATATTTAATGATAATGTTTTGCTTTAAGTTTATTCTGTTGCCCATATTTCAGCAATTGATAATGTGGTTTCACGTAAAATCAGTGTTTTGAATCTTTTAAATTTTTCACTTTAAGGAATTCTGAAGACAAAGACATTCAATAGAGGAATCTAAACTACCTTATTTTTATATTATTAACTATTTTGTTACTGTTAATATATCAACCGGGAACAAGGAGCACATTTTATTAATATTACATACCTAAATAGCTAGCTATTTTATAAATAATAAATGCTGTAAGAGTGTACATTTTTGTGCAGGAACTTTGAAGTGTCATAAATGAGCTAAAAAAAGAATTTCATGAGTATTACTAAATGCTTAGAAGATTTATGGCATAGTCACCTGAACTGGTAGAGATTAAAATTAGGACAATATGAAGTAAAAGATACAAAAGCTTAGTTCATCAAACACATTCAAGGTTTTGGAATGACAAAGAGTTGTCTCCAGAAGGCAGAAAGTCTCTTTTTCAGCTGAGTACCTGAGAGTCACTGCTACCACGGGGAGCTCCCCTGTCCCCTCTGTCCCACTAGGAGTACACAGCCTGTCTGTTGCCTCCTTCTTAGATCCCTGTTGCTCTCTCTCCAGCTTTCAGTCACAGCCAAACACTGGTCGTAATTAAACCAAGGGGATTGACATTCTCTCCTAGGTACTTAGAATGCTGTACCAAGAGCATTCTCAGACCGTGCCAGCCAGGGAACAAGACACTGCTTTTCCCATTTTGGGATTTCTTTCTACCCTTGTTTTGTAAGCAGGGAGAATGTAACAAACTAAAACTTGCATTCCCACCAGCACAACGTAGCTCCCCATTCTTACACCTTTATGATTGTTGGAATAACTTTCAAGGACATAATTCTTTAGATCGAAAAAAGAAAAAAAGATTTTTATTGCACAATTTTAAAGGTACATACTTCTGAAAACATTTTGCTGTTTTATACTAATCAATGTGGTCAATAGAAGCACACTGTGCATTTGAATCTTTGTTCAGACATCAAATCTCCCACTTTTATTTGTGTAAGGTGACTATAACAACTAGTTTATTAGCTCCATAGTTAGAAAATAAGCATTTGATTAAAAGAGATCCAATTGTGTGTTGAACTTATTAGGTACTGACTTCAGCAAGATAGTCTGACTTTCTAAATCTTAGTTTAATCTTGAAAATGTGAGTAATTGCTGTCACAACTGTCATTTTGTAATGACATTTGTCATTTTATAAATGCGGAAATGATGTTAAGTACTTAGGAATCTGACAAGCTTATACAAAGTACTCAATAAGTGCAAATCAGTAACACTAAAAATGATTTTATAAAAATGATTTTGCCACTTTAGAAGCATCAGGAAATTAATATTTTTTTTTTTTTTGTGGGTACCGGGGGGTCGACCTCAGGACCTCGCGCGTCAGCAGGCGCCCGTGCCGCTGAGCGATATCACCGGCCCCTTTTTCGTATGTGGGATCTGGGAGTCAAACTCGGGCCCTCGCGCTTGCCGGGCAGGCGCTTAAGCCACTGAGCCATCTCACTGGCCCAGGAAATTAATATTTTTTAATTTAAGAAAATATTTTAATTTTTTAAAACTTAAACTTCATTAAAATATTGTGGATAAAAGGAATTGTTCTTGAAGTAATACTGAAATTCATTTTATAATGAGGATTAAAATAAAAATGTCATTGGTTTCTTTCTATACAAAGTCTTGCTGATTCTTTTCCTTATGAAATTTATTTTCCCAGAAATATGATTGAAGAATAGAAATGATGGAAATGATATAAAACTATTTATTACTTTTGTCATTGAATTTACTTAGTTTGAAGGTACAAAGTATACAGGGTTTTAAAGCATAGTTCTTAGAACTCCAAGTGCCTCTGTTTATCTTCAGATTTTTTCTTTGCTTCCCTCATCATTATGTACATTCCTATTATTTGCTGCTGACTGAGTGTCTCAACCTTGCCTGACATCTCGGGTTAAATTAATTCTATTTAGAACTTAAATGACATATGAACTAGGTCTGAAGGATAAGTAGGAGTTTGTCAGACTAGGTACAAATGAATAAAAACTATAATCTTATCAAAGGTGGAGAGGAGGGAAAGAATCCCGTTTGTGTAGGAAACAGGGTCTTCTAAAAGGTGATTGGGTGTGGAAATTATTAACATTCTTGGGTGGCGAGACTGGTTTATGTTTTGGAGGACTTTTTTTTTTTTAAAGACTTGATGGTTTGTCTTGGTTTATATTATAATCTCTGATGGCTGATCATTTTGTTGCCTTTTGCTTTGTTTGTATTGTAACCTTAATAATATGAGTTTTTCTTTCTCTTTTGATTGGGCACTGGATAGAGAACACATGGGCAACAGTAGGAAAAATGGACTGAAAATTAACACAACATAAATGGAAGAAGAATAACTAGGCTTTACTTACAACACTAGAGTGGGTAATTGTTGGGAATTTGATCTGAGAATTGAGTAAAGGGGCTGGTTAAATAGACATTTTACAGACCACTGCTATACATTTGTGACTGATTGTCATGTGATTGGAAGTGGATCTGGTAACTATGGAAAGACACAACACACTGTATTTTGTTTTGTTTTAGTTTAGCAATTGTTAGGGTGAAAAAATTATTTCTTTCGCAAACTAAAATAGGAAAAGAAAATTTGTGGAGTGGGAGAGAATTATAGGTTTAATTGGAGACAATATTGAACAAGGTGGCACACATGAAAATCAGAATAACATTAGGCAGCATAAATATGAGAGTTTGACTCTCAGGTAACTAAGAAGAGTAAAAAATACTTAAAATATATTTTGTTGAAATTAAAGTTAAGATGCATTCATGTAGACACCTAAGGGAGTAACTCTATTAGTTGCATGTTACTATCAATTTTTTCTTAAATGCAGAAATTCCTTGAACTAATAATTTCTAAATTATCATCTCTTAAACTTCTCGATTCTTCACTCAGGCCCAGGCACATTCTCTTCTCACCAATGGACACCTGCTATTCTTGAAACTTAATTAATATTTTCTTATTCTTAAGGTCTTCTCTGGCTGTCTAAACTATTTAACTTTTTAAATCAAACTGTTGCATATCATTTCACATTGTCAGTATATAATATTAATTGTAAAACACACTATGTATATCTGTGATTACTTTATGAGTAGTCTGAGAATAAAAACTATCTAGTTTCATCCTCATTTTGCTCCTAATATTGTATGTAATCTGATCCAGATTTTTTCCTTTCCTTCCTTCCTTTCCTCATTGTTTCCTCCCTTCCTCCTTTCTTCCCTCCCTCTTTCCTTCTCTCCCTCCTTTCTTCCTTATTTGCAAGTATATTAGTTATTCTCTCAACTCTGAGATAAAACTCCTACAATAATTTAAAGGAGGATACGTTTATTTGGGGCACAATTTCATCAGGTTCAGTCTGTGGTGACTGGCCCCAAAGTAGAAATGGTATGGTGAAAGGGCACTGCAGAGGAAGATTGCTCAACCTATGGTGCCCAGGAAGCAGAGAGAGAAAGCGGGCACCCAGTTCAAGAACATAACCTTATACCTCATGTCCCCAGGAAGCCACCCATTCTGACCAGGCCCTGCCTATTAAGAACACATTCAGCTATGAATTATTAATAGGTTAATTCCCTGCTAAGCATAGTGCCCTTAAAATGTAATCACCTTCCAAAATGTTTACCTCTGAACACATGAGTATTTTGGTGGGACATTTTAGATCTGAGCTATAACGTGAAGTAAATAAAATATTAAAGCATGAATGGAAAAGTTTTCTTTTGATATGTCCTAATTTTCAAGTTCCAATATGATAATTGGAAAGTAAGATTTTGTTACTGTTTAAAAAGAATGTTGAGTCTATTAATAACTTTTTATATCACCAGTCTTTTCTATCTATCTATCTTTCTTTCTTTCTTTCTTTCTTTCTTTCTTTCTTTCTTTCTTTCTTTCTTTCTTTCTTTCTTTTGGTACTGGGAATCGAACTCAGGACCTCACACTTGCCAGGCAGGCAACTTTCTGCTGAGCTATATCACTGGCCCTCTCTTATAACTTTAATCCAATTCTCACACCACTTTGAAACACACCTGCCACCCACTCTTCCTTTTTCACTCTTTTCTGCCTAGTTGAAAATTTAAACTCTGAGCTTCTGTTAAAATCCTTTACTTTTGAGTGGAGAATAAGGCATTCACTTAACTTTTTAGCTTTTTCTACATGATTCTAGGGCACTTTCCAGCCAAAGGGGCCTATTCACATTTTAACAAACACATTCATAATTTCACAATACCATGCATTTTATTATACACATATTCGGTAGTGTCCATGAATACTCTGTCAATTTTTACTAGGCTCTGAGGATAAACATTAACATGAATTATAATTTTGATGTTATTTCCCTCTTTAAAACACTCTGTCCTGTAAGAGTTGCTTATTAAAATCTTTAAATCTTTGTTCAAATGTCAGTTTGTCACTGAGCCTATCTCACTTACCCTCAATAAATTGTTATCACTCTTTCACATGAGGTACCTCAAACCTCAAATAACCTCTGCTTTTTCTTTTTTCCTCCAGATACTAGTGTTTTAACATGCCACATAATGTACTGATTTATTATGTCTATTAAATATTATTTGCCAGTATGTAGTTGAATGGAAACTCACAAGGACGGAAAGCTGGGATCATTCAAAAATGTATCCCGATTCCCTGGAAGTAATAACATTCAGTAAAATGTCCTGATCAACTCTGAACTCACAAACTGCACTTTACGTAACACTTTTCCTATGCCTCTCAAGGACAAAACAAAACTTTCCTTTGCTCTTCTTATTGAATTAAAATCTCTGCAATGTTAGAAAGGTGTTGTTCATATTTGCTTCATCTATTGCATTTAGCTCATTAGTTTAATAAATAGCAAATAATTACTGAAGAAATTCAATGAGGATAAGATGCTGCGATGTACTATATTGCAAAGATGTTCCTTATCTATTCTTTTCAAAACTTGTGGCCCAGTCTGGCTTGTATAAGTCTTCATTTTGTTCATTCAGCTATTAAAATTTGAATTTAGTGTACCAGAGGATTTTCTAAAATTAGTCAAGTGGGTGATTTGTTCTTTCTGATCCGGTCAAGTGTTGTTTGATGTGAACTATTTTCCAGTCATTCTGTAGACTGAGATAGAGCTTCGCTTAGAAGGAGGGTTCCAGAAGCTCCAGGATTTGCTAAAGGAAAGGAAACAATATAACAGATGCTCTTTCCTTCTTTAGAGTCACAAACTAAACCATACTATTCAAAATTAAAGTGTGGAACTACCATAAATGTTGGACAGTTCTCCTAATATCCAAAACTAGGCTGAAAACATAAGATGGGAAAAATGCTTTACAGGGTTTTCAAACGGAAAACTGTGCTTTCTGTTTCTCTGGCTCCCCACCCCCTGCAGTGGTAGACACTTTTATGCACCAGCACTCAAGCACAGCCTCTGACTTCAGGTGCATTTGCCATTTTCGGAATGTGCTGCCCTTGTTTTGTTAGCCTCAGCATTTTCAAAAAAACCTCACTTCGCCCGTGGTGCTTGTGAATATATCACTGTCCACCTCTTTTGCCTTTTGTATTTACCGTTGTCTTATGCTTCAGCGTTTCGGATGCCCTTGAGAAGCCATATCCAGCCTTTACATTTGAAAGAGTGCCAGCTCATTTAATCAGGCTGTGTTTGAGAAGCATGGGTGAATTTATTCTATCTAACATTTAATAAAAAATAAATTAAAAACGTGACTTATGCCATGACACACTTAGCATTACCCTTCCATGTTTAAATTTGGGAGTTGTCAGGACCCTCCCCAGTCTAGAAACTGACAAGTTATCAATCTAGTGCGTGGGTGACAAGGCCTCTGATGTCTTCCCAAGGCTCTTGTTTAATAATTAATTTTTCATTGCAGACATGTTCAATAAATGGATTACAAAATTTAAGCCTGTTTAAAAGGTTTTAGAAATTCATTATTAGTTTTAAAAGATGAATGCACAAATTAACCATCCATTGATAGATGAGGCATAGCAAATATACCCAGGTCCTTTGTGGTTTTAGCCTATATATACACACACAGCACAGAGCAGGATGAAAAGTCAGGACAGTTTTGTACATAATGTCACTGAATCATCGAGGAAGTGATTCTTTTCAAAGGCGGCTCAAAAAGGGAGATCAGATGACAAAATTGGGCTTTGAACCTTTACTCTTTGCTGTTGCTCTCAGAAGTCCTCTATCATCTAGCCTCTGAACAGGCCCAGTGCTATTTCTGGAATCAGTACCTCAGCTCCAGTTTTCCCACAGAGTAATATTATGATTTGAAATGAAAAAAATCTTATCAATGATCACATCTTGATTTCCTTGATTACATGTCAGTGCCTGCTATTAAGCTGTGTTTGTCAGTTCCAAAGTCAACAGATTCATGAATCCTTGGACTGCGGCTCTGTAAACTGCACACTCCCTTATCACCTCGCTTCCTGTTAGATTCTGGGAATGCAATGTCCAGAGAGAGGAAATTAGCTTCACCCTTCTTCCCTTCCAAGTCACCCAGGTAGTGGCACTTTGTCCGGGCCCCAGCGATTTTCTTAGGTTGCAGTGCTGGTTTCTTTTGCAATAGTGGGATATACCTCACCATACCCCGTTGGAGTCGCCAAGAGTAGCCAGGTGCTGTCCTCTTTCCAAAAATTTGAGTCAGAATCCTCTGGGTCCCTCTGCCAGATTCCTAACTTCTGATAACCCTGAATCTTTCCTTTGTTTCCTGAACTGTACAAATGTTCAATCTTTTTCACAATTTTTCATAAGTATGTTACATCAGAGACTTCTTTTCCCTTTCTTCCTTATCCTAACCTTTTTACTGATAACTTTAATTTTCCAATACCTGATTAACAATTCCCTGTCTTAAATTCTCTGTTAAAGAACTACCATGATTTCTGTATTGCCAACGTGATCTACACTGGAGCAAGCACCATAGAATATCAATCAATCAATTGGTCAGTCCATCAGTAAAGTCAGTTTGTCTGTAGCTTCTACAAGGACTTAATTAAACTGAGCAGTTACAGAATTCTGATGTTTTACCTCAGGTCATTAGAAGTACAGTACACATAATTATACTATATATAATTTTGATAGTTATTTTCTAAATCAGATTTTCAAGAGTTTACATTCCAGTTTACTAACTTATTAATTACTTCCCTCACACACTTCTAGTTTTCCTATGTTTCTCTTGCATTTTAAACCAATGTGAGAGGAAGGACTGTGTCATAGTAGGTACAGCTTGAGAATCTCTTTCCCTATTAGCTGTTATGCAAGAGAGGGGATCTGCTAATATAGTTTCCTTACTTCTGCTCTTTCATGCAAATGAGAAATTCAGAAAAAAATCAGATAAGTTTCCCTCCTCTCATTAATTTCTTAAATCATGATACTAAAAATTTTACTGTGTAAAATTCTTGCTGTAACTTCATAGGCATGCCTCAAAATATACTTAACAATGTCGATATTAGGAATTACTCTAAATTTTCTGAAATGAAATTAAGATAAAGAAACCACCTATAAATATATAAAGAAAGACAGAATGATTGATGTTTCTGTATATATTTTATAGTCAATATCCAATGTAACTTAGGAAAATAAACAAAACCATTTTCCATGGTTAATTATTGTATATACATATATATGATGTTTGAGATGTTTGCTGTATACCTCGCCCAGTCTTCCTCCTTCAGCCTCTTAAATATTGATATTACAGGCATCCAACACCATGTCCAGCTCTCTTTTTAAATAAACATTTCCCATATGACTGCTATGTATTACATGATGAACTAGACACTAATTAAATATTATAGCAGGAAATTATTTTTGGAATCTTTCTTAAAAAATAACTAGGGTTAGTAATACCTGTTTTGTGAGAAAGTTATTTCATTAAGACTGAAATTATTTGTTGGCCCTCTACAGTTCATGTAAGGTAAATATCTAAATTTTATTGGCTCAAATTTAAAATATTTCCCTTCTTTAATATAAAATACAAAACACATTCCTCATTTAGTATGAAGCATATCTAAACGTATTTTCTTCCTTGATGCATTTTTTAGGATTCAAAGCTTTAAGTTAGTACTGACTTTGGATCCAGAAGATTTTTTTTTTTTTTTTTTTTTTTTTTTTTTTGTCTTTTGGAGACAGGGTTTCACTATTCCGTTCAGGCTGGACTTGAACTCAGTTTGTAGCCCAGGCTGGCCTCAAACTCTCAGCGATCCTCCTGCCTCAGCCTCCCTAGTGCTGTGATTACAGGTGTATGCCACCACACCCAGCCATCTTTTCTCATTAGTATGTGTTTGCAATTCATACAGTTTACAATCATCTTGAGGAGTGGTTACATGTACACACTACAGCTTGTTTCTTGTTTTTAAAATATCCCCCTTCCTCCTCCTCCTCCTCCTCTTCTCCTATCCCGTTTTTTGTATTTGTTGATATTGTCTTAGCTCATCTATAGTGTTTACATTAGTTAGGGATATTAGGTTCCTGAACATGACACATCTTTATTCTTATTTCCCCTTCCCCTCCTCCTCATCCCTTACCCTTGTTCCCTTGGATGGCTTCTCTATTGGAAGAGATCTGTATGCTGCTTTTTGTCTTTTGAGGCAGGCACTTTAATCAGTTCAGTCTGTTGCTATGACTAGTCCAGGCTTGTTCTGGGTTTTATATCTGGAATTAGTCATTAATTAGCCAGTATTTTTGTACCACCCACTATAATCATCTAATAATGTCAGGAAGTTGTGAAGTGGAAACAAAAAATAAGAAAAGAGCTCATCTTTCAACAGGAATGTAGAGACAGTATATTAAAGAATAAATACATTAATATCACAAAAGAGTTACAAAAGTTAAAGAGAAGACCCTTGCTTAGGTAAAAGTCAGGTTGGTTCACTGCCAAAGAAAACAAATATATTTCTGAAAGCTTGGTGTGAAGGTCAATTTGCCACACTCTTACTGGAGGAAATACATAGTTTCCCCAATACCAAGCTAGATTTCCTTTCCTGTCCTTGAAACAGTGAGAGGACATTTCCTCCACTGTAACCCCACTGCAACAATAGGAACTACAATACAATCCTACTCAGAAAATAGCTGATGATAAATGTATCAGTAGAGATGATGGGAGGATTTGTTTTTGTTAAGAGGGTATTTTCTAGGCCGGTGATATGGCTCAGTGGCATAAGCACCTGCCTGGCAAGTGTGAGGTCCTGAGTTCGACTCCTGGAACCCACATTAAAAAAAAAGGGGAGGGTATTTTCCTACTTTCTTCTGAATTCTCAGGTTATAATCTGCTCACTGCTGGATCATTCAAGGGTCATACATTTATGTTTAGGTTACTAATCACTATTTTAATATAGTTCTCTAAAATTTTGGAGGTTATGACACTATTTTCATCATAGCATTAGGCAAAAATATTTATTACATTTAAAGCAGATTTAAAACCTCAACAATTAATAATATATGGTTATAAATAAAAAATACTTTAATATAATAATCTGTCTTCTTAGTCTGAAACATTCAGCATGAGATTCTGTTAACCAAGGGGTATTCTCTAGCAGTTTTTATATCACTTTTTCCTCTCCTTCATTTCCATTTGTATTTATGCTAGTGAAACTAAATAATCCTTTATGGCAACACTATTATTTTCTCTTAAGGAAATATTTTAATTTCTTCATGAAAATATTCTTCAATTTACTTCCAAAATAAATTATTTGAATTTTTGTAGGGAAGTTTTATTTTTTGTTTTCATGTCAGTCTCATTCTTTACATTCACTTAATATTGTTTTGCAGACTTGAGTTCAGGTGAGAATGTTAATAGAATTGAGAAGCAATTAAATGGCACTGAATAACCTAATTTGCAAAAAACTAAAAAAAGCATGCTGAGTTTATTAAACAGGAGTAAGGCAAAATTATGCTTAAGGGTAATACATAACTAAAGAAAATAGTTTATTTTAAAGTCTCTCTCTTTCTCTCTATATATTTTTTTTCTATTCTTAGGAAGATATATAAGAATACAAATATCTTCCTAAGAGTGTTTATTCTTTCAATAACATATACAGGAGATAGTTAATATTGGTAAGATAAAATTAATCATACACTTTGTCTTGAAATATGTGATCATATACTTCGAAAGATTACTAAACTTGCCCTTGTCTACTGCAATGGGAAAAATGTGCTTTATCAGCCTTTTTCTTCTTATAGTGTTTAGATACTTAATGGACTGTTCTTGTGAAATTGAAGGTACATCTGCTCATGTATTGGAGTTCCTTCTTGATTCTCCCATGTATGTACAGAGACTATAAACCAAAGACATGATTCAGGACCTTATGTCCTAGAAAAGTGAGAAGAACATATAAATGAACTCGAGTCCTGATGATATTTGTAGCGGAAAGTTAAAGTCAATGCCATACTTAACATGAGCACTAATATTGTAAATCTTCATCTAAGTCTCTGGAAAAGAAAGTCAACATTAAACAATAACAAGAAATCCAAACTTCAGTGGGTGATAATATTCAATATCTACTTTCATAGATACCCTCTGTAGTAAACTTACTTTTGTCCTGAAAAAAATAATTCTCTGTTATAAAAATGAGGTTTCTTTTTTGTCAAAGTTAGGATTAAATAGGAGATGGAAGGGGGAAACATATTAGTTATCTAATTAAAAACAAATGTATAAAATAGAAGTAAACACTAAACTTGGTATTTTATTAGAAATCCACTTTACAGACATCGTCCCTCTTCAGAAATGTGAATTCTCTTTGAATATGTGTGTGAGAAATTGCTACCAATTTTGCTTGGCACTAAACTGGTTCCTGAAACTGATTTCTTTTGGTTCTCACATTTGATTAAATGTCACAAATGTTATGTCCTTCTGAGGGAAAGATAGAGCTGATGGGTCATTTTGTCAAGTACTGTTACTACTGAGTTTTCACCAGCCTGGCCAAAGCTGAGGCTTGGGATTTGTAGTTTATAATTGTTTAAAATATTCTGAGTTGCAGAACTTTATCCAGTTATGCCTCATAATAGAGAGATATACAAGATCACTATTTTGAGCATCCTTCATTTTAGCTATTAATTTCATGGAGGCCTTCCCTGCACTATTATCAAAATATGCTAAGGAGTTACAAACTTTGCAAACAGTTATACAAAAGTCCAAACAAGAAAACAAACACAAGGAAACCAGCAGTACTTTTTCCATCTAAAATAATTAATATCTTTTTATCTTTAAAATTACTGATACATTTATTATAGTGCTATCGCCTGATAAATTTATTTTTTACCAGTCTTTGACATGATACTTCAGAGTGTTTTATTCATTTTTATTCTTTTTTTTCCCCAAGAAAATGGCCTGGGTTTCTAGCAGCACAGTAATTTTGAGTTGCGGTACAATGCAGGTGAAATGTAGCCCTTCTTGCTCAAGTTTTTAGGACCCCTTTGTGCAAACACTTCACTCTGTTCTTTAATATTCTGTGAGAGTCTGAGGAAATGGCTGCTATACCAAGTGCATAGTCAATTAGACACTCTGTCACATGAAGTGAGAATGTAAATTTTAACAATAATTTAGATATCTAAAATAATTCACAAGTGCACAGGATTGTTAGTTCATTATTTATGAATAAAGTGATTTAGAACTGAAGCTGAGATGAAAGTCTTTCTGGTAAAGAGGTTGAATAAAAAAAAGACTTAAGGGCATGGAGTGATTTCATAAAGTGCTATTTCTACCATCAGGAAGTGGCATTCATTACTTGATAAAATTAGTTGAGGGATAAATTTTATTCTGTTTCTCAAAGAAATGTATTTGTAAAAGCACAGGAAGCAAACCACTGGAAAAATGAAATTAAACTGTACTCTATTTAATGGTTGCAGTCTCTGTATTGAGGAACTTGTCTATGCCTCAAGACTGGCAAGGTCATGAAACAAAAAAGACTGAGAAATTGGCACAGACAAGAGGACATTGTGGACATTTGACAACTGGAGTTCAGTACATGGCACCTCTTTATTAAGACAACAATGATTATCTGATTTTATTAAAACCTGTGGTATTTTGGCTGGCAAAATACGAAAATATTTCTAGATAAATTAACAAGTGATATCCATAAACCACGGACACGAATTTTAAAATATTTTACATTCTAATTGTTCTATGTTTTATCTTATTTCAAATGATAATCACAATCAATTGATGATCTGTTAACACATTGAATATTTATACCAGTACTTATTCATCATGATTGGGAAACAAAGATTTTTAATTCCCATTCTCTAAAATTCTTCCTCATGCATGCATTCTCTTTGTAGTCTCATTGCAGTGGTTTAACCAAGTTTTTGTCCATGAGAATCTCTTTTACATTTTATATCATTCGTTTGTCCAGATTGGCTTCCCACAATCTCCTCTGGAGTCACAATCAGTCAGAGAGCTTTGGATAAGGTTCGATCACCATTGCTCCCTAGTAATGCTAAAGCTATGGGCAAGTCATCTAATAGATGATTATCTCTATTGGGTCTGTAGCTGAAATTCTAATTCACAGTAATTCTTTCCTCGTTCTTTCATTTGTATTCTTGCCCAGTTCCTTCATTTACAGTACATATGGGAAATATTGTTTTCGTTCTTACTTTCTAAACCATTTTTTGTGCCCTCAGAGCACTATATAGAAAAAAACTCTTAAGTAATGAAAAGTCAATAAACAGCTCAAAAATCTCTGTCATCCTTTTGTGTCTTGGAATGTCATACCTTGTCCAACTTCTTTTTGAACACAAAATTCACACATTTGCTGACTGGCACCTAGGAAAGGATTTATTACATGAACTCTTTCAAATTCATTTTTCTTGGAGTTTGAGGGTATAACAGGAATGGGAGACTGGGAAATCTGTTGTATGTGAGATTCGTTGTATGAACATCAGACTTTGTACTAGGAAGTTGTCTTTGAGATGCAGAATTTTATTTTTATCTATCAAATAACCAAATTCCCATGGCTTTAATACATATATATGTATATTATGTAGTCAGTTTTAATTTCTAGAAAAGTACAGGGCTTTACTCAGGCTTTAGAAATAAAATGTTCACTCTGAAATATTTTTGAAGAGAAATTCATGGTGTCATGGAGCACATTCTTAATTTATTTGAAATTTTTTTTTTTTTTTTTTGTGGGTACCGGGGGGTCGACCTCAGGACCTCGCGCGCCAGGAGGCGCCCGTGCCGCTGAGCGATATCACCGGCCCCTTTTTCATATGTGGGATCCGGGAGTCGAACTCGGGCCCTCGTGCTTGCCAGGCAGGCGCTTAAGCCGCTGAGCCATCTCACCGGCCCTGAAATTTTTAAATAAGACATTCATTTAAAGTTTTAAAGCCACTTCTCTTGCTTCAAATCATGAATATATATATATATATATATATATATATATATATATATATATATGTAGTCCAGCCTCTTTAGCTGGTAATTATTATTTAAAAGAAAAGTGTAAAAAATGTGGAGCATCTCTTCCAATCATGGTGCTCTAGCATCACAGCTTTGAGATTATGCAATTCTTTGCAATATAAATCCTAGCTAACAATTATTTAGTTGATTAAAAAAATAAAGAGGTGCATATTATCTGAGTCTCTTTTCATTTTGTGAATTTATTAGAATAATACACATTATGTAGGTTGTTGAATGTGGTGATTCACTAGAAAAGTGCAAAACAAGGTCAAATTGGAATGCAGATGAAGTTGTAAACTTTTAAAAGAGTCAATAAAGCAATTAATGTATCAACAGCATGTGCTATTAAGCAGTAATGTAACGATGCCACCGTTCACACCAGGGTCCTCTAGCGTTTATAAACAGGCAGGGAAGCTGAGTTTGTAGACATTTCACATGGCTGCTGCAGAAAAATACCACCATTTAGTCTTGGAAAAATTAAATTCATTTCAAATATTTCCAAGAGGCTCAAAAGGTACATATTATAAAGCATACTTTGAATAATATTGAAACATCCAATATATAAATAAGAGTCATTTTTAAAGTTTACTTTCTAAATTATAAAGCCAATACAAAATATTGTAATATACTTACATAAAATTGAAGAGAAGAAATTAAAAGTCAAAATCTCTGCTCTTTCCAATACCATCTGATAGAATTAGCCTTGATTAACTATTAAGTTTAAAATATTCTCTGAGTTTTCCTGCCTGTGCTGCTATGTATTCCTATATAATATAAATGATACATGCCTGGCTTATTATATAGCATGGATATCATATTATTTCTATTTTTCAGCAGATTTTTTTCTCTATATCATTCAATCATGTGTTTTTTTACAGTTAATTTGGAATACTTCATATACTGAGACTAAAACAAATCATCTGGTGGAACAGTTTATGTTAATGCATAGTGCATTTAAATTAGGTAAATGTTTAGTGCATTTGAAAATATCTTAGTACATATTTTTATGCATCCCTAGCTATCTTAGATTAAATACCCTTAAAAAGCTGTTGGAAAATCACTATTGAAGGTCATTACAGAACATTTTAAAAGATGCTTAGTTAATTCAAATTCCCAGAATAAAAATATGCACCTAAATGTCATTCCTTTCAGCATTAAATTTGTAAGTGGACTACTTAGTGTTTGGACTTCATTTCCAAAATGACATTTTAAAGTAATATCAAGTTATCCTGAATTCTGTGCTCCAAATAAAGGATATATTGTTCAGTTGCATTTGTTTTTTCATGATTATTTATTCATAAGAAAAGGCAGGAAATTCTTGTCTCCATTTTGGTTGATGTGATGAAGAGGCCTTACAATAAAATAGACGCTATGTAAATTTATGAAGTTTTAGATCACATTCACAATGAAGAGATTGGATGCAGTGACTATTGACTAATGACTATTTATGGCTAGGACTGATGATCATTTTTCCATGTGTTTTTTTTTCTCACAGATTGTATACAGAGTGCTACACTGCATTGAAACTAAAGAGCATGACACACTCTAACCACAACATAGAAACACACACAGATATACAGCTAAACATTTATTTCACTAATTTATATACTTTTGTAGCTGAAAAATGATAAACTGTTGTCAGTCACCCTATAATTATTTTTATAGAACTTAAACAGCACAGCAACTGAGTATCCTTACATGAATATCAGCCTTGCAAATAAATTGTGTTGATGGCTGGTAGAAATCAAAAGAAAATCATAGCCTATGAACTTTCATATAGTCAGGGTCGAAGAAACAACTCTAGGCTTGTTAACACATGAAATTTCAAATAATCTTTGAGGAAAAAATATATAAAATATATAGTTAACTATATATAAAATGTACTACATAAAATGGCTATCATATTAGGTCAGATTATGAGAACAACCTGTGTAGCATAATCATACCATTTAGTTGTAAGTTAACTTTTACTAATATTTTTGTAATTATTTAGGTTTTTGTATTGCTCTAAATGCCCAAATATATTTTTCTATTCCTTCAATAAGGATAAGCTTTATTGACCAGGGCTGATCTTGGAACTATAGTAAAGAAGACAATCATTTTAAACAACTTCATCTTGTAATAATTACATATACAGCATGTAAAAGATAAACAAGAAATAATAAAGACTATATAATACAGAATAATGTATTGTCCAACTGGATACAATTTTTGAGAATATGAAGGTAAAACTGAGATATGAATGAACCAGATAATTATTAGAAGAAGCATTTTAGTTACGAAAAAAACCCAGCAAATATAAATAACCTGGGGCAGATATTTTCTTGGCAATTTGGAAGACTGGGCTGCAGCCACCTCAGTGGGACCAGGAATAATGAGGTGGACAGGTCTGTATATATAGAAGACCTTTAAATCAACCCTTGAAAACAATAAGGAAACATTTTAAAAACCTAATTATTGTTAAAAACAGAAAGAAAATAATTATTCTATTTTATAAAAATACTTATAATTTTTTATTTTGCTAAAAGAAAATATTTAATGTTATTTAGTAGAGAACATTTTGATGGTACTTTTTAACTATACTTAAATTATTCCCTTAGTTCACTTACATAGACAGATTTTATTTTCATTATTTACTTTCTTTTTTTTTTAATTTGTTTTTTTTTTAATATGCAGGTACCGGGAGTTGAACTCAGGACCTCGCTCTTGCCAGGCAGGTGCTTACGCCGGTAAGCTATATCACCGGCCCTTATTTACTTTCTTGAGTCCAACCAACCTGTGGTTCATTTTAGAATTAGAGTATTGAGGGCCAGTGAGATAGCTCAGCGGCATAAGTGCCTGCCTGGCAAGCGCGAGGTCCTGAGTTCAACTCCCAGAACCCACATACAAAAAAAGGGCCAGTGATATCGCTCAGAGGCACGTGCGCCTGCTGGCGCGTGAGGTCCTGAGGTCGACTCCTGGTACCTACAAAAAAAAAAAAAAAAAAAAGAATTAGAGTGTTGAAAAATCATAGCATTGATCAGATCCAAGTATTTCTTCTTTTATAAATGTGGAAACCAAAAGTTAGATGATTTCAATGACTGATTATCCTAGGTCAAACATTAATAAGCGAGACTCTAGAATTAACATCTCCAGAAGCTCAGGCCGTATCTTCCTTCAGTACACACAAATCTCTTATTAACACAAGAGGTGGAAAAGTGTTTGAAAATTGGACTCTAGATCTCCTAATAGCATATGACAATTTTTATGAATATTATAATGAATGACATAAATAATTCTTAAAACAACTCTGATAGGTGGAAAACAGTATCCCAGTCATTTATAAAGTACATTAATGAATTATTTTCTTGTTATTAGTGTAACAATATGTGGATTCTGAGTTACTTTAAAAAAGTTTCCTCAATCTTAGTTTCACGTTTAATAAAGTTACAAAGTTATTTACATCTACTTTCATGTAATTTTGAATTTTGTTACTTAGTTTGAATATTTATTTTTACAATGTAAATACATAAAAAGGGTATAAATTATATGCAGGATATCTATAATTATGAATGTTTGTTTCTTGCTTAAGTTGTTTTTAATTAGAATATACACAAAAAGTGGCTTTTCAATACAATGTCATATTTATTTTCATTAGATTACATCAGTGAAAACAAGAGTGAGTGTGTGAAGTAAAATTTTACAATTTCTTTTGCCAGAGTACACATTACACTTAGGTTTTAATTTGAGAATATTTTAAAAGCCATCTGCTGTATCTCTAGTCATTCTGAGAATGCAATCAGTTTCCAATTACCTTCTCAAAACAATAAAGTAAGCAGTGAATAATCCAAAGACTATTTATATTTGTCTAATTATCTTTCTATTTTCTTTTTTTCATAAACTTTCTCACACAAACACTTCAGCTTTTCTACACTCACTTTTTTCATGAATAGGAAATGAACCAGTTTCTGTCTCTTTTAAGAGTCCTAACCTTTCTAAATACTGAAGGAAAACAAACACTTCTATAATTTTAAGTAATCTGCAAATTTAATTCTACAAAGTAACATTTTAAATTTTGATAAGTTTTTCTTCTTTAAAGGTAGTAAGATCTCTGATCAAAATCTTTAGCATTTAAAGAAAAGAATGACCTTATGGAAATAAAAAATCACACCAGTAATAAACAAACAACTTGATGTCACTTCCTCTTTACTGCTTAATACTGTTAAGGTCACAAGGTAGGTAGGAACACATATGCTATCTATGTCTCTCTATTTGTAACACGGTTGCACTAATTCTGTCAGGATTACCGTCTGTGTTAGTGTGAAGTTATACCACAACTTTTAAAGTGCACCTGTGTGGAAAAACCATAGGAAGTCATAGATTGGTGAGGAAAAAAAGAACCCCACACTATTATAAACAAACAACAAAAACAAAAATACTTTTGCTCTGGCACTGGAAAAACTTCTGCCTTTTTTGATATACAAGCTTCAGTAATGACTTAAGGATTCTGCTCAGTTTCTATGCCATTTTCAGGGTTCATTCTTGCTTTGTCTCAACATGATGCATCTTGTGACCAGTTTCCCTGTCAAAGCACAGTTGCTTCCAAAGTCCTTGAGCTCACATCCCATATACTACCTGGAACACATCATCACAGTTCTTAGGCTTTCCTCTCTTTGGACCAATTTGTTCATTGGCTCATCCTGAAACTGCGGCTGGTGTCTTGGGAATGCCGTGCACCAACTGGGTTAGGCTAGGTTTTGCACCTGTCCTTAAACTGACCATTGGGCAAAGAATATGATTATATAGATTGGTTAAGAAATTAGTGCCCACTTTTGAACCCAGGGTTGGGATCACCTTTTCTAAACTCTGACAATGTGTGATGTACAACAATACCAACTCCAATAATGTAACTTATTAAAGAAGTGAAAAACAATCAGAAGTACATTTATAGCGAGAAAGAATGAAGGGAATTACTTTTTTGCTCTTTATGTTTAAACGGTCATACAAATTTTTTAATGTGCATGTATTTTATGTTTTAAAAAGTTCTTCAATTACCGTCCATCAGCCCTATGTTTTGAAGTAAAAATGATAGTGAGGGTTATATTTATTACCTTATTACTCAGTAACATTTTATAAATTAAATTTTTAAGATTGGAAATTTTCACTTTGCTCAAATAAAAATGTAGAAGATGTTTAATACCAATATTATTGTATTTAATACAGAATATAGTAACTTTATACCTTATATTATATTAATAATTTTTTATTTAAAAATACCATTTTTACAACATATATAATTCTTATTAAATAATATTTAATACAAAACAATTGGTACTACATTTTTTCATGGAGGTTCTTTTTAAAACAAACTTGTAAAAAACTTCCCTAGCTGGACATGGTGGGACACACTTATAATTTCAGCATTCAGAAGGCTGAGGCAGGAAGATTGCCACATTTCGAAGCCAGCCTAGCCTACGTAGTGAGTTCAAGGCCAGCCTGCACTGCATAACAAGACCCTGTCTCAAAACAAACAAACAAACAAAAAGAGATTGTAGCTTTATTTTATTGAATAATTTTTTTGTTACTTTTAATTGGTTTTTTGGTAATTTGTAGTTTTGTAATTTGTAATTGATGGCTTTAGAACTTCTAAAAGTTTAATGCCACCAGGTTTATGTATTAATCCAGGAAATACTTATCAAATCCTGCCATATGCAGTATATAACCAAAAACATTATGAACAAACAGAGAAAGTAATCCCATTCTTCCTTGACTTCTCATTCTAATGAAGAGACAAACAATAAACATAACAGATAAATGAATAGCATATCAATCATTTTATGTGCTATTAAGAAAATAAAGGACAGTACATGGATAGAGGACAGGATAGTGGGTACAAATGTGAATTAGGTGTGTAAAGACTTCTTGATAAAATGAAATTGAAGTTACGACAGAAATAAGGAAAAGGAAAAGACAATAAGTAATGGGAAGGAACATTTAGGGAACTGGTGGAAATGCTCAAGATTTAGGGAAAATTATGAGTACCATGACCCAAATCAGGAGCAACTTTGTTTTTTAAAAAGCAATAAAGGGGAGATTAAGAGAATATTCTAAGAGTTGAGGTTAGAGTCAGCAGAGACCAGAACATAAGACCAGCACAGGAGATGCATATGCAGACTTCAGATTTTATTAAAATGAAGTTATTGCAGAATTTGTAACCAAAAAGTGATGTAATATGACATATTTGAGAAAGACTACCAGGATTGCAGATTGAAAACAGACTCTAGGGATGAATATACAAATATTATGGCTTTCCTCGGACTCTCATTGTTTTACCTGAATTCCCTTGCTTAAATTCTGACAACAACCCTCTGAGGTAGACACTGTTTTCACTCCAAATTTGTACTTTAGCAGTAAATGTGAGAGAGGTTAAGTAAGTCTCCTGGTGCTAAAGCAGCAGAGCCAAGGGTTACAGGGTAGATGTGGCTGTTTGACCACAAAGCCTGAACTCGCAACTATGCTGCGGCCTTTCATGCTTTCTTATCCTGCCTCTGCTGCACGATTCAGTAACACCTGCTTAAGAGCCTATTGGCAAAACTAGTGCAGATTTAACTAAGGGACAAAAACAACCATTTTTGTTTTATTGAATATTAATTTTAGAAGCATTCTTTTTAAAATAAAGCACATCAAAAAGCCTTTTTGGGGGGCCGGTGAGATGGCTCAGCAGCGTACACGCCTGCCTGGCACGCACAAGGGCCCGAGTTCAACTCCCGGAACCCACATACGAAAAAAGGGCCGATGATATCGCTCAGCGGCACGGGCACCTACTGGCGTGCGAGGTCCTGAGGTCAACCCCCCGATACCCACAAAAAAAAAAAAAGCCTTTTTAAAATATAGTTCAAGTGAGGAAATGAGAAACATTTAAATTAGGAAACAAACTATACTTAGTGTGGTTAAATATCATAAAGTTAAACATAAATATGGAACTATAAAAATGTAAATAATTTATAGCTTATGTTATCTAGAGGATACTTGAAATTAAATAGGTATTCAGAAAAAGCTTACATGACAGACTCATAATTTTATTTTCATTTATATTTAAGGTAAAATGTTCTTTATGACTATATATAAGATGTTAATATATGTCATGCATGTGCAAGCATATGGAGTGTAGTAAATAACACAACTGGTTAAATGACAATTTTTCCCCTCAAAAATCTCTTACTGAATATACAATGTGGCAACTTGTACTCAAGTTGAAGATGTTTTCTTGCTTTGAAAACTATTTTCTGTCTTCAAAGGTGTATGTACATGCTAAAATACTCTATTTGAAAACTGAAATGCTAGGAATGATGAACTGATTATTTTAAGTCACTCTATTTTCTTAATACCACCTGCAGAATTGGGGTTGCACTTTTAAGGGGAAACTGTTAATGTTTTAATATTTTGATCCATTCACACACACACATACAGACATGCCAGGCATTTTGTAAGTGCATAATTTGTCATGAACTACAAAATCTCACATAGAAATACGACCAAATGCCCTCTTTTGAGGAATATCTGCTTTAATACCAATAAAGAAATTGAAATTCATTAAATGTTGTGCCTTTATTTACTTTCATCAATTTAGGCCTTTGGACCATTTATTCATGTAAAAGAAACTGAAACCAAGGAAGAGAAATATAGTAACTAGTACACTGTAAGCCCTAATCAATGAACTAATGATTTCTCAGTGCTCCTAAGATCTCATTCAAACTTGTCAAAAACTGTGAGGTCGGAGTTACTGTTGCTATTTTATAAATGAGGACGCTAACTGCTAGAAGGATTTTAAACCTAAACTTATCTGATCTCAAAGTTATGGTCTTCCAAATATATAACTTAAATGCAAAACCATGAAGGATAGAGTACAATTTAGGTGAAATTAAAGGAGAATATAGAGATGTTACTTTGATTGACACGTGTAAAGATAAAATAATGAATTTAAACTCGTTGAGAAAGAATGGGAGAGAAGAACAAAATCATTTTTCCTGACTGCTTAAAGTAGGACTCCCCTATTAGTGGCCTGCCTCTTTCTCAGAACATTCACATACATTTAAATTGACAAACACAAATAACTTTCTTTTTTTCCCATTAAGCTTTTTTTCTCTTGCAAATTGCTCAAATTTAAAGGCTAAAGGAAAATTCACTCTTGAAGAAAATGAACACAAAAATAAATTTTAAATGTGAATCAAGACAGAAAATTCATATTGTTTTTTAAAAATAGTTTGTAAAATAATTTTGTTTGAAATTTAGTAAAAAGATCATCTTGCAAGGCAAATTGAAGAACATACTTGTAACTTCCCCTTTTCCTAGAATTTCTGCTTAACCCCTATGGACTTACTGACTCTTCACAAGGCAGGCTTTGGAGAGAGCAGAACTCAGAGTACACCAGTTTCTATAGAGGTGCCAGATATTATTCAAGGCGTTTTGGAGGATGAGGAATTGGGAGGTGAGGTGAATAAGTGGCGTATACTTATCGAGGAGAGTCTGGGGTAGATAAGGGTTGAAGACAGTTTTCATATATTGTACAAATTTAGTCAAAGCAGAGGTGGCAACTTCTGGTTCTAAGTCCTCACTTTATAACCAATATTGGATTGTAATATAGTTTATGTCCAAATATATACCCATGTCTTCTTTTATAAAGTAAAAAGCAGTTCTAGCTTTTTATTTTATTTTGGAAGCACATTCTGTAGGAAAATCGGTATTTTAAGGAGTTGTTAACAAGGGATTGATTATTTTATCAGACATTTTTGTTACTAGTAAGTAAATTACTATTGGAATAATCTCTATTACTAGTCTTACCTATGTCAGAAATCATGCGGCAATATTCTATGTTAATTTTCAACCATTTGTGTTTCGGTTTAAGTATTTAATGAAGTTTGCAATTAGCAGTATGAAAAATCAGGAAAGTTGATGGGCATACATTCTATTCAGATAGTAAAGAGCTTTACCTTACAAAATAGAATTTAGTTTATAAGTTAACCACATTAACACACAAAAGTTAACTTTTGGCTAGAAATTATATAATTACAAAATTTTAATAGTATATACAAATGTTATGTTTAAATTGGATCAAGATTTAGATAATTGTAAAAGTAATAAAATAAATCTTATTATTTGGTATAATTTATATTGCCCTTAGCCTTTTTATATCTTTTTTTCTACCATATTCTGCAAATGTCTTTATGTATTTTATATCTCCTGTTAATAGATGGAAGACATAAAATATAACACGTTTAAAATAGGCAAGACACATGGAACTTACTTTAATAAGCATTGTACAAAGACTGACTATGATGGAACAAATATAGCTTCTAAAACAGCTTGGAACCAGCATGTGTGTTTTATGAGTTTTTTGTTTATTTTGTTAAAGATTTATGTTGAAGCTCACCTTAATGTTCTCTACTACTTAAAAGGTATTTCTAAAAGATTTATTTAGCAAATATTTAGCAAGCACCTACTGAGTGCCAAACAGTAAGCAAACGACTAGTACAGAAGGCAGCCAAGCTTTCTCTTAGGTGCGGTATCAGTGCCTATTCCAGATCCTGGGAGGCCTGAGGCAGGAGGATCACAAGTTCCAGTTTGAGTCAAGATGTTGCCTCAAAATAATAATAATAATAATAATAATAATAATAAAAGGGCTATGGATTGAGACATAGCTTACAGTGAAGGGCTAAATCCCAAAAACTGAAAAAAAAAAAAAAATAGACATAACGTAAGTGTTACAATTCTGAAAAGTTAATGAACAATGTAGTTTTGTGTGAGCATGCAAAGGAATATATCATTACAAATTATTGCAAGGATTACAGTGCAAAAATGTGGAATATGAAACAAGACCAAGGGACCTAGATTACATAAAATCAATAAGTATCATATAAAAAGTAACATTCAAATTAACATCTAGAGGATGTTTAGAAATTTCCAGAAGATAATGTGAGATTTAACAGATTAAAATCTGTAAGAATACATACATTAAGCAAGGTCATAGATATTTTCCTTATTTTAAATGGGAATCCAATTTAGGTCAATGAGTACCTAATTCAATTTGTCCTGTATAGGATTACCTTGTCTCACTTTTGGGAAGTGTACTTAGACTTGAGTTATACAGAATGGTGTGTGTGTGTGTTTGTGTGTGTGTGTGAATGTGTGTTGTGATCAAGATCACTTCTTGTGGGTGAGATGAGCTGGTGTGTATGATGAAGGTTTTGAATGGCCCCAGTTTTGGAATATGAACAACTGAGTAATCACTTGTTGTTATTTATTGAGATGGAAAATGAGATATGGAGCAAGTTGATGGGAAGAATGGAAGTTAAGATAAGTAAATATCACAAGTTAATATGGGTGTCATTGCCACATATATACACTTGGAGCAATAAAAATAGAATATGTCACTTCGATAAAAACAAAAACAGAATTACTCAGAGCCAAGCTGTGAGAAGTTTCAGCAGTCAGTAGTTAAATGAAGGAGAATGAGGTAGGCAAGAATGAAACAGGCAGAAGAGTAGTGGAAAATGAAAAGCAGATGGTGGAGTGAGCAGGGCCAGAGAAAAAGAGGAAGAGGAGACAGGAGAAAGGGAAAAAGGTGAGAGATTCAATTATGTTGTGCTCAACTGCGCAAAATGAGAACTAAAATGTATCCATATGACTTGAGAGCCATAAAAGTCATTGGTGGTTTTAGAAATGTAGCTTTTGAAGTCATGAAGGAAATCATGAGACTGAATTATGTGGCTTTTTCAAGAATTTGAACATGATTGAAAGAAGAGAGAGTGGATGTGATTTTGAAGGTGACAGGATTTGGTTTCTTGTCTTAAAATGAGTTACTGTTGATAGCTCATGGGTTGTTGGAATATTGCCATAGAGTGAAATGCTGAAGATTCAGAAAATATGCTTTGAGAAAATATGGGGCAGTAGAAAGGGAACGTGGCACTAGAACATAGTTGGTCATATCAACTTTCATTGGAAAGAAGTATATTTCCATCATTGTTAATGAGCAAGATAGGAAAAAGACCATGAAATTTACAGATTTTGGTGATAAACTATGAGGAAGTATTGCCTGGCTATTTTCTCAGTAAAATGTGATGCAAAGGCTCACTTTTTCACTGGAATTCATATGAATATTGAGTTACAAAACTAAAGGAAGCATCTAACTATTGTCATATGTAGCTCAATAACATGGATATATTTTGAGAAATGCATTAGAAAATTGGTTTTACAAATATCTTAGGGTGGACTTACATAAACTAGGATGGCTATGACAATACTAAGTGATACAATCTCATAAGACCCCTCTCATATATTCAGTCTGTCATTGGCCAAAGTATTTCTATGTGGGGTATTACTGTATAAGAAGTTTTCTTTAGTCCGTATTTGCATGCATCGCACATCTAAGAAACATAAAGACAGTGAAAACTCTAGGGTTTATAGCTTTATTTTTCTGTAGACTATAACCTCTTTGCTCTGGGGTATTTATACCAAGTCAGTATTTGCAACTTGTCCAAAAAAAGCCATCATTCTATGCAACGCAAAACAAGTCTGGCTATTCACAATAAGAATAAAGGAATATTTTATATTATACTTTATAAGTCAAAATGCATATATTCTTTATGAGTTTAGCCCTTATAACCATATATGTATGTATATATACATACATTTCTCACAGTAGGTAGTCAATTTAAAATGAGTCGAAAGCAATCAGTGTGTGAATGTCTAATCTTTTAGCCACAAACTTCTACACGAGGAGTTGATAAATATATTTCATGTAGAAAAAGTAAAGTAGGAATTTCTGTTAATATTTTATACAAATTTTATTTTATAAATACAAATATCTGTACAACAGATGCCTTTCAGAAGCTTGTAATGTAAAATGTTCAGTAATAGTATCTGGTTTTCTTGTAATCACACGGAAATTAAAATAGTTTTAGTTTAGAGATGGAGAACACTGAGAAAGGAGGAAATCAGTTTTGCCCTCATATTTGATTTTTGAAGTTGCATTACCCCAAATGTCTTACAAGAGCAATGTGAAAATAATAATTTAAATAGACTCCTCCTGAAAATAATTCTGTTTTTTCATGATCAATGATAATAATATTGAGAAGCAATACTATGCTAGAAGTAATAAGAATAATAATTGAAGAAAAAAATCAATAGACAGAACCTATATATCTAAAATATCACTTCCAAATCTGGTAAGTTAATCTTTCATATATTGCTTTAATGAAAATTTAAGACAGTTTTTAGAGATTTCTTTGTATTTAGGCTACAAAAAAGCTTTAGAGTACTTAAAGTATACAACAGGTATGAACAAATACCATATTTTCACTTACGATTATCAACATATGTATAGGTTACAGGCTTCCTTCAAATATTGAAATTTTGTTTTTAAAATCAGGGTTCTTTTTATTGGATGATAGCTATGATAACATAGGTTTTCTACGGTAAATCTGGTGTCATGGAGCATTTCCAGTTGAGGTGATCAGATTCCACCAGAAGCACTATTTCCCAGCACTTCTTTCTGCTAGAAGCTGAGTTCCTAGTGGAAATATTGCTATGATTAGGATGATCTGAAGTGCTCTGGAGAGAAACCTTCTGCTCAGTTACCATTCAAGCTGGAGCCTGCTATGACAGTTGTCAACAGTGCCCTTTTTGATGTCTCCCAGTTGTGTTCCATTTAGAATAAGCACTTAAAGAGACACCTGCTAGGAAAGCCAGAATAGATAAGCTGCATGATTCTGGCAAACATATGTAGACAATAATAGCCCTTTCCTACCTTGGGCAATAACTTAATAAAGCCTTTAAGACAACAGAATCTTAAGCAGTCATCCTTTTTGTTGTTGATGAGAAGGAAGGATATGGATACCAGCATCAAAACTTTCTTTGTGTGCCTACAGCTGGGATCTGGGCACTGCCATGTTATCCTGCTGCTATGCTGCTCCAGCCATATGCTCTCATTTATACTCCACCCTATGATTCAGGATGCAATACTTGCAAAATTGGCATAACGACTGTCATTACTGTACTCTAAACATCTTGCAAGCCAGATTTTTCTTCTTTCTATGAAAATTAGGCAAGATGTCCCAAGTGTCAAGCACCTAAATGGCATAAATTCTAAATGCAGAATGATATACCACTCAAAAAGATCAAAATAATATTTACTACTTTAAGTACTATATAGGGAGTACAGTGATCTCAAAAATTTATTAATAGAATGATAAATAAACTGATAAAAGCTAAGTCTATGTAGATCTCTGGTGAATAGAAGAAGTCATTTACACATGACAGACTAGGTGCATGACCATTCAGGGTAGAAAGGAGGTCACTTTTCAGAATTAGGGTAATAGTTCAGTAGAATACACAAATAAAATAGGTTCAAATTTCCAAAAGAGATGTCTGATTTCATGATTTTGTCTTTCTTCTCCAGACTTATATAATGAAAACATGGTAATGTAGATGGTTCAAAGGTAAGCAAAGACAAAAATCAATTCTTAACTCCCCAAACATGAGACTTGTCCTTTTTCTGTTGATTACAGATAAAATGTAATATCCTGGACTAGATATAGGTCATACAAATGACAAATTACAGCTTATATTTGGTTTTCCTACTTTCCTTGATTTCCAGCTTAAGAGACCTTCTTCAACCTTAGCACTATCTGCCTTGCCTAAATATTGACTCCTGTTGTCCATATTGGCAGTGAGCTTTGCTGAGTTTATCTGATATGCTTCTTCCAATAAAATGCAGTGTGCATTTTATAATGGGTATAAGGTGTGTGTTTTACAGAGGAATATCTACACTTTATTCATGAAAAATGTTTTGAAACTCAAAGAATTATTTTACTGGAAAAATTCAAGTTCTAAAAGATGCCATAGAGTAAATGAGTTTAGTTAAAGAGCTCATGGACAATCCTCTTCAGATCCTACACATAGAAGAGGTGCCTAGTGTAAATTTAAATACATCTCTAGCTCATCTCGTTTGACTACTTCTGAATGACCATTTAGTATACAGTGTGTCTACTATTTCCTTAAGATAAACACTAAATATTTTTCTTCCAATATTCAAAACAAATAAGTAAATAAAGCCTCGTAATTTAAAAACAATTTGTCAGTGAAAGAATTTTAGGATTGAAAGGTACCCATTATGATTGAATGAAACAGATATTAAGCAGCCGTCACATTGCATGTTTTTCCTCAAAGCACAAAATAATACTCCTTCTCTCACTGTGCGTATGCCTGGTCTTTCAGAAGAAATATTTCCACAGTGCCTCATTTCTCTTTACCAATCTCAGCTCCTTATCATTTTAAAAAATCCGCCTCTTATAGACTACTTCATGCAATTAACTATATCACACCGATTACCAAATTGTTCTTCCATGTAGTTTTACTTAGCTATATATTATTTATCATATATTGTAAAGTTGCCTTTGGAAGGGGATGATAGCATAGCATTTGTTATGTAAATATATTACCTCTCACCATACTTTGTTGCAATTATTTCTATTTCCTTCACTATATTGAGATCTCCTCAAGGTCAAGTACATTATTTTTGTATTCCTGGCACCTAGTGTTTTGTTTGCTTGTTTTTTTGTTTTTAGTTCTTGGCACATAATGTGCACTTGATAAAGGTTTTCTAAATGAGAACTTTAATAAATACAGAAATGTCTGTTGAGTGATTCTTCTATTTCTTTGTAGCTTTATCCACCCACATCTCTTTATCATTGTTCTAAGTAACAATGTTCAGCAGTGACTAGAGTCTTTGAAATTCTCAGAAATGGTTCTCAATTTCCTGAACTGTTGTTATCCTATATCAGCAAAATGGTGAAAACAATGTGCTGTTAATAGTGCCTTGTTTCACTAGTTGGGCGCACTTGGGCAACTTATCTGAACTTTTAAAAATATAAAATGAAAATAATATCTCTCTACTTAGTGGTATGGTTTTCAGATTAAGGAACTGAAAAATTAGATTCAGCCACCCAAAAATGATGCCTAACTGAAGCACTTAGGATCAAACATGTCTATCTAAAAGACAGTATTTTGTCAAGGTTAACCATTAGTATTAATTCTTACCTTAAAAAAATACATTGAAATAATAAAGCATTATCTTAGATTATTTCTCCCTCCCCAAATATTGTATATTTTATTGAAATCTTTTCAATTTAGCAAATTCTATGATGTTGAAATAACTCTGAATGCTAAATTTTACTAATTTGAGATACTGTATTGTTTTGCTTTCTGAAGCATGGCTTATCCATATCTTATGTGTTCATTATAAATGCCACTAGGATAGACATAGGTGCTTTGTAGGCATTAATCATGCCAGCTCGTGGTGAAGATACGGACTTTTTAATGGAAATTTTAAACCTACAATTTTCTTTTATTAGTTTAGTACCATGATTAATATTCTCAAAATAAACAAAGGAGCAAAAGTCTAAGTATTGCTAACATCAGACAGGCTCTTATTAGTGTCATATTAGAAGTCACTTCAGTACTATGTGGTTAAAATTGTCTTATTGAAACCAGGTTGTGTCATAACACTGCTGCAGAGGAGGTGAAGAGTTCACATTGTACTTCATGTTCAATCGTTCATAATTAAACTTCACAATATAAAACTTCACTAGAGAGCTGCTTCAGACTCCTAATTGGCATAAGACCTGACAAAATCTTTCTATGTGCAATTTGCCATTTATAAAAGGGTTTTGTTTCCAAAATGTGTGGTGAGGGTCAATTGTTTGAAATTAGAAAGATGTTGTACTATAGAAACAATGTGTTTAAGAAGTTAGGTGCATGATCTACCCCACAAACAATTTGCCTATAAATTACCACAAGAAATAGTTCTATAGACTGTTACTAATGCATAACTATTATTTGGAAAAATACATTCCAAAGTTAAAAATGGGATGTTAAATCTGTCTCACCCTCACCTCTAGACTATAATTTTCCCATTTCCTTGCTTCTTCTGTAATCCAGCTTTTGTTCAGATGGAGTTAAGCCTCCTTCATCTCAAGCCTATTGTTTAAAGCTGAAAATCAAACAAGGAAGGCATTGGCATGGCTCTGAGAAGGGGTTATAACTACAGAGGGAGGAAAAAAATGTGACTGGATTACAGAAATCAAGTGAGATTTTCTGTCCCATAGTTCTTTGTAGCTACTTCTTTGCCTCAATATCCTCCGAAGTGGGGAGCATACCCTCCAGGGGCTGGTGCAGATGATGCCTGTGGTGCAGGGAGAAACTCTGAATCTCAAGTATCTTTTTCCTAAAGGCAAGACATAAACTTATCTTCATGGTATGTAACATGTGGATGATACTTATTAACAGGGTCTGTGTGGTCACATACAGCTTTCTGAGGTACACAAAAAAGCAGCCACAAAATGTACAGAAAATGTATATGGGAAGATAGAAGAGTGGAAAATTTATAACACTGAAGGGTGGGAAGTGGCATCCTTAATCATACATTTGCTTTCATTGTAATATATCATGTTCCAGTTCCTGAAATGCTGTGAAATGAAACAGCAGTTCTTATATTCATGTATAACTGGGTATATCCTCAGCAAGTATGCAAGTATCCCTTTTCAAATAGATGCTATAGAAATGAACATAATAAAAGCAAACATCAGGAAAATGGCATATCTACTCCTATAATAAGGTTATACTTAAAAAACCAACTGATGTTTCTGATACAATAAGAAGTAATACAAAAAAATATCTAAGATATTTAAAATCAGACTGTAGATCATTCATCTGGTATTAATGAGAAATTTTATCAAAGATTGGTATTGTGCTTGATAGATGGAGTAAAAATGAAAATACATAAATATAATTAAAAATGAATAGGTACGTTTAATAGGTGTATGATCAATGTAATTTGAAATCCCCGATATAGGCCACCATTCTGACAACATCTTTTTTTCATTCTGAGAATTTCCAATATCACTCTTTCTCTTCCACTACCCTGTGGACCACAAGTACAGTCCTTCTCGTTTTGTGGTTGAATATGGAACACAGTTCATGTGCTCCTCTTTTAATTAAGTAGTCATGGTGTGGTATCTTGTTAATTGGTGGTTTGCTATTGTTCTTGCTTTATCAGCTTACATCATAAGAAAGAGTAAAACAATGAAAGTGAATCTTTAGATTTCTGAAGGACTAAAACAATGTTTCAAATGGCTTTGTAGTTTTTAGTATGAGAGTGTTGGGATTTAGGAAAAGAAGTTAGTGCTGAGGCATTAGATACAAGGACTGTGTACTATGAAATTCACAAGAAGAACACAATTTGGAGCATTAAAAGGGCCGATTCTCCCTACTGTAATTCAGCAAATGAGGGCTTTAGCTGAAAGGAATCAAGGCGGTGTTCTTAAAATATAGTAACATCCAGTTGTATTTGTATAGGGTGTTGATTGGAAAGTAGATGGATATACTAAATGAAAAATAGTAAAAGAAAATATCCCTAAAGCTACTTGACTGTTTATCTGATAATGTAGGGATTTCTATATATGCAGCATGAAAACAAAAACAAAAACAAAAACAAAAAAAACACAAAATTAAAAAAAAAAGAGACAGTTACTGGTCTTCTACCTTAACTTCACTTCTGTGTCTCACAGCATTTTAATATTTTGAAGGAAGAAAGGCAAGACAAGTACTGTTATGAGTCACAGAGCTCAGTTTGATGAGAATTTCCAGGGATTCAAGTGGGTCTTGAGACTCTTCAAAAACCAGTTTCAGAGTTTCTCTATCAACATAATAAAGATTAGAAATGTGTCAAAACATTCTTGTGAAAAATAAATGAGATAGTGAGCCAGGATTTCAAATGGATATATTTGGAAACTGCCACAGAGCTGAACAACTGAGCCACAAATCAGCTATTTCAGGACTTATTTAAAAATATTCTCTAGTGTTTTGAGGTTTTAAAAAAAACCAAGTATGGGCCGGTGAGATGGCTCAGCGGCTTAAGCGCCTGCCTGGCAAGCGCAAGGGCCCGAGTTCAACTCCGGGAACCCACATACGAAAAAGGGGCCGGTGATATCGCTCAGCGGCACGGGCGCCTCCTGGCGCGCGACGTCCTGAGGTCGACCCCCCGGTACCCACAAAAAAAAAAAAAAAAAAACAAGTATTATGCAAATGGTCTTTGTGGCATGTCCTTTTAATCCTGGTGCTGTGTATGCGGGTGCAGGTGAATCTTCAAGCCCAACCTGGGCAAGTTAGGGAGATCCTGTCTCAAAAAAAAAATAAATAAAAAAAATTAGCTGGGAAAGTAGGCTTAGTGTGAAGGTCCTGAGTTCAATCCCCAGTACCCAAAAAGCAATAAATCACACAAGATTTGATGAAGTGGGAGCAAAATTCATTTCTAAAATGGAGGGATGACTGATAATACATAATTCATATGAATTAATCCATGTTCTCTTTCAGCATTCAACAATAAGTCGTAGTGTGAAGTACAGAAAGGTCCGCAAACAGAATAAGCACTATACACAAATAAACTATATTTGAAAGAAAATCATTACTTTTCTCTGAGTTTTATGGTAAATATCTCTAATGTTCCTTCTTTTACCAATATTTATATCTGTGAATACACTCATGTTTAGTTAAAAAATGTTTACACTGATTACTACAAAAGAAAAATCCAGATTTCAATATATATTAGTGAATCTATTTCTAAGAATTGGAGCAATTACCGTGGGTGAGTAATCTGATTTCTTGCATGTGGTGTGTACCTCTGTGTGTACGTGTTTGTGGTGTGTACATGTATGTGTATGTGTGTGCTAGCAATACACTCAGGAGGATTTCTCCACAATCAATATGGAATAGCATAAGTGAGATTAGGAAATAAATACTTGTAAAATCCCAACTAAATTTCCTTCTTTGGTATTAAAATATTCCTATCAAATGGAGGTAATATACCTGAAAGAGTTATAATAGCATTAATTACATCAAGATCATATTTAATGATCTAATTTTATCTTTTGGTATAGCACAACATTCTATAAAAATAGCTTGAATTCTGACATAAGTAGAATGATTCCTTATGAAAATGTGAAAGAGTGAAGAGCTTTTTATTTTCACTTCCTTTAACTAAATATCTTTAGACATCCTAAGGTCTCTGGGGTATAGTATTGGATCCAGTTTCTCTCATTTTATTGTTCTTGTTTTGTTTCTACTTTTCATAAGGACAAACACATGTTCAAGGACACATTTGAAGGATGGAATTTATGGGCTGCGTGTTCCAGTGTACATTAGATTTGCAGTCATTGAATAAATTAGTTCAAGCAGTTAAAAGAGACACCATGTAAACCTTACACAAGCATATAATGATGCCAGGAGGCAGTAATAGCCTGGGGAGAATATAAATCAAATAATCAGAATAAGATTATATTGCGGCTCCTTTTCAAAAATGCAGGAGAGAGAGCATAAACTTTTCCATGCATTCATCTTTCGTCTTATTTAATGTTTTTCGGAAGACAGGGAAAATGTGGTTTTACGAAAGGGATTTTTAAGGACACATCAGTAAACATTATTCTGGAGGTTTGTGTTTGGTTTTGTTTTTACTCATTTGCATATTATGGACTGCTGTTTGCATAATAAGACCACTGTTATTTCTAGTCAGTCCATGGGTGATTACACATATGAATAACACAAACGTGTATTCTTTGTGATATACATTATTGTAATCTATGAACGTATTTGGACAATTCTTGGCACTGACGGTCAGTGAATCTTGCTACAGTGTGAGATGGCAAACCCACAATGTTGTACTGCCATTTACAAAACGGAAGAGAATAAAAACACACAATTTGCACAAATGTGCTTCAAATACGCACTGCTGCGATTAGAAACCTGAGCTTATGTATGGATGAAGATCTGGACAACTTGGCCTCCTTTGATCAATATCCATGACCTGTGTGGCTGACACAACACCTCAGTGACCTGCATAGATAAATGGTCCAACAATTAAACCGAGTAGGCAGTAATTCTGACATTGAGCATTACAGGGTAGATACAAGGATTCGGTACAAGCCAACCCCTTTCCCTTTCCTTTTCTTTTTTTTTTTTTCAATAAACAAATGCCCTCAGAGACTGATAATCCAATGGAGAAGAGAGTGGGATAGGGAGTAATATAAACCTCACTGCCAGGAACACTCCTATTGCCCTGTGGAAATGTTAGAATGAGTCCTGTGCACAGAAAAGGAACTAGAGTGAGAACTTTGAAGAATGCAGGTTGTGTGTTAGAAATAGTGCTAAGCCCTTTTGTTTTTTTTAACTTCTTAATTTTTTCTTAAGGGCTTCCAAAGACATAACTCATAAGCCTTTTGTTCTCAATGCATGTAAACCCACATAATACTACACATTTCAACAAATTATTTTTTAGGTTCTTCTGCAGTGAAAATTATATGAGCATAATAATCATCACACTATCCTTAGTGTTATGCATCTAGATTTTTTGAAATTCTAATCAGAGTTTCAAAAAACATCAACCTGGAACAACTTCCCTAAGTGTGAGATAAGCTAGTTTCCCTGTTAAAGTATATATAAGACAGAGTTGCTTTTCTATTTCTTATCCTTTCAAAGAGTTTGCATTTATAATTGTAGAAAATAGAAAAGGAGAAATCCATCTAGAATTGTGTATAAATAGCGTACATATATGCACATACTTTGGATTTATATCCAGGGATTAAAATGTGGTTTATCATTAATATGATTATTTTAAGACCCGTGATTTTTCTGGGAACAACTTCAGTATAAACCTTCACTCTCAAAAAATAAAATGTAGCTAATTATGGCTCAAGTGTATATACATATATGTCTTTGTATATACAAATTTCATATATATATATATATATATCATATTTATTCAAATAATTTACTCAAATGAAGAAAACCTACTAATTGGTAAAATAGGTTTAGCTTCTATAATTGATCCAGTATCTATCCGTAAAGTAAAATTTTGATAAAAATCCACTTTCGATGCTTTGAGTCAAAGCATAAATATTTCTGAATTATTTTGCAACAAATTCTGTAAAGTAAAATAATCAACACTTGTTACTGGTAAGTGGTAAAAAGGGAGGGTATTTAATTAATGTCCTTTATCATGATTCATGCAGAAAAATACTAAGCAAGAAAGTCAAATTCAGATTTCTTAATCATGCTATTGAAATTCAAGAGTACAATATTCTTTTATCTTGACGGTGTTTTGTTGCAAACACAAGCTCTGGACTATAGTGATTCACTTTATTATTGTGAGAAAGCTGCGTTCATCCATGGATTAATCCATGTATGGCTTCAGGAGCTGAGTTTGCTGATGGGATCAGGGAACTGGGTAAGTAGGAGCTGACCCTGAAGGGTGTACCTCCCTGGCTCCTCCCCCTCTCTGTTTTCTGACTGCTATGACCCGGGCAGCTTTCCTCCAAGGCAGGCCCTCCCACCATTCCATTTCTGTTTGGAGCAAGCCAATTATGAACTAAATCACGAGCCCAAATAAGCCTCTTTTCCGTTAAATTGTTGGCGTCAGGTATTGTGTCTCAGCAACAAAAAAAGAGACTAAAACAATGCCTCTGAATGTAATAAATGGCAATAAATGTTAAGTGGGATGTTTCTACACAAATCATTTGCTTTTTTGGAGGGGATTTTTAAATGATGGATTTATAAAAATAACAATTAGTGGGTTTGATACTGCTTCATAGCAAAGTATGGGACTGAAAATTAGGAATGTTGCAAACGCTTAGGAAAAAATAGAATCAATAAGAAGTATTCATAATAGCAAGAGTAACAAAGTTTATTTTTAATGTTGAAATAATGGTTAGCAGGTTATTGGAATAATATGGAAATAAATTACCACTGTATGTCTTTTAACAGTCTTTATTATATTTCAGTGAAAGGAATAGATAAATATGTTCATGGTGTTAGAGTGAAGAAAATCCAAGTATATGTGAAAGGAGTCTTGTGCAATGTGGTAATAGGCAGGCTTTGGAGGAAGACAGTCTCAGTTGGCATTCCCGTTCTGGCAATGTCTACTTAAGTGGTATTCAGTCATTTTCAGGGCTTTTTCTCTATGAAATGAGGATAATATATTTAAATGGACTATTGAAGAGTTAGAGATCATAGATATGTGGTTTCTAAAATGTAATAAATTGTCAAAGTGGTATTACATGACTATCATCTTAGAAGGAAGTTTCTGGTGTTGTATACCAGCATTTGTCCTTGGACTATTTTTAATCAGTGATCTTGACATAGATGATAAGCACAATCATAGATATATAGGTTATGCTTATAACATTTGTGTGCAACACAAAGTTGAATTGATAGGTAATGTACTAGAAGACTGACAGAACCAGAGTGTTGAAAATCCTGACTGATGGAAACAATACACTTAAGCCATCCACATGAAGTAAAGTCTGGACACAGATACAAGAAACCAAATGAAAGTACCAAGGACGAAGGAGACATGATTTGACAACACCTCATCATAAGGACTTAGGGACTCTTAGCTGATTGCTAGTGGGTTATGAGTCATTCTGTAATGAGAATGCCAAGAAAAGCTAATGGAATCCTGGGCATCATTAATAGAAGTATACTGTATGAAGCCATTGGGGGTAGTGCCCACAGTTCTCTGCACTGATCAGGACAGCTGGAAGATAATGTAAAGTTTTGGACGTGCTTTTTATAGGACATTGTAAAATTAGAAAAGGAAAAAGAATGTCTGGAAATGATGCCACATGAGGAGAATTACTGAAGTAGGTTAAGTGTTACAGTTACCTGTAAGTACTTAAGACTTTAGCATGGAAGAAGAAATAAACTTCTTTTAAACTTTTTCTGACAAAACGTAAGATTAATGGAGGTTATATAAGCAGGTAAATTTGGATTTTCTGTAATGAAGTAACTTCTTTCTAAACTGAACTGTTAAAAATGGAATGCTTTCCCTTATGAGGTGGTAATCTCCTGCCAAAGGAAGTGTTGAAGCAGATGCTGAATGATCTTCTGTTAGAACTGGATGAGAGAATCCTTCAATATACAAACATGTCCCGAATGCAGGCGAACTACCAGTGACACAAAACTGATAAACAGAGACCACTAAGCAACATAAATCTAAAAATAGCAGTATGTTCCAGGGTGCAAGAAAGGGCATCATACTCACTCTAAATCTTCTAATTATCCTGTGAATGTGAAATTCTGTAAGTTTTAATAAGTAAAATTGAAATAATTGAATTAACCCTTGATGCCAAAAATGTTTAGGTTGATAACGTTTTTATGAAAATGTTGCATTTTTTAATATTCATATTCTTTGTTTTTATATTGCATTTAGTATTATATTGACCTTATCTATGACTTCTGTCACTAATAAAATATGTACTATTGTCTCAGTCTTTAGAAAAATTGTACTACCTTAAAGCCTAAAGAACTTTGTGCAATGATGGAAACATTCTTTATCTCATCTGATCAATATGAGAGCAACATGTTTTTTGAGCATTTTAAATGCGGCATGAAAATGAGGAACTAATTTTTAAATTTTGTTTATTTTTGTTAACTGAAATTAGCTACAGTGGCAGGTAGCAGTAATATTTGGGCAGTCCACCTTTAAACAACTAGATTAATTTGATACCATCACAAATAATTGCACCTATAAATTAATAAGGACACATATATGGATACCTGAAGGAGCTGTTTATTTTCTTTATCAGTATTAGGATTTAGGTACATGTGACTATTTTGAGTAATTTTTTCCAATATAGCATGGAATCTCTCATCTTTGAAGAAGTGTAGATAACCTGGGGCATTAACCATCATCTTTCTATTGTCAAGGCAGGGACTAATCTGGTAAAGTCCTTCAGGCTTGTTATTTTTCTTTTATATTGGTCTCTTAAATTAGGCATTGAAGCTTGCATTTGATATTTTTTTGTTCATATATTTGGATATCAGGCTATAGGTGACTTTTACTTTATCATTTTTGCTTCTTGCCATTCCATTTTATCAGCTCATGACTCCTGATACTACCTTACTAACAACTCAATATGAAAGACTTTTCTAGGTTTTTAAAAAAATTTTTTTACAGTTTCTGTCTCATTCTCTCACCTTTTCACTGAGTTCATTTCTAAAAAGTCTATTGAATGTGCCACCTCATCTATGAACGCAGTCGTGCCCTCGTGACCTCGCAGCAAAAGACTCCAGACTCTAAAATTATTGCGAATCGTTTTCATCTCAACATGAAAGCAGCTTAAAATTTTTTATCTTAAACTTATAGACTTATGAAGATCATACTTGAATCTTTCTACTTCTTTCTGATGAAACTGCTTTTATTTTTGTTTCTGTTGTTTCTAGGAAATATACCTTAATATTTCTTAGTGAATGATTTTATTTTCCCAAAAAACCTCATTATTGACAGCCCCCATGAAATGTATAGCTCATAGCCAGTAGCATACTGAGAAATTGATGTGTGTTTTTGTATTTGACATTCGCTGTGTTAAAGTATGGAACTGTCTTTACTCATGCTTCCTGCTCCATCACTTGTTTCTTATTTAGGTTAGTACTTTCACTTGACATAAAAAATTTTAACATTATCAATTTTATACTTGAAACAATTTGAACAAGTGAAATAGCAGGGCAGTCACTACTAACTCTATTTGCTAAGAGAAAACTAAAGCTCAGGAACCCAAGAAACTTGCCCAAGACTCTGTGTATCAAATTATACCCATGCAAGATGAACTTGTCCTTCTCTTGCTTAAAGCTTTTAATCCCCTTTTAAAGAAATAGGACATCTTATGTAAACATATCTGATACATAGCATTTAAAATATAGCGTGCAACTCAGTTATTTTCTTACTCTTTTAATAAATTAGCAATAACAGCAATTTCCAAAGATTTAGGTAACCTGAATTTAATTCTTTTTTTTTTTTTTTTTTTTTTTTTGCGGCTACCAGGGGTGGAACTGAGGACCTTGCGCTTGCCAGGCAGGTGCTTATGCTGCTGAGCTATCTCACCGGCCCTGAATTTAATTCTTAAAGATAGAAAGCGCACTTTGACCTTGAATTTCCAATTTCTGTTTGTAATTCAATTAGGTATTGGTTCATATGTATAGGTGCATATGTATCTGAAATACATTTTAGGTAAAAATTTACATCTTTTTTCACAGATTTTAATTCTGTTTAATGCATCAAATTTATCTGATATATCAGAACTTATTCTATTAATATGATAATGTTCTCACCTTTACTGTGTTATGAGGACATAATGAGTTGCTGTGATTAAAAATAATCATCCATTCATAAGCAATACTATAAATAAATTATAGAGCCCTCTGCAATCGATTAATAATAAATTTCTGATCTCAGGTGTGATTGCCCTGAGGAGGAAATGAAATAAGACATTTTAATATAAAAAGGAGAAATAGAGATTTATGAAAGGTCACGGTTAGAATGTTTAAGCAGGTTGCTTTTTGGGGTGTATGGAGGAGGCTGCAATAGCTCGAAGAGTATAATCTGGAAGACTTCCTGAGCATATGGAGTGGTGAGAAAAAGTGGCACAGAAATGCCAGTGAGGAAAGAAGAAAATTGGATAAATCAAGGGAAAAGCCTGGGGGAAGGGAAATGCCTGAAGGAAAGAAGTGAGAACAGATGTCTAGATGGTCATTGTGGGTTGTTTTTGTTTGTTTGTTTGTTTGTTTTTTTAAACATCATGAAATTATTTTGAGTATGCTTTTTAAAAGAATAAGCTCCTGTAATAGTTCAATAAGGGGCTGAACTGGCTGGAATAGTTAAAGAAGTTTTTATGTGAAAGCATTTTCCAGTTTCAGCATATTGATTGAAGTAGATTTTAGAATTAAAAATGTCCGATACTGGGTAAACTGGAATTTTTCATTTTATGTGTTGCATAGCATCACAATAATTTTATTTTATAGTGTGTACTATTTCCCTTCTGAATGTTAGGACATTTTACAATGTCTGCAAGATTTCAAGTGTTTTCTTCCTCTCATTTCTAGAAAGAAACATTTAAATTTTCCAAATTGTGCAGACATTTGCTTGCTCTAATTATTTAGTGCATTATTTCTAGCAAATTAAAACTAGTTATTCAATGATTTAGATTTGTAGTTGTTGATTTTTTGCCAGCTACTACTGTATAATTCTTTTTTTTTTTTTTTATGTGGGTACCGGGAGTCGAAATCAGGACCTTGCTCTTGCCAGGCAGGCACTTACACCGCTGAGCCACCTCACTGGCTCTACTGTATAATTCTGCAATGCCCTTGAGTTTACATGAGTTCCAGATCTTTCACTCAAAAAATATTACAACATTAATTAACCTTGAGCTTACAAGGTACACTTTTACCTCAAAAGAGTATTTACTTGTAAATACTTGTTCCAAAAACTTTAAGGGATATTTTTGTAATGACATCTTGTCTCTTATTCTGAAACTTAACAGAAATTTTGCCAAGAAAGAACTCAAGAGATTAAACGGAAAAACATTCTTATCCTGAAGGTCTATTAGAATCCAAAAGATAATTTTTGTGTTGCCCAGGAAACATCTCATTGATGATTTAAATTTATATATTGAGACATAAATAAATTGAAGCAAAGAAGTGCACAGTAGGTCTGTATTGCCTTGGAATAAAAACATTTTAAGAAAAAAAAGAAAAAGAAGAATAAAAGATAAATGGAAAACTGAAGTAGACAATGTGACAATGGCCCAATAAGACAGGGACTATATTAGCTCTAGGTAAGAAGGGTACATTTTTTTATCGTCGTTGCTCTTCTTTACCTCTCCGTGCTAGAGTGTGCTATCATAACAATTCATTTACTGTGTGGTTTTTGTGTTTGCTAATACTGCTATATTCTTTCTGTCTTTATCTACTATGCTTAGCCTGTCTCAGAGGAAGCAACATATGCAACCGCAGAAAGTTACTCCAGTTGAGCCTAATCTCTAAATGCATCAGGTACCATTCCATTCTCCGGAAGGGGTAGAGAATAAAAGTCTGTTGTGTGTTTTCTTACTGCTTATTCTATTGTCCATAAAAAGATTCGTGTTGCCATTGGCTTTTTGAGTATAAGCTGCTGCTATGTTTGCACTACTTGTTCATTTTGTGCAGCTATGAAACTCATGGGTTATCAAAAGAAGAGATCATGTATTATTGTTTTCGTTGTTAAGTCTAAAAACTGTACATAGCATTACTAGAGTTTTTGAATCATTACAATCTTAATGTGCTACTGAATGCAAAGTGTGAATAAAAACTTGTCCCAAAGAATTATCTAACTTATTATACCTCACTCAGAAAATTCTCACTCAGAATTGGTGGTGTAGACAAGATAAAGAAGAAGAAGATACTGTGATTTTAGATTAACAAAGTAGACTCCTGTGTGCACTGTATATTATCTCATTAAACTGTGTTTTAGCATACTCTAAAAGAGGAGTAATACACACTTGGAGTTTTCACATTTTGTCATGCTTGCCCAATAAATGCATTTGTGATTATTATGTATATCTCATGTATACCAATAAATTTAAAAGCAAAGAATTTGACCCCAACCTGAGATCTACCCACCAAATCAATTTAGTTGAGATCTTAAGCTCCCAACAAGAAAAAAGTTCTGAAAATTCATCATTAACCCACTCATTCATTAATTCATTCTTCGTTACTGATGTCTATTCTGTACACAACCTTTATTAGGTTCTAGAGATATATAATTAAAATAAAACTCTGACTAGCCAGGAGCAATGGCACATGCCCGTAATCCCAGCACTTGGGAAGCTGAGGCAGGAGGATTGCTGTGAGTTTGAGGTCAGCATGGGCTACTTAGTGAGTTCAAGGCCAGTCTGAACTACACAGCGAGATCTTCTCTCTCAAAAAAAAAAAATCTCTGACTTCAAAAATAATAAAGTAGTAATTGTAACATCAATGGCTAGAATACTATGGCTTCTAAAGAAACATTGCTCTTAATCTTAACTACTACTTCATGTAAAATCTAAATAAATAAATAAAAATGTAACAATGACTTTCATTATTTCCTAGGCAGAATTTAATTAACAGAAAACCAATTTTTTTCATGAACACACTGTGGCCTTTGAAATTCATTGGAGTGATTGAATTCTTTTCATAAATTCTTTACATGATTTGCAAAATGACTGGAGGAAAGAAAGTAGATAAAACCAATGTAGATGAATAGCTTACATGACAGTCAGTAAAGCACTCTTATTCACATAGCGTCCAGTGATACACCATTGCTTGGAAATGTTTAATTATATGTCACTGTTTAAAATTTTAAAAATTATTTTGTGTTTATTTTCTTTTAAACTGCTCTTGTAAGATGTTCATAGAACACTGACACTTAGTTTTGCTGATAACCAAAGCTTCAGTTTATAAGTAAATGTATTTTTAAGTGAACACAAAGTCACAGAAGCATTTTGATTTCAGTTCAGTTGTAAAAATATAAAGGGTGATTTTAATTGCTTACAAGTCAATTCACAAACAAAACTTTCAGGTAATTTTCTGAGAACTTGTATGCTATTTTGCTTAGTGTCAAAATCTCTTCCTAATAAGTACAGTTGACCCTTAAAAACACGGGTTTGAACAATGAAAATCCATTTATACTCTGTTTATTTTTTTCAATTTGTGACAATTTATTGAAACAGAACTTTATAAACTAGAGATATTGAAACAGTTTGGCATGTCGTTAATACATAGAGTACATGTATATAATAGTCTATGTTACCATCACTACTAAAACTAAGTAAATGTACTATAAAAAGCTAAAAGTTATCAAAAAATTATTAACACAAACTCTTACAGACCATACACAGCACCATTCGCAGTGTAGAAAAATGTAAACATGTAGTAATAAATCATAGCTAAAAAATTAACTTTTGAACATACTATAGTGGTGTACTAATTTCATAACTGTATGTTGTTGCCACTGAGGTGAGCTCAAGTGCTACCAGTGCTAGTTTAAAACACCATGTGGTGCTAAGAATCCTCCCGTGAGCATGAGCTACTCATCTCCCCAGCAGATTGTGCCCTACAACAAAGGGTGATCTCTCTCAAGTCTCACAAATTTTTCACTGTGGATAGTAAACATAATAAACAAAATAAACGTCAATCAACTGTTCATGTTATCAGTAAGGCTCTGGTCTACAGCAAGCTAATTGTACTTGGTTCGGTGCATGATAAAAATTATAGGAAGACTTTGGAACAGGAGTGTGGAGGGGATTCCAACGACCCCAGAGCAGAGCCAGGGCCACTGCCAACTGGAGTAGTCATCATCACACTCCTGGAGGAGCAGACACTACTGTGCCCATCTCCAGTCACCATCATTGCACCCATGAGCTTTGACATAAAACCAGTGGCTGCTTGCAGCCTCCCACCCTCACTGTTGCCTGTACTAAGCCAGGGTCCATGGACAGCAGCATAGGAAGTGGTGGCTTAGGAGGCTTCACATCGGTTGTACCTGTTATTGTGGTGACAAGAAAGTAATTACAGTGAAAGTTTTAAGGAAAGCAAAACGTCTCAATTTAAGAAATGTACATGGTTTTATCATCAGAATGACACCAAGGAAGATATGTTTGCATATCAGATTGCCATAAAGAAGTATAACCCAGGAAATACCTTCACAGTGTAGAACTTGGAGAAACTGTGATTCCATGATGTTGAAGGGAAAAGGAGTGTGTAGTCAGTCAACGTTGTAAGTATGGGGGACGTTCCAGATCAAGGCAGTAAATACGCTGCAGGCTGTAACCATTATAGAAGCTGTCCATATCATAGTGGTTTTCTACATGATTACTGGCAGAATCACCAGTATATTAAAAGTTAGAAAAAGAAAAAAGTTTTGGGGAGCACTCAGAACGCCAGACCCAACAACACTGTCCCTACCACAGCTGAAGGTTCCCACCTAACTTACTGCTGATACCCTGTGGGTACCTCCCACCGTGTTCCACCCTTCCTGTGCAGGTGAAGTGATGTAGGGTACTGACAGCCAAGGTGGAAGACAAGGTAGTAGAGCAGTGAGACGGAACATGTCCTGAGGTTGTGGACAACGATTCCATAGAAGCCCTCATTGCCAAGGTTGGCCTAGAGAGGACAGCAGAGGAGAACGTGAGGAAAATTAATTTCCAAAATCAGCAATGTCAATATGGCCTCAACTACAGCTCTCCATGTAAACACATTGAAAACCCTAAAGAACAAAGTAAAGGAGAGATAAATCAATTGATTCACCAGCTAGAAATTCATTCTTCTTCCAGGGCTGAGTACAGGTCTGCTGACCATCATCCAGTCATCCAACAAGAAAAAAATGAATATGAAACCCTACCAGTATGAAATGAAAAAAATGCGAGTTGAAGACTTTAAGTGCTTTTTTCTTTTCTTTCCTTTTCTTTTTTGCTTATTGAACAGATAACTAGAACTATCTGCATTATCTGTTCAGCATAAATTTTCTTTTGGTTTTATATAAAGATGCCTCTTTTGGTAATGGCAAATATTTTTAAGGCTGTCTTACATTTTTGTTTTTGGTAATACACATTTTGCAATACACATTAAAAATTCTTTTATATCTGTTCAAGTTAATTTGTAAAACTTTATCTTTCATTTTTAATAAAATAATTTATTTATTTAAGAAAGTCAACTACTGCATGTCCCTTAAGCAAGGGCTTAAGTTGTGTTGTCTAAAGTTGTACTGGATTTTTTACTGTTTCAGGTATCAAGGCTTCTAATTCCTATGTTGTCCAAGAGTTAACTGTTTTGGGGTATTCAGTGACTAAGGAAATGAGAAATTGTTCCCATGAAGTTAAGTGAATTCAGAAGCCCAGGGAAACTTTTGACATAGAGTTTCAAGCACTTCAGAATATTATGTTGATTTTTAGTTCATTGCAGCTCAGTGAATTTATGGAAAGATGGGCACAAATTGTTAGTACTAGTTATGGGGTCAATATATGTTTTAAGTTAGTAATTTTTAATTGATTTTTTATTATGGACAGTTTACCATTGGCCAAATATCTTGAGAATGTCTTTTCATTTATTGAGAGAATAAATTTACGGAGAGTTTTTATAGTTGTCAGACACATTTATAGAAATGAGTGATATAAAATATCATTTGCTATTATTCAACTTTCAAATCATAGTTCCCTTATGCTGTCTACTGGAGTATTCATTTAAGATTTTTGGAGGCTCTAGGCGCTGCCTCTTATATGCATTCCATGTTGTATGAAAAAAACTATATTAAAATAGGTTTCTATCACGATCTTTAGAAATGTGAATAATTCTTGAAATTTTTGCACACTAGAGGTTATAAGTCTGTTACTTAAAAGTATATCAACCTGTGTATTCTTATGTTCTTACTTCAATATGTGGTAATTTGCTATCAAATAAAACATTTTAAGTGATCATTTCAAATTTAGGTCCTAAAAGTGAGAGAAAAGAAAAAAATGAATTTAGTATAGAAACAACAGCAGGTTTTCAAAGAAAAACTACAATCAGACAAAGATGAGAAATTTAAATACTTCATTTCCGAGAAAAATGCCTAAGTATAAAACACAGCATGACGAATCTCTGCAGAGAGAACCACCTCCTCGCTAGCGTGGGTACTCAGCCGAGTGACGCTTCAATGGAAATGGGGAGAGCACCTATTTATGTTTAACTTGGCTTAAAAACAGCAGCAGAGCTCTGTTCCTAATATAGAAATGCTCTCAGAATATCTAGCTCATTTCATGAAAAAATAAAAGAACAAAACTTTTCAAAAATGCATCAATGAATAGCCTGTAATGGTAGGGCTATGAAAATGAATGGAGATTTATTTTGTGATATCTTATGTATAACAAAACAAACATGAGTCCTAAAAATATTAACTGCTATATAGTGTATAAGGTGTAATCAAAATATACAATAAATGTTTAAATTTTAAAAATGATTACAATAAAAGTCACTTTATCACTAATCCCCCACAGAGTACTCCCCCTAACTTCAAACACACTCATGCCATCATTCTTTCCCCTTTTAAAAACAGTTCTGGAAGTCCTCTGTCATATTTTTACAAGATTTGGTCAAACTTTTGGTGAATGGCTACCCAATGCCACCCAATGGAAAGGCATGCTCATAAAAACATTACAGAGTGTCCTCATGCACCTTATTCACCAGATCTGGCACCTTGTGACTCTGGCTTCTCTCCAAAATAGAAATGGCATGAAAGTTAAACGTTTTGATTAAGACATTGAGTTAGCCACCACTGTGCAACTAAAGACACTCATGAAAAAGGACTTCCAGCACTGCTTCATTAAGAGGCAAAAATGATGGGATAAGTTGGAGTTGGAGTTTCTTTGGAAGGAATTAAGGCAATGTGTCTTTTACTATCATAAATATTTTTTTAATTTAAACATTCACCGTATTTTCAATCACATGTCATATGTTCATAAAATTAAAACTACTCAAAGCAATGTTACTGATTCCCCATTTCATTCTGTTTTATCTCTAGCCTCACAAAATTTAAGGTATGCTATAAGAAAGTAGACAATCCCATATCACTGCTACTCTTAGACTATATTTGGTCATCATGAGCAGTCCCTACTTTCTTTGACTTTATTTTTTCCAATCTGTGAAATTAATCATTGCATTCTATAGTTTTCATCCACCCCACCTTTTAACTCTAAGTTTCCGAGCATTCCATTTCTAATGCTCAGTGTTCAAGATTTTTCTCTTTATCACCTGCTTTCATTTCAATGAATTGCTGTCTTTCATCTGTACAGGCAGGAAGGGATGATAATTTTCACTCTCATCATTTAGGGCTATAGCCAGTACCCCTGTAACAAAAGACAAGGTAGTGAGAGAAAAGCAAAACAAATTTATTTAATCATAGTTTTATGAGGCATGGCAGCTATCAGAAGGAAGACTCAAAGACAAAGTGTCTGATTTGTGCTTTTGTACCACGAACTGGGGACAGCCATGTAGAAATGTGATTGGATGAAAAGGATATGTATGATCTAATTGTATGTAAGAGGTTAAATGGGGAAACCCAGCAGACTATTCAGACTCTTCTTGGGCTCTCAGTTGTACCATTCCTTCCTCTGAGGTCAGAGAACTCATCCATGGACAAATCTGAGAGAGAAAGGCAGGGAAATGTTAGAGTAACAATTCTAGTTTTTACGGATGACCTTGGGGAAAAGGAATTCTAGTTTCTCTGGCTCACTTTGGGGAACAGGAACTGTACTTGATAGGACTTGCTTTGAGAGTGGATCAAGGGTAAGAGACAGGTATCCAAGAGCAGGCCAGGGAGATCTTGGTTCTGGGGTTACCTCTGAGGCTCTCCAATCTCCTTTGTTTTACAGGACAGTGCCACACTTGGGGTATTATTTTCTGGTCTTCAACACAATCACATTGTTATACTCCATCAAGGTCAGTTTTAGTGTTTTGATTGATTTCATTTCTTTTGCATTCAAACAGGAGGAGGTCTTTTAATCTTGCATATAGTTTTGTATGTAGTTCTTCATCTTTGAAACATCAGTAATATTTCTCATTTTTGAGACTAATATCTCCAATTAGGTGACATATAACCTATTATATATCCTATTATTATGGGATATATACATGTTTTCTCTATCTTATTAATCTTATCATCTTAATTCATTATGAAAATTAAGATAACTCTGACTTTTTACTAATCGCACATTTGTATTTTCCTTTCATGTTAGTCAGCTTGGGCTAGCATAACAAAATAACATAGCCTGTTTAACTTAAACAAAGGAATTTATTTCTTAGCACATTTCTGGAGTCTACACAAGAAGAGATTACCAGTCTGGTTGGGTTCTTGTGAGGACTCTCTTTCTGGCAGATGGATGACTTCCTACTTTGTCTTCGCAAAATAGAAAGAAAATTCTCTGGTGTCTCTTCTCATATGGGGACTAATCCATCATGAGGACCACACTCTCCTTACCTCATCTAAATCTAATTCTCTCTCAAAACCTATGTCCAAGTACCAAAATAATATATGAATGTTTTGCATAAGGGGGACACAATTCTGCCTATGGCAAATTTGCTGAAGTATTTAACATGCCCTTCCTTTAAAAGAGGACCTGTTTTTTACTTCATGGCATAGTACCAATACATCTACATTTGCTTTCTCTGTCAAAATCTCCAGGGAGGTCATAGATTCCTAATAGGTATCACATTTGCAGGTAATGTAAAAGTTGGAGGTGTAGTACTTTGTTAGAAGGCTATCTTGTAAGCTGGACAAAAGTAAGGGTAAAAAATAGAGCTTATTGCAGTTACCTCTATAAGTATGGTTGGAGGATTATGCAGCTTATCAGCACATGTCAGAAAGATGTTGGGATTTTAGTTGCGGGAAGTCTCAATATTAGTCCATAGTGTGATGTGACTGCCAAACTGCAAATGCAATTTTAAGCTACATTAGTCAGCATACAGCTTCCAAAATAAGGGAGATAAAACCTCACTGTATGCTGTATCTAACTACAAAGCATTGTTATATTAAATTCTGGGTGATGCATTTCAACGATATATATTAAGGTGAATCAAAATCAACCCTTATATGTAGACTCCATAGAAACAGAAAATTCAGTCCAAAGAGACATCAACTTGGAATTCAAAGCTTCAAATTCATCATGAATTGAAATAAAATAGCATCCCAAAGGAAAAAAATGTCACTGCTTTCTTGAGATATAGAAGACAACAACAACGATGGCCTGAGTATATAGCCACTTTGGTATGTAACTGTCAAATCTCTACCTAAAGTATTTAAATTAATATTATAGCTTTCTTGCTATTACATCACAGCAAATTTAAAAAAAAACTTAAGTTTTATCATCATCAGTATCTTATTCATTAATAAACTTAATTTGGGGCCACTCAACAAGTCACTTATATTTTCTAGTTATTTGAGAAACAGTAGTTTTTGAAGTGGATATTCTCTCCAGAAATTCATATTTCAAGACACAAGTATATATATATCAATGTCATTCCTTTAATCAGCACATGCCCTTTGAGCATTTCCTCACTGTTAGGCACTTTTGTAGGTTAATAGCGATAACTCACTGCGCTACAGTAAGAATGCCAAATTGTTAATAAGCTAGTTATGAGGCTAAGCTGATTAGTTGTTAAACTTCTTACTAAACTGTGTTAAACATTTTATCATTTCTTATATTGATTGACCTCTAAGCATCTAAAATATATTCCGTTACATATTCTTATAGGTGCATCTGTTTTCTTTAAAAAGGGCTCATAAAATGAAATAATCCTTAAGGGCCTAATATAATATGACTCCTTTAGTTCTGGGTAATACTTTTTGGGAAAATATTGCCTTATATTTAAGCATACATGGTGCTTGATGAACCTTAAAAATCTTCAGTATGTACTAAAAAAAGATACAGTAAATTTTGATGAATCTTTCTTTCTCCAAAACCAATTTGAGGGGGCATATCTCAGCTAATTTTATTTATTTATATCGTTATATTATTCCTTAGTATTCTAGTAATTTTACTGTTCTAGCTAATGAGCTTACTCATTTGGAAAACAAGTTTACTATCCCTGGAAATCTTTAAATAAAGCTGAATGATCAACATTAGGTTAACAGATATCAAAGCTCTACTGAAGAATTTTAATTCCCTCTGGCTTCCAATTTTTCATATTATTTTAGCCTGATAAGAGGCTTGAAAATAATCAGATTGTTGATAGTCAATGACATATTATTGAGAAAGAATAGGTAATCACAGTTTTGATTTAACATATTTGACCTGAGGGAGAATGCAGTGTAGCAGGAGGGTGGGAAAAGTCCTTGATCTGTGAGAGACAAGAGGTGCACTTTAGCTTTACTGTTTGTGTCCAGATAATGACCAGGGTCTACAAGCCGAGACCTGCAGGAATCTGCACCTCACAGGTTCCATCCAAGATGCTAGGGAAGGATCCTGGCTTCCCTTTGCCGATGTGCTCTAGCACCCTTGATATATGTGATAATTCAAATTAATACTTTTCCTGCAATAATCCATAGAACAAATCTCTTACTTTAACCCTATCTAATATTCAGGCTAAAAATATTTCAAGGGCAATTCAGTGAGTGGAGAGAAGTGGGCCAAAGTTTAATCACTATTTCTGTAATCACTAGCAGGGTGGGCTGTACAAAGGACTTAATTTGTCTTAATAGTACTATAGATGATGTGGGGAAAGTAGTGTTTATCTTCAGAGTTACAGTGAGTTTGTATATGTAGAATATGTACATATAAAATGTATGCATATGAGTAATATGTATAAGTACATATATTTTAATATATAAGTATATATATAGGCAAATACATATAATGTATATAAAATGTGCCTATTTATATATTTTAATTACATACATCAATACCTATATATCTATATATCTATTGAGAGAGAGTCATAGTGTCAGAAGGTATGGACTAACAGAAATTGTGGAATGTTAAATAAAGTAGAAAATTGTATTTCAAGGTTCCAACAGCTCCTGATGGTTGGTAGATACTGCTGCCAACTCCCACTGTTCTTGACTTTCCAGCCTACCTCACCTAGAGATTTCTTCACTCGATACTGTGCTCTGGTCAAATATAGCTCATTGTCCTCTGTCCCTGGTTGTCACATGTCCCTGAAATTTTTGGTGGTCTGTTGAACTGCAGACTTACTCTATCCCAGTTAGAAGCAAAGAATAAAGATAAAGTAAAGATGACTATTATGTCTTACAGTAACTCAGCAGGAAATAGAGTATATTTTACTTGGTCTTCTATGATTCAATTCCCTTATCCTCTATTTAATGTAATCTCTCTCAGTAGAATTCTGAACCCAAGGAGAAAATATATACACTAGGTATACTAAACACAATTACTGTAAAGAAAGCATTTCAAAAATGTGCTACAGGTCTAGTTTGTTGTCGAGGGGAATGGGAGTGGTGCATGAGGACCCAGCAGGACGTAATGGTAGTACACACTTATCATTATTAATACAGGGCATGGAGTAGACTTGTGATGAGGAAAAGACAAATAAAAAAGAAGTCATTGGCATAGTTGGAAATAACTTGTGTAATATTTTTGTAATAAGTCTACTCAGTATGCTACTTACTAAGAAATTTTTGGGAAAAATTTAGTGTGTATATCTGTAAGAAGCAAAACAGTAAGTATTGCAATAAATAGTCTTAGGATTAAGAGAAATTGTGGGTGGTCTGTATGCATTCAACAAGTATTTTTGAGTATGTACTTTTTCCAGATGTTATAGGCCCTGGGGATGCAGAGAGATACAAATCTATCTAGGCACTTGACTCAAGAGAATGTATAGTAAATAAATACAGCATTCTGACAAATGGTTCAATGTTAACATTTTTAGATGGAAAAAATTTAAAAATATATTCTTACATATGGATGTTTTTTCTTTACAAGTGGATCTTTGTACAGACTAGTGTATATACCATGTATTTATATGTGTATATTTATGCACACATGTTCTGGTTTTAACTTTTTTTCCCTCAAAAAATCATTCATCTTCTAGGCATGTTGGTGCAGTGTACACCTATAATCATAGCACTCGGAGAGGCTGAGGCCAGAGAATGGCAAGTTCAAGCCCAGACTGGGCAATTTAGTAGTTTAGTAAGACCCTGTCTTTCTGAATAAAATACAAAAGGGCTTGAGAAGTAGCTCAGTGAGAAGGCCCTTGGTTGAATCTCCAGCACCTGAAAAAAATCATAAATGTGGCAATATCTTGTGCTGCTTTCTGCCTCCACACTGGGAGGTGAGTAGACAAGAGGTAATGGAGGTTAGAGTATATAACTGGCAGCTTTTAAATCTGTGACCTTCAATTTAATACTTTACATTTCTTTGGCTTCACACTGTGTTTACTCTCTAAGTAAACTATTTCGCTCTGTTGTGAGGAGGAGTTCATTTTGCATGAGATGAGTCAGAAAAATAGGATAAGAAAAAGAAACAGAAACTCAGCCTTAGACCACCTATGATATCCTAAGCACTTTTATGTATTTGAAACAAAACATTAAACTGTTACTAATTTTTTAAACATGTTTGTGAGGCTGTCCAATAACACCAATGTGGGGGATATCAGCTGGAAAAATTAGAACAGTGTTGCTGTTGATGAGGGAATTTGGATCTCACTCCATACATACAGAGAAGCAGGATTTGTATCAATTATTGCTCAAGGTGCCTTGCACAATACATTGTGCTTTTGCTTTATGTCCTACCTTGCAGTGTCAGCACCCTGCTAGTTCATGAAGGAGAAACTAACCTATACAACCAGGAGAGGTTCTTCTCTACAAATGTAAGTGAAGTTACAGCAGAATTCAGAGAAACAATTTACAGACTTGAGTTGCCAGGCCCTTGGTAAAGCCAGCTTGTTTAATTCAGCACAGATGCTCACCCCTGCTTTAGTAAAATCATCTCTAGTAACAGATGAAAATTACAACACATCCCATGTTTATTTTATAGGGAGTAGATTAACATACAAATTCACCTTCTCCTTTGAAATTTTCTTTAAAACAGCCAGATCCCTGCAGGCACTTAGAAGACAGAAAGTATATCTACATATAAAAAGGAGTTCAGAAATTACAGTTGTTTTCAGGAACTTGTGAACTCCAAATTACCCTCTGTCTAAACAAATGCTCTAGAAATTTCAATGAGGCTGATATAGATAGCACCAGGAATTCTATCCTCTTTCCTTGGGAGATGTATCTTTGGTGCCTTGACATCTGCATCGCTCTGACACGGATTCCATAAGGAAGCTATGGCACAGGGAGAACGTGCTGCTGGGAGGAACTCATTTTTGTTCTCTTCCTTTCAGTTCACACCTCCAGCATTTAAAGTGATCAGACAGGTTGATTATACATTGAAAATCAGATTTTAATGACAATTTCATTTGTAACTGCTGCTTAATTCTCATTTAAAGTTAGAATTCCAATTATGTCATTATCCACTCTTTCTGATATGGCTCAGAGAAATACAGTCTCTTTGCCTCATCTTCTAGAGATATCTTTCATTCCCAGGTATTCAGGGACACTTTCCTTCTTTGAACACTTTAGTTGCTTCTATTTATCTTCACTTTATTTGTGTTACCCTTTGCCATCATCATAAGCGAATAGTATATATTTCTAGTGCACTGAAAAATGAAAAAAGAGAGGAATAAATAAATATTTAAACCCAAATTCTTCATTGTTATGAAGCATTTCTTCATTTGTGTGTGGTACTAGACTAGAGGTTTGGTTAAGTTAGTTAAGTGCTCATTGCCCCATGCACTGCAGCTTTACAGGGCAAGAGGGAAGACATTTCACCTGATAAACACTGAGAGAAATAAATGATAAAATTCAATATTTTCTTTGCTTAGAAGCCAAGGGTTAAGTGTATTTGATAGAAAATTCACATTCAACCAGCTGTCCTTAGTAAGAGACAAAATAGATACACAAAGTGAAAACCTGTCTAATGCCACATGACAGATGGGTAGATAGATAGCTTATGGCAGCAGAGCTGTTTGTTGTTAAGTAGTCAATTTTAAGCAATTCACGTGGTTTTATCATTTTAAAAAGTCTACATGATCACCGGTCTTGAATGTTTATTTGCCTTGTCAGGGTGCTGGCAGGGCTGACTTGCTATATTTTTAGCAGAGTATATTTCGTGTAGAGATAGCTATGGTCACCTGTTTTATTTTTTAATTCTGCTGCTTAAGATTATTAAGCATTAAGAGAAAAGTATTTTCTTTAGTAAATAATGTTCAAGGACTATGTATAAAGAGAAGACAATAGTTTCCTAGAATAAAAGCTAATTTTTTTACTTAATAATATTAAAGTAAAAAATATTAGACAAATACCCTTTATAGACAAATTGCACTGTTTTATAATCCTTGATATTTTACATAAATTACCTAAAATCTTTAAAAGATTTCTGCACGATATAGCTTAATAATAGTGATATTACAGGTGAGGAAATTAATATAGGTAAAGGCTAAATTAATCTCACAGCTAGTAAGTGATAGAATCTGGGTTCAAGTCTACGGCCATACCATCCCGCACATTCCTGATCTTGTCCGATCTCAGAGCAGTGCAGCGTCGGGCCTGGTTAGTAATTGCATGAGAAAATCTGGATTCAAATCTTCCTTCTGGTATTACTCCATTGCTGTATGAAACCTCAGACACAGGAAACAAAACCACCAGCTTCTGAGGGAATTTTATAAATTAAACTAGCATACACAGCTAAATTTTAGCTATAGCTGAATCTCGCTTTGCTTTACTATCATTATTTTTGTCGCTATGTGCACTGTCTAATTTATTATTTACAGAGGTCCTTTGATAGGCAGTATTATTTTCCATTTAATGTGATAATCTCGTTTAGTGAGAAAAATAATCTCGCCATAGTCATCTTTAAAAATGAATACGTTGGTAAGGAATATAGGTCTCAAAGTCCAAAAACATTTCTCTCTGCTGACTTCTTGTTCAAATTTCCTTAAACAGCATTTTAATTCAGAGTTTAAAAACCTTTCTGTGTTTTGCAATTTTTTTTACTTTCATATATACTCATTTACTTAGAACTGATTCCAGGTAAAATTGTGAAATTCAGAGGTTCCTCTTCCCGGATCTTCTCTAACCTGTCAACATGCCTTTCTCCTTTATCTTGTTTCTCTACTTATTTTTTGAAATCTCTATTCTATTTCTTGTTTCCTTCCAACTAGTCAGCTAAGATGATAGTTGATAAAAGATTAAGGCTCTGCATCTCCCAGCAGTATTTACATTTTAATGGGGGTCTCTTACTGATCAAAAAAGCCTCCAAGATGCAGAGGAATGAATTCTAAAGGTAACAGGCAGAGAGATATTTTTAGATAGGAGCATCTGGCTTGCCCCTCTAATCACATCCCATAAGCTGCCTACTCCATTTATTTGTAAGACCTTGGCTTTGCTGTTCACAGCGAGAAGGTTCGCTGTAATTGCACATGCTTTTCCAAAGGTTTAAATCCTGTCTTAGAGAAGGTGTGACACTGGTACCTCAATGTTTATTTTCTCTCCTACTTCCACATTTTTGATGACTGAAACAAGTTCTGAAATGCTTTTTAACGATGATGTAAGTCCTTGAACAAAATGAAAATCTGTTGTTTTAGCATATTTGGAAGAGAATAATTCAGCTGTCACAGAATGAAAGACTTGTCTGGAAATGCCATCTTCCCTTCACTGTGTTGTGATGCACACCTAAAAGGGAAATACCATTTTGGATAAATGCTAGAGCTCTCTTAGGAATAAAAAATAGAATGCATAATAAAGTGCCCAGAAAGCTTGTGTGTTTTTTTTAATTCACCTGCAGAGCACTCTTTAAAGCAAGTTAAACCAAGCTACGTCGCCTACTTGTTTTATCAACTGAAAGAACTGAAAAGATTAAAAGAAAGTATATTTCTGAAGCATTGATTTAGTATATATGCTAGATTAAATTGGGTGTTTTCATAGAGTAATTTTCTATGCAAAAATAGACACCCTACAGGGTAGTTTCAAACCTAAAATGCTGAATAATTTTCCAAAGGCTTAGTAATTAAATGTGTTGATAATACATTAAAATGAAAATAAATTAGAGGAGGCTTTCAAAAACATTCTCATAGTGAAGAGAGATGAAGAAGCATCCTGAAAAGCTTGAGTTTTATTTGGTCATTTAATTAGTATCCTAGTATTTACTGAGTACAACATTGTTTTTTAAAATAAAATTAGCATTTCCTATTCATTTTAATATTTGTGTAAAATTATCTAAGCATTTATCTATTTCCTGGTTTATACTATTAATTATTCTAAAGATTCTGAGGATGCCCTTGTATGTTGGCACTTATTATTAAAGATACTCTTTTTAGTGTTGAACTTTTTATTTTTTAATCATGCACCATTATATATACTCAAAAAAGTAGATGAGAAAGACATATGTATTTGTATACTAAATACAAATTCTGCATTTCAACTTACATCCCAAGCATAGACATAAATAATTGTAAGTAGTTAAAACAAGTAGAATACCTCAATAGCAACTGAAGTTTTTGAAAAATCTTTAAGTGTTGTTTTGGTTCACTGGTTAATCATTTATCACTAGCAGTCATTTAAAATTTCTACTGAACACTAGGAACTGTAATGGTGTGAACTGCGTCTATTTCTGAAGTCAAAATAAATATTAACATTTATGTAGTCTGGCATCTCTGGATAACTTGCTAGTATTTCCAAATATATAGGGAACCAATTTAAGTCACTATCACCATTGCTTTCTGCCTCACACAACAATTTTTGAAAGTTTCTTTGAAAACTGCATTAGCCCTCAAAAACTGCATCTGTTACACCTTGACAATTCTAATTCCGTAACATCTTTCACATCATTTTTTACCATTTTTAAATTTCTCTGCCATATTGTATTTTCCCCTAGGTTATGTAGTTCCAACAACTATTTGATTTTTCTCCTTTCCTCCAGTGCTTTCTGTTCAATCCATCCAAATCACTGAAGATAGATTCACCTTGTTGCAAAGTAGCTCTAATTATGTCAGCCTTTTACCTTATTGCTTCCCACATAAAGCATGAGCTCATTAGTCTGGGCATGCATAACGCTCTACACTTTCACCCCCAAGCTACCTTTCTAATCTTGTCCCAAATATCTCCCTTAAATAAAGCCAATATTCTAGCAAAATGAATGAGTTAGTCATTCCTCAAAACAACAACAACAAAAAAACAAATTTTCTACCTCTGGAAAGGTATTCATGCTGTTTCAATCTCTCTAATTCAATCCTCTGTTCATTCAAACCCTTCTTCATAAATGGTTTCCATCCATACCCCCATATATCACAAACAAGAACAAAAATAAGAAGTAGCAAGATGTCATTCTTTAACTCTTTGGTGCTCTATCCTTACTTTTTTTGTGGTAATTACATTTTGCTAATACTGCAGTAATCTGGATGTGTCATAACACTCATACAAAGAGGTACTTTTTCTTTTTTGGAGTAAAAGCATGATAATCAGTATAAGGCATGACATGAATTCAATTTTGAAATAACAGTTATTCTTTGTTCAGTAATAATTATAATAAAAGCTTACTGTATCTAACTATTGGTTTCCTCATCTCCAATATGGAGACAATAATTTGTTATCACAGCTGTCTTCACAGCTAAGTAAGACAACACTGCATGAAAGTATGTTAGCACAGGTCTGTTTACTCCGCCTCTCATTTTGGAGTGTACAAAATGTATATTTACTGGATGAAAATTTTGAAAGTTATCTGACCCTGAATTTTCCAGCCACTGTGTCCTCTCTTGCTGCTGTGCAACCACCTGCCTGCAAAGAGATGCTTCTTAGAAGAACAAACTTGCAGTGGAACACTCTCGAATTTTATGAAGTAAATTAAATCTAGTATATATTACTTTACTGACATTTTAGCTCTTTAAATTCCATTTATCTTTTTTAAAATTAATATGGTGATCTATATCAAGGAAGAAAGATTCATAACAAAAGCACAATGTATTTATTGAACACATATTTTGTGAAATGCATATGTGGACTTCCCTTTCTAGAGAAGTATAATGTTTTTGGAGCTATTCTTGAAAGATTCATATTGACTTATATTATCCCATTTTGGCTATGAAAATTCTATAAGGATTTTCACTTGTAGGAAGTTCAGAAATAGAAGAGTTATTTTTTTCCATAGGATCCATGAAGATCTTATAGTTTGAGAAACAATCACTTGTAAATTCTCTGGTTTTCACAAGCTCCTGTAAGATACCATTATGGATTTATGGGACCTTGCTATGTTCCTTTTTCAAACCATTATTTCTATTAAATATTAAGTACCATAATGTATATCCTTTTAATGGGTATTTGGTATGACATTTTCAAAAATATTCCAAAGGTAACAAATTGGACTTCATTGGACTGACACTGGACTTTAATATGTACTTATCAGTGTAAAATTATGGTGTTCTTTGTTTTTTCATATGTTTTCAATATGATTTAATTATATTGGCCCTCCACACACATCTTTTGAAAAATATTTCTTAAAAATTGTATTTGTACTGAACATGAACAGTCTTCTTTCTTGTCATTTTTTCCTTAAAAATACAGTATCAACTATTAACAAAGCATTTATGTCATATTAGTTATTACAAGTAATGTAGAGATATTGAGATGATTTAAAGACATGGAAGATTACGCATAGGCTTTTTGTGCAATATACACAATTTTATATAAGGGCTTGAAGGTCTATAGATTTTTAAAATTTATGCAATCCCTGCAAATACCAAGAATTAAGTGCATTTATTTAGTTTTGCCCATCACTGTAATAATAATCTGCTTTTTAGAATTTAATATGTTTACACTATAACTTGATTTTATTTTTCATGTGTTTAAAAATTAAGGAAGTAGTGGTGTTCATGAAAAAAATATTTATGAGAAAGCTAGAGAGCATTTGTTACACATACATTTTGTGCAAAAACTATAGTGTCTTACTTGGTAAAAGTTAGTATATTTTTGAGCTGTTCTTAATTATACTTAGTAATATCACCATATACCTTGCACAAACTCTAAGCTTAGTAAATCATTTAATACTTTTCAAAGTGATTTAATAGTTATTATTTCCTTAGAATTATTATTATTCTAATCTGCAAATGAAAAAAATGAGTTTCTGAATTTTCAAGAGAGAGACCCAGGATAGTGCAGTTTGTTGTTAAGAAAGTAAAAAATGAAATCAGTTTATTAGCACTGTAAGTCACATATTCACCTGTCTCAAGAAAACTTTTTGGTTCATGATGATGCCATTCCAAACAATAAAACAATATAGCTATACTTTCATTTTCTTTCTCCCCATACCAACACATATCAGTTGGTTGAGGTTTGCTCATATTCCAGATAGAGACAGAGGTAGAGGTAGAGATAGAGGTAGAGACAGAGACAGAGACAGAGACAGAGGTAGAGGTAGAGGTAGAGGTAGAGGTAGAGGTAGAGGTAGAGGTAGAGATAGAGATAGAGATAGACATGTAGACATGCAGACATGTAGAGATATATATGGCTTTAGGAGGTGTGAGCAAAATTTGGGGAATGCTACTACTGAGTGCCATCCAACAGAAAGACAGGTTCTGAAAAATAATACCATGTATACTCATCTACTTTATTCACCAGATCTGGCACCATGAAACTTCAAGCTCTTCCCCAAATTCAAAATGACTATGAAAGAGAAACATAATGCATAGATTCAGGATATCAAAACAGCCATAGCAGTGAAACTAAAGACACTCATGAAAGAGGACTTCCAGAGTTGCTTCAGAAGGTGACAAGAATGATGGAATAAATGTGCTCAAAGCAAAGTGAAATATTTTTAGGGAGATTACTGGCAGTATCTTTCACTGTAATAATTTTTATAAACACTCATCTATGTTTTTGGTCACCCAATAAAATCAACCATCAAGTCATGGTTTATAAACCTGTCAATAGTGGTGCTGGATTCCATTTGCTATAATTTTATTGATAATATTTGGATTTATTGCCACGGGGGATTTATTGGAGTGTTTCATTGTTTCATCTTCTGCTAGTTTTATTATCAAATTAATGCTGACTTCATAGATTAAGAAATATCCTACCCTTTTCTTTTTATTGAATATATTCCTTAACATTTCATAAGGCAGTTGGATTTATAGACATTGCGTTTTATATGGTAGTTTACTATTACCATTCTGGCAAATCTGTCATTATGTCACCTTAATTCCTGGTATTTTCTTTTTCTTGATCCACATGGTAGAGGCTTTTATATATCTGAAAAAATGAGTGAGTTCATTTATTCATCAAATAACCAAAGAGTGATTACTTTTATTTGCCATTTTTTCTAATTCATTTTCTTTTTGCCAATACATTAAATTTTCATCTGTTTTTACTAACTTTGCTTTTCTCTTCAATTAATTCATAAGGAAACTGTTTTCCTTAAATGTTGAGACCTCTTTAAATTTCTACCAAGGATTTTATGTTACAAACATCTCTTAAAAGTACTGATCTGAGGTACTCCATACATTTTAATATGTTGCATTTTCATTTGGTTCATATTAACTTTTAATTTTCCATTTTGTTTCTTTGATACATGGGTGATATTAAAATGTGATACATAGTTTATTGATATTTGAAGATTTTCCAGTGATCTTTGTATTACTCTCTAATTTAATCCCACTGTGATGAGAGAACATACTTTGTGTGTGTTAAGTTTTTTATTTTAAGAATTATTTTATGACTCAGAGAATGGTCTGTCTATGTACATGTATCAGATGTACTGAAAGGAATACATATTGAGCAATTAGGTAATGAACTACTTAAGATCAACTGCATTTAGTTGATTATGTGGTAAAGTCTATATCCATGGAGAATTTCATTTTACTTTTAGTTCCATTAGCTTTTACTTCATGTTATGTGAAGTTCTGCTAGTTTTGGTGCAAAAATGTTATTTTTAGTTCCTGATAATATTTCTTGTACTTAATACTTTGGAGCATAAATGTTATTTTTTTATTCCTAACAATATTTCTTGCACTGAATTCTACTTTGTGTGCTATTAGTATACCCACTCTAGCTTTCTTTTTAATAATTTAATAGACTATATATTTTCTAACTTTTCACTTTTTAGCTCTCTGTGTCTTTATGCTTAAAGTACATGCCTTGTAAGCAGCATATTAATTATGTGTTGCTTTATATTCATGGAAAGTTATACCTTTTTGAGGAGTGTTGATAATATTTACATCTAATGTAATTATAACAGTAGGTTTAAACATATTATCTTGCCATTTGTTATCCATTTGTCCCATCTCTTATTCATTTTCCCCTTTTTTCTTTTTTGATGTTGTTTTATATTGATTATTTTTGATGTATTTTTATATTCACTGTTGCAGTAATAGCTCTAACATTTCATTTTGCTATTTTTATTGATTGCTTTAGAAATTACTCCATACATCTATGCCTTCTCACTTTCTATCTCCAAATAACACTGTACCCATTCACATATAGTATAGAAAATTTATAATAGTATACTTCTGTATCATAAACATTCTAAAAATGAGTTTTATCATCAGAAAATATTAAAAGCTGGAGGGTTTTTTTTTATATATATGCGGATACCAGGAGTCTCAGGACCTCGCGCTTGCCAGGCAAGTGCTTATGCCGCTGAACTATATCACCGGCCCAGAAAACATTAAAAGTTAAGTTTTATTTTATTTTTAATTTGGGGTGAGTGCATTCACTGGAAAGTAGAGCGTAATCTCTATAAAATTTCCCTTTTAATACATGAACTATGAATAAAAATATTTCTCATAATCAGGTCAGTTTGTCCATAAGAGCTTCCGAATACTAAATAGTAAAGAAAATCAAAGTGTGAAAGCATCTCAAAGTAATCACACCTTGTAAAGACACAAAAAAGGATTCCTAGAACAGCTTCAAATGTGGCAAGAATAATGGGATAAGTGTGTTCAAAGAAAGGGGGCACACTTTGAAAGGAAATATGGCAATGTGCATTTTTCTATATTTTCTTTATTTAATCATACACATATTTTTGATCACCCCTTTGTATTCTGAAATTTGAGAAAACGTTTTTTAAACATTCTGTTTCTTTCATCACCTCAAATTGCTCTCTATCAACATAGACAAAACTTACTGGTTCCCTGAAAGAATTACTGACATTCGGTATAATGTTTTTGAATAACAACATGTTTTAGTGCTGAGATGATTGTGACTAGAAATTCAGCAGGAAAAATGTCTTTTCTGTCATGGTGTGTCCTTAGAATAGGTGTTAGCAAACTACTGTATGAGTGGTTTTAAATTGAACAAGTTTTCACTAAAATAAAAGAACTAGGGCATTGAAAATGGGATTAGAATTAAAAGGAATAAATGGAATACAACATTTTTATACAAAGCATTTAAGTTTTAAATAGGCTGAAATGTTGGTAAAATTGTATGCATTTCCTTGTCTGTTTCAGCTTTTCTTATAAGCATACCTTTTCTTCATTTCCACCAAGTATGTATTGTGCTTCATCAGAAAATAAAAAAGACAATCAATTTTCAAAGCCAAGGAATGTAATGAAAAATCTTCTTGGAGAATGTCTGAAAAGTTGTAAAGAAGTTATACATAAAATAGAAAAGTATTGTAAAACAAGGCACACTTAACTCCCTCATTTCCAATCGTGGTGATGCACAGCTATAAAAATAAATATTATCTGGCTATTTGGCTATGTAGAAACCACTATCTGTACATAAAGGTTTTATAGCCATGCAGTAACCATTTTATTCATAATGGTAACTTAACAGTGTCCCAGTTCCAATTTATTTAGATATAAATACCATAAAGTGTCCCCATTTTCCCTAGGAAATAATTATTACAGTAAAAATTGTTCTATGTTTCCCTTTATTTATATTGACATGTCCAGAACACAAAAGCAGTTGAATTAATGATAAATATTTATTTTAAAAAATGTTTGAATAGTGCATTATTTAGTGATTATCATATTTGCATTTGTTTTCCAGAGATAGAGTACAAAGAGATATAAGTAAAGTTTTCATTAATGACTCAAAATAAAAAGAAAAAAGGAAAAAAGCATTGTGTCCAAATGCAGGCAAAATCAATTACCTTACAGTGACTAACTCATCACATGCTCTTAAATGAAGAAATCTTCCTTTTAAAATAAATAATCTATTATTATATTTTAATATAAAGAATTACATTGATAGATACTCCTAAATTAAATTGAATAATAAATGCAAGTTTTATAATTCTATTGGAATTATCTTACCTGTTATAGGTGTACATACGCAAGTCAGGTGCAACTTATTTGCATAAATGATATTTGTGTTTAGATGGACACACCCAAAATACAAATGTTACTCAACTCACGAGAAAAGTATAAATGATTCTTTCTTTAACTAAATGAAGTACTTGGCCTTCCAGTGATGATATTCATAGTGATGGGCTTAAGGTAAAAGAGAAAGGGGGAAAATGGGTGAAAATTAAAAAACAAATTAGTTTCCATTCTCTTTGCTTTAACATATAATGTCAAGTTTTAGTCTTCAACATGTGGAAAGCCAGTTTTTCTAGCACCATTTATTAAAGAAGCTTTTTTCCAGTAAAGATGCTTGGCCCCTTTGTCAAAGATAAGGTGGTTGAGTGGATTTGGAGTTGTTTCTACATCTTCTAATGTGTTCCATTGATCCTCAGGTCCACTTCATTTTTGTTTTTGTTTTTTGTTTTTTGTCAGTACCATGATATTTTTATCACAGTAGCTTTGTAGTATAATTTCAAGTCAGGGATTGTGATAATCCCTGCCTTGCCTTTGTTGCTCAGAATTGTTTTTGCTATTCTGGGTTTCTTCTGGTTTCAAATGAATTTTAGGACTGTTTTCTCTGAGTCTGTAAGTTATGCTGTTAGTATTTTGATTGAGATGGAATTAAATCTGTATAATAATTCTAGGAGTGTCGCCATTTTCGTTATGTTGGTTCTTCCTACCCAAGAGCAAGGGGTATCTTTCCATTTTCTGATATCGGCTTCAATTTCCTTTTTCAGAGTACTATAGTTTTCTTTTTTTTTTTTTTTTTTGTGGGTACCAGGGGGTCAACCTCAGGACCTCGTGTGCCAGCAGGCGCCCGTGGCGCTGAGCGATATCACCGGCCCCTTTTTCGTATGTGGGATCCGGGAGTTGAACTCGGGCCCTCGCGCTTGCCAGGCAGGCGCTTAAGCCGCTGAGCCAACTCACCGGCCCCTATAGTTTTCAATGTAAAGATATTTCATTTCCTTTGTTAGATTGATTCCTAAGTATTTCATTTTTTTTTGATGCTATTGTGAAAGGTGTGGTTTTTCTATTTTCTCTCTCAGTGAGTTTGTTGTTTGTGTTCAGGAATGCCATTGATTTTTGAGTGTTAACTTTGTATCCAGCTACAAGACTAAATTTGGTTATTGGGTGTCTTCTATGTAGAGTATCATGTCATCCACAAATAATGATAATTTAACTTCTTCTTTTCCTATCTTTATTTCTTTTATTTCTTTCTCTTGTCTAATTGCTCTGGCTAATGTTTTCAGAACTACATTGAATAGAAGTGGTGATAGTGGACATCCTTTTCTTGTTCCTGATTTCAGAGACCCATGTTTCTCACCATGCACTAAACTAAAAGCAAAATGAATAAAATATTTAAATATTAAAACAGAAATACTAAATCTGATGCAAGAGAGAATAGGTAGAACTTTTGAAGACATAGGTGTAGGCAAAGACTTTATGAACAAAACCCATATCACATGGGAAATATTATAAAGAATCAATAACTAGTATCTCATATTATTAAAAAACTTTTGCACAGCAGAAGAAATCACCAACAGAATGAAAACAAAACTCACAGAGTGGGAAATATTTTTTGCCAGCTGTTCCTCAGACAAAGGACTACTATCTAAAATATATAAAGAACTAAAAAAAATCATACCCCCAATTTTAAAGACCCAATCCTAAAACGGTCTTCTGAAATGAATAGACATTTCTCAGAAAAGGAAGTACAAATGGCAAATAAATATATGAAAAAAATGTTCAACATCACTGGTCATTTGTGAGATTCAAGTTAAAACAATGTTGAGCCTCCATCTCACTCCAGAAAGAATGGCTATCATCAAGAAATCAGCAAATATCAAATGAAGGCGGGGCTGTGGGGAAAAAGGAAACATTCTCCACTATTGGTGGGAGAGTAGACTGGTACAATCACTGTGGAAATTAGTGCGGAGATTCCTCAAAAAATGAAAACTAGAGGTTCCATTTTACCCAGCTATTCCCCTTTTTGGTGTCTTCCCAAAAGATTTAAAACATCATACCACAGTGATATATGCACACCCATGTTCCCAGAAGCATAGTTTGTAATAGCTAAATATTGGAAACAGCCCAAACGCCCATCAACTGATGAGTGGATAAAGAAGATTTTTTTTTATATATAATGAATGGAGTACTACTCAACCATAAAGAAGCTTAAACTTCAGACATTTTTAGATAAATGGATGTGCCTTGAGACACATTGAAAACACTGCAAATATCATTGTCGTTTATCAATAAAAACACTTCAAACTCATGTGCAGTATCTTTGAATCCCAAGACACTGTTGCTTCCAGTATTATATCCTTCATACATCTTTCTCATATATTTAGTAACCAGTTAATGAAAGAACCAAGTAATTAATCAGGTCGCCTATGTCTATGTGCATAGACCCTAGATCTAAGAAGCAATCAACATCTTACTTTATTTCGGTTTTAACTTATCATTAATGTTTGTCAGTATTTCTTTTGAATTTTAGGTTGTCACCCACTATGATGGTATAAATGTCTTAAGCTACTTCCTGAAATTATTTAAATATATCTTTAAAGAAATGAACACTCCTTTAAAATAGTTCTTAATCAGTAATAAAAATCTGTAAAAGATCAAATTTTTGCACTCCAAATATTAAACAAAAAAATGAGGCTTGAAAAAATACTGTAAATAGTGATGTCAGAGTGGGAAATGTTTGTGATGGAATGTCTGGGTCCCAGGGGTTATGCTGTGACGAGCAAGGTCTCTAAAAAATATTCAAAATGATAGTGCTTAAATCTGTTTATACTCCTACATCCACGCACAAACTGCATAATCTAGGAAAGAACAGGTATCATTTTAAACCCCAAGAAATGTATATCCATATTGATTTTAGGAAATAAAAGGCCTCATAATCAATATTTCTACAACTGACTTTGAGAAAATTAATACTCTTTTATTACAATTTAACATTTATTTATTTATTTATTTATTTATTTATTTATTTATTTTATTATTATTTTTTTAATGTGGGTTCTGGGAGTCGAACTCAGAACCTCACGCTTGCCAAGCAGGTGCTTATGCCACTGAGCTATCTCACCGGCCCCTAACATTTATTTTGAGTTGAATTTTTTTTTTTCATTTTTCTATTAAGGCCTACATTACAATCAAACAGTTGAACATCTGTTACGAAATAAGTAGGCACAATAAAACGTGCTTTTTCATAATTTCACTGGAGTTAATAGTAACTTTTCACCTTAACAGAGCTTATTTATTTATTTGTTGCATTTGTCATGTTTTTATGTCCACAAATAAATGAGTTTATTGCAGTAAAAATAGGGAAGCACAGAGACCATTGAATTAAAATTAAACCAATTTAAAATTACTTTGCACACATAAAAAAATAAAATTAAAAATGAATGAATTAGTGAAGTGTAAAAATACACCCATGAAAATTGAGCAGAAATATCAAAGGAAATAGTATCATCATAAAATAAAATTTCCTCACCATACAATTATTCTGCTTCTTGCGTTACCTGCTTTACCTCATATCCCTTACTGTGTTTTTATGTTTTTCATACATAGAATAGATTAATGAAGATCATTATACAGTAGGCAGCATAGTAATATCATTGTAATGCCGTCATTACCAAGTCGTTCTGCTGAGTCAGTGCCAGTTTGAGTTCTTGGGCTACACATGGGTAGATTCATATTATCTAGCTCAGTAGCAAGGTAGGCATTGGCCAGGCAGAGAGCAGATGCCTCAAGTGTCGTTTTCTTTTTCTCTGCTTTTTTTTTTTTTTTTTTTTTTTTTAATCAGTGGATTCGTGTTTCTATGAATTCTGAAATTTTAAAATTTTAATACTTTTTTAGTGTGATTGCATGTAAGTGGATCTTTGTCTTTTTCTCTTAGCTTAGCTAGAAATCAATGTTTTATTTTGCCACAATTATTTCTGCCTACCTTATGTTTTTATAAAATCATTAGATTCTGAATGTTTCATATAAAAACAAATGTCATGTTTTGAGCTATTTAATTAGCATAGAGGCAAATTAATACAAGTTTTCTAACTAATATTTACAAAACCTAAGACACTTCATGGGATTTTGAGATTTGATTGATGACATTATTTTTCCTGCCTTGTTTGCCTGATATTAAAATTGCTAAAGATCTAAAACTTAAAAACTGAATATTTTGCTTGACAGGAAACAACCAAAAATATGTCTTATCTTGGTAATGTACCTTCATAAATCTAATCTATGAACCAGTAAGGGCATTCTTAGCCCCATCTTAGATACTGTGGCCTAATAAATATAATTTATTACAGTAACAATAACAAATCTTGAAATGTTTTTCTCAGAGTGCGCCAAATTTGTCTATTTTATTTGGATTATGAAAGAACACCAACTACAATGCATTAATATACACCGCTGACAAGTCATCTTGTTAGCATCTTGTCACTCCCTGTTGAGTTTTATGAGACATTTATTTACTTTCCCGAGAAACTGAGAAAAATTTCTTTAAATGATTCTTTAATATACCCTTCAGGTGCAGTGCTGAAAATACGCTAACATTATTGATAAAAGACATTTTAGATCATATATGATTAATAAAAACAGCTCTTATAAAAATGGCATTTTCTCTCTGACCAATGCTCAGATAAAGTAAGAAACTACATGTATCTCAGGATACACAACATAGGACTTACCAAGTCAAAATATTGTTTGAATTTACTATAAATTTCAACAGTCTGTAGTTTTCTGAGTGATGGGGTATAAAGTCCAATATTTCTAAAACCTGTTGTGATTAAATGAGCTTTTTATATGGGTCAAAGAATCTTTCCTAGTAACTCAAGACATTTAATCATTTTAACTATGTATGTATTAACACATTACACCTTATATGTATATTCCTATATTAATGTAACCTCAGATTAACTATTTTAACAACTGGTTATTGCCTAAGTTTTGCAAATTAATAATTATTCAAGAAATGTCTTGTGGACATAATTTTCCTATACTCTGAATTTGCAATATGTAATTTAAAAGAAACTCATAAGTTCATATATATATATATATATATTTAAAACTAGAATGTAAGTTTTTACCTAAATTTTTCAAAGTAAGTAATGTAGCTTGTGTTTTCATGAGGAGGAGTTAAAAGAGTATTTAATTAGACTCCAGAAAATATTTCTCTGGAAAGGTTTTTCTTTTCAAATTATTCCTCTGTTTTTTGGTTTTGTGTTGCTGATGTAGTCTTTGAATATTCATTTCATTTTACAGTTATAGTAGAAATCACTTTGAAACCAAAGAATTATGAAGGATCTCAAAAGGATTATGAAGGATCTCATTGCTTAAAAATGATTTAGGATGGAATGCAACTGAAAGGATGTTTTTAGCTGACTCTGATATGAAGGAAGAAACTTAGACGCAGAATGCTAAGTGAATTTACTTTAATATTAAATACCTAGCAAGTGGCAGTGCCAAGATTTTTACTCAAGGCTTCGGCATCCTATGAATCGAAAGTGCTCTGGTACTCTTTCAAGAAAGAGAGATCATGAATTATTCTCTAAGGTATCCAGAAAGACACATTCTACAATTTCCTTCCTGTTGCAAAAGCAGGTACTAATATTTGTGTCCATTAGATGAGTGATTTCTCCCTCACCAAGGTCCCATACACCTCATTCCAAATAAAACGAAAGTTTAATTTCAACTAAAGGAAGCAGACACATACCCCACACACATTAAAGTACATACATGAATTGCATTACTTTATCCAAGTCATGTGACATACCTGGCAGTCCCTCTTCCTAAGAGTACTAGAAACAAAATGCATTAGAAATCCAATGAGTGATAACGTTTTTATATTTGATATCTTTTGTGTGTATATGTGTGTGATTTCTACTTTTTACACATCTGAATTTTAAAGTAAAATTAAATAATCTACATATTTCTTCGACATCATTCTCATTCCTTTATACACTATAAATATAGTATGGACCTTCTAACTGGCCATAAGATTTTTTTTTCTGAAGATCTTTACCAATATATTTCAAATCACTATGCAGGGCCACTTTGTTAGGTTTGTTTTATTCTTATTCTTAATACTTTTTCAGGTAGACCTCATATACTGTGACACTACTTTTACATTTTTTTATTTTTTACTACATGGTTAGCTTATCCTTGAATATTACATGAACAAAAGAAAGACAAAGTACATTTATTAATGAAATAGAGCTCTTAAATAAAAATATATAACATTTTATTCATAAATAATGCAATATTTACAAAGCTCTAAACTGATCCCTTTATTGAAGTGAGTAGGATGGAGATGGTAGTTCAGTGAGCTACAGTCAAAACAGAAAAACATGACCTGATGTGGACAGAAAAGATAGGTTTCCCTTTTGAAAATTTTAAAACCCTAAGCACATTCAGTGTGCACCAACACTTAATGTATGGTTCAAGTATTTCCTGCACATCCAATTTTTATGAGACCCTTAAAAGGCTTCTTGTAGACAGTTTAATCACATTTCCCCTTACCACTTGTACGCGTGCTTCTTATGCGGAGGTCATTATCATAAAAGGAGACTTGCTTGGTTTCTCTGTGTGCCTTTGCGTTTTTGTGTTTGGGAGTAGAGACAGGAGATGCGGAAGACTGAAAAATACAATAAAGCAGTTTATATCTATACTGTTATGCCATTGTTCGTCCATTGCCTTACATTTTTCAAATGTGAGCTGTCTTTAATACATACAAAACACAAATTTGTATGTCTCTAGACTTGGCTTCACCTTCTTACCTGCCTTCTAAAGGAATTAACAATCATGACCATTAATATGTGAATGGCAACAGGACAATTGTTCATAATTTCTACAATATATATGTAATCAGATAAAGACCTTGTAAAAATGATTTGGTAAAATTTTCATGCTCAGAGTTTTTCAATAGCTTTTATACCAGGTATACTGCATTTGTAGATTAAAGGTTCTATGGAATGCAAATTGAACTCTGAAGCAGAAAACCAAGCAGCATCCTTTCCGGGTCTTACTTTCCACCTTTAAATAAACTTTAGTTGACGTTTCAGCTGCTGCTGTCACTAACAGGACATAGGAAAGTATTAGATCAAAACTATTCTGCTAAGACTATATTTTAGAACAGGAACAATGGAGGAAATAATTTTTGGTCATTTTGTGAAAACTACTCAAAATGATCTTTAAAGTTACCAACCGTGTAATGTTTCTGAATGACTGTAGCCTTGGAATGAGAGCAGAATACTAAAGAATGCTACCTGTAGATAAAACAAAAGTCCATGGAAGAGCACATTGGTTTAGGCTAGCATTTTCATAGTCTGTACCAGGAGAACATAATTCAGAAAAAGAAATACTATTCACCTCATACACTTTTTATGGAGAACAGTGATTATATGGATTATATGGATAATCAGAAGACAGAAACAAAATTCTCATTTTAACTAGACAATTGTCAGTGAGCAGTGTGAAAATATATGCCTCACTTTGCCACTAGCATTAGTGGCCCAAGAGTTCAAGCCACTATGCATCATTTAGGAGCTAAGAAGAGTACAACAGCTCTTTCACATTTCTGTTTATTCTGCTGCCAGGAATTACAGATAATTTTGTATGATACAGTAAAGTTTGAAAATTCTCTCTCGTTATGTTCCTCACTATGTCCTATTACATCCTTTATTGTGAAGGCTAAATATGACAAAAACATATATATATATATATATATATATATATACATATACATATATATATATATACTCACACATCCAAAAACGACATAAATATGTTACCATATAAATGAGGGTGTCTACGTATATGGAAATTTTTATGGTATTGAAAAAAATTTAAACTATGCAAAAAAATTTCCAAGATTTTAAATTTTCACATAAAAACTAAAAATAGGCTAAATTAATAAGTCATTTAATTTTAAAATAAAGCTAAGATTTATTAAGTTACCACTTATAAGACACCTAGACATGAAATAATATCGTAATGAAATAAGGAAATTAACAACCATTCCTTTGAAAGAGCACAACAGTTTATTCTGTGGAAGTTGACCAAAATACTTTACCAGTCCACTTTTGATACCAGCAGTTTCTAAAGTTTTCTGTGTAATTTTTAGAAAAGAAAAAAGAAGCAAACTTCTTTAGTTAAGACATAACCTGCTTTAAGGTAATCATAGCTAAACTGACATATTCATGTCCTATGATTCATTTATTCTGTACCAAAATTATTCTCCACTTAAAAAATATTTTTTTTAGCACAGAAGGTGGTACAGTCTTTGTTAATCATATCAATCATAACTGTAAAACCGTAGTCCTACTCCTCCCTGATACATAAACTTCATGAACTGTGGAGAAATAAACCCAATTCTTTCCTTGTTGTATGTGTCTTAGTCTATTCTGGCTGTTGCAGCAAAAAACCTTAGATTGAGAACATATAAATGTACTTCTTACAAATAAGGCCTGGGAAGTCCAACTCCAAGGTATCAGCAATATCTGGCAAGCCTGCTTTCTCTTTAAGAGTTGGCGATTTCCTGCTGCGCCTTCTCCTAGGGGTAATCAAGCTTCCTCAAGCTTCCTTTATAAGGGCTTTCTTCCCTTGTGCCTTTATGACTAATCACCTTTTCAGGGTCCCCTTATTAATATTGCACTGGGAGTTAGTCTTCAACACATACATTTTTGGGGAACACAAACATTCAGACTATACCAATATTATTTTAGAAGATTTCTTCTGTATTTTTCTGGGCTTCCATTTCCACATCAAAAAAAGTGAAGATACTTCCTTGGCGGCTCATGCCTGTAATCCCAGCACTCTGAGAGGTGGAGGCAGGGAAATAACAAGTCAAATCGAGCTCAAGCCCAATCCGGGCAATATAGGGACTTAGTAAGATCCTACGTTAATAAAAATAAAATAATAAAATAAAATAAAATAAAATAAAATAAAAATGAGGCTGGAGTTGAAGCTCCATGCAGAGGCACTGGGTTCAACCCCCAATACTGCAAAAAGACAGCAGAGTAAAATGGGAATAATACTAGTTATCTTACGTATTGTGAGAGTATGAATTTCCAAACACAAGAAACAGATAGCATAGAGTATCTGAATCTTGCGCTAAATACGTGGCATTATTTATTAAAATTTTATCATCATCATCAACATCATCACAACCCTATCGCATTATTAAAATTGAAGCCAGGACATTTGCCTTTAAATTGGAAAAATCTCAGATTCCTTTCTTCCTGAGCATTATTTTAAAGATGAGAAAATCAAGACCTCTAGAGCTAACCTGTCAAGGCCACATAGCAAGCACCATATGTAGTGAACTGGGAAGCAATCCATGGCTCAGGACTTCCAGTCTAGTATACTTTCCATGTGATTAGGCTTGGAAATAATAAATATTATATGTGTGTTACTTTCCTAAGTCTCTCCTATCCTTACAATGATTGTGGCAGGGGAGCAATCAAGAAGACATAAATTCAAATAAAACCTCAGATTAATGAACAGTATCCAATCAATAATGATTACTGTGACTACTTATTTTAGTTTCTAACAAAGGTGCATTGTCTAAGTCTAGTGGACTGAACTGTGTTCCACTAAAATTCATATGTTCATATGTGATTGTATTTAGAGTTAGAGTTTTTAGTAAGGAAATAACATTAAAACAAAGTCATTTGGGTGGCTCCTGCTTTAATATGACTGGTGTCCTTTATAAGAAGGGGAGATTAAGATACAGATAATGTGTACAGGGAAGATCATGGAGGGGTGGGAGGCAGCCATCAGTAAACCACAGAAAGACACTTCAGAAGAAACCAGTTCCTTCGGCACCTGGATCACAGATTCGTAAGCCTCCAGACTTCAGAGAAAAATTTTATTTTGAAGCCATTCATTCTGTGGTACTTTGTGATAGCAGTTTTAGGAAACTACACTAGACACTAGGCACTCTTTCGAAACTTTATTTACATTGTGACACTCACAGGTGGGATTAAAACCTAGTCATTTCAACTTCAGTGGAAACATGAACACTGTGTTCCCAATTGAAGACTTTATTATTTTCCTTGGAAACCTGGCCATCTGAGAATTAAGGGAAAATAGTGATGCCTGAAAATCTCTCATTAGCAAACCATACTGTTATTCTAACACATTTTCCTAGTCTGTTTCCCTAAAACTTCCTGTACCTTACTCTGATGGTCTCTTAGGAAACATTTTATGCTATGTTTTACTGATTATGTGCTTCTAATTCCAAAAAGAATGTAAGCTCATAGGAAATAAGGACTCTACCCCAAACATTTAGCACAACAAATTGTGTGTGCAGCATGAACAGATACATGGCCACTGCTTGTGGTATTACCCTGAAATCTCTTCATAATGTTCATCTGAGCACCTATGCTATGTAACTGACTGCCTTGTTGTTAAAACAGTCTTATAACATGATCTTTTAAACACTTTGATAATTAAAATTCCTTCGATGGTCTCCAAGAGAGACTTCCCCATGCCAATATTATTATAGTGAAATTCTAGAATGGCAATCCAGGTTCTTGGTTATAGAGATCATCCGGGTACCTAGAGCTAATTAACATAGTAATACAAATCTTAATCCATGAAGCTTAGAAGTAGAAAATCCAATTAAGGTGGCATGATGTTAATTATGAGAATATAAGAAGGTTGGACTGAGAGCCCAGTGACAGTGCCAGTATCCACACAGAGTATTTGTGAGTGGGATGGGTGGTCAGTGAAATGTCGTCCACACAAGGCAGTATTACTTCAATTGCTACAATGCTGTCAGGATTTCTGGAAATTATTTCAAATATCTTTTAATTTCTAAAGAAGGAAGTTACTACATAAAATTGTCTCCCAGCCAGGCGTGGTGGTGCATGCTGATAATCCCAGCACTCGGGAGACTGATGCAGGAGAATAGCCGTGAGTTTCAGGCCAGCCTGGGCTACATAGTGAGAGCCTGTCTCAAGATAAATAAAATATAAAAGAAAAAAAAAGAAAATTCTCTCTCTGTCTCTTTGTCTGTCTCTCTTTCACTCCTTTCTTTTTCTTCTTCCTCCTCTTCTTTTTTGCAGACACTATGTATCAGACCAGCAGGGGAAAAGAGGGATTGTATTCTGGGGAAATTAATTAAGGAACACCTGTTCCCTCCACTGCTTGGACAGGGCATGGGTGCGAAGGGCAATACTAAACCAAGTGAGAAGACTAACTTTCTATTTAAGCTTATTATTTTGGTTAGTGGCATTTCTCTGGGAAAATATAGTTTAATAAACAAAATAATCTTTGAAAACATAACAATGTAATGCAGGTATTACTTTTGTCATTGCTATTTTATTCAGATGATTATGTGTAGATAATAAATAAATGAAACCCTGCAATGAATGAATTAGGATTAAATTACCATATCCAGAGGCAAAGATTCGTTTTAAGAAGCATCATAGAAAATTGCCAGGAAAGTACTTTATGTTATTACCTATTTATTTTATTACATGCTATTGTATTATAATACATTTGTATGTTATAAATGTTTTGATAAAGGGGATATAAATAATTTAAAAAGCAACCAAATATGCTATTAACAAAAGAGACATTGAATATGTAATAAGAATAAAGAGAGAATGTATAAAATCAATTTAACAAGGTTAAACAGAGGATCAAGAAAAAACAATTGAAGATTACATAAATGTATCAAACTCAAACTCGGAAAAGAACAGAAAATGGAACTAAGACCTTTGTACTCAGAAAAAAAGAAATTTAGATTCTAGTATCAATTAAATCAGGTCTATGCATTGTGGCTCTTCCCAGTAGGACACCTAAAAAGAATACATGCAAAATTCCTAAAATATTAAGTGAATATGTTTCAGGGAAAACATTTTATGATGTGTATTTCATAAATGCAGTAGAGACACTAATATAAATGAAGGTTTTTAGGACACTGAGCATGGAAAAGTGAGTTATTTTTACCATGAAAAGCCATTTGATTTTTAAAGAAGAATATTTCAAAATCATACTTTAAACTCCCTGAATGAACGATCATCTACCATTAAGACAATGTCTCATAGTTTTTAAAAAAGTTTTTAAGAATAAAATATTGAGAGATGATAGAGTTGACAGAGAATAGATTTAAATTTAATTTTTAAGCCATGTATGACTTTTGGTTTATGATTTATTGTTTTCCTATTTCCAAATTGAAAATTGCAGATCATGTGCTGAGATATTTAATGCTTACAAAGATCATGTGTATATGTGTGCCATTCATTTATGTATTCATGCTACTTTGTGAGTCCTGAAAAGTGTGTAGCACTGCTTTCTTTTCTTGGCCCATGTGTTTCCCACTGTAATTCTGCACCAAAATAAGTGTCTTTTTGGAGTCTGATTTCAGATTGGAAGCTCACAGCTGGGAATAGTTAACACAGGAGACCCCTATGTCTATAAGCATTTATAAAACATAAAATTATTAAATTGTTTTGATATATCATAATAAACATCAAATGAATATCCCCATGAAATAGGCTACAGTTAGTAAAATGAAAGAATTACAGTAATAAATTGTCGTTGATTCCTAGAAACCACTACATCCTCTTTAATAACGCAGTAGTACAGCAGCACAGCCACCAGCTCTCGGGCCTTGTAACAACACCAAATTTGCATCTGAGATTTTTAACGAATGATCTTTGTGACACTAAACAAGTTATTTAATTACTGTATATTTAGTATTCTTTTCTATTAAAATGAATATGTAGTTTGTATACATTCTATTGGGTGGTGATGAAAATTTTAAAAAATCTATCTATCTATATATAATGTATAACTATGTCTGGCACATAATAAACCATGTTACCTATGATTATAGGCTTTTTATTTTTACCTGAAGATTGAAATAGTCTTAATCGTACAGAAATACATGTTAATTGCCTTGGTTAAGATGAAGTCTTTATAATTCAAATTACAAAATAAAAGTGTTTGAATACAAATATTTCAAAAATATATCTGTTTTGAAACAAAATTTACATATAATTATACACATAACTAAAATATATGCTGTTTTTCTCATTTCACTTATTCTGTACAGAAAGATTTGTTACATACAATTAGCTATCAAACATGTGCCAGTTACACAATTGCTTATGTGTATTAGCCAGGTGTAGCATCACTTACAAATTCTGCGAATCTGAAGAAACCACATAAATTGTGCCTTTTTCATATCTTCAGAGAGTTGGCATATGATTTTTTGATTATCTACTCATCAGATATTAAATTTTTTAATTTGTTTATTTCTTTTAGTTACCTGCATTGTATAATGTTAGCTATGTCTCTAACTTGAACATCAATTGTTTCATCTCTTTCATACTCTAAACTGAGTATTATATACAAGAAAGTTATCAAGAACAAACTACTGGTTCTATTATTTCCTAAACAATGATGTAACATTTTTTAAAAATTAAACAAATCAATGAATTAGGAAAGCATGAGTATTGCAATAATAGTAGTCTTATTATCAATATACTTTTCCAAAGAAGAACATAAGGGAGATGAATTTTGATATGCTCTATTACAGGAAGAAAAATAAACTGTAAAAGTGAGAAGGAATGGGCTCCCCACTCTAATACAAAGCGGCAAATTAAAATTATGCCATAGTAGTAATAGGAACAGATTGCATTGTAAATTATCATATCAACGACAGACAACTGCATTCAGAACTTTCCAAGCATGAGACAGTGATGTTTGTCTAAAAACAAAGTTATTCTAGCCAAAAGCCCAGGGAGGATATGAACATAAGGAAGTTATTCCTGGGTGACTTGCTGGATGATACAGTATCTCCTATCACCTTCCTTCTACGCGTCTCCTGTAAAATCATGAAAATGAAGATAGAAGGTCCCTATTAGCACTCATCGAGTTAGCGATCCTGTACATTCAGAAGCAATTAAGTGTACTATCTTTCCCTCTTTCATAAGCTTGGAGCGAGGGAGGAGTATACACAAAAAGAAGTCAGACAAGAAGTTCAAGAGCTGAAGAAGAATTAGCTGGTCATTTCTTTAAAAGTCTAAATGTGACACTTCATATTTGCAGCTAGATTTATATTTCATATATTCTTAAACATTTGTGAACAACATTAATTGACAGTTTTTGGTAAATGTATGTTTGTATCACATTAAATTTCTGCAGCATTTAATCAGTGCACAGTCAATCACAAGATTAACTGTTAGTTCCACTTAGGGAATTTTTAATGCTTTAGTACAATAAATTGAAAAGATAAAATGGTTTGTCTCTATACACGAGATAAAATAGCCTAAATAGCACATCATCTCAGTCATTATGTCCTATTGTTGATAAAATTTACATAAATATTTTGTACTCTCAACAGTGATATGTCAACAATTTGACCTTAAACTATCCTATAAATACACCAGTTACATAAAAACTGTTGCCAGTGATGTAAACACCTGCACATTTAAATGTGCAGTTTAAATGGCTACTAGAACCACTCTCCTCAGCATGTTTTTGAATACATACACTGAAGTTTTGCTAACCACTCATGTCACCTTTGCCCCACTGTACTCAAAATAGGAAACATTCACATAATCGCAAAAGGAAAACAAAACCAAAAGCGTGGTATTCCTTTCTGGTGTGATATTCTGTAAGACGAGACACTGTGTTCTGGTGTGTTCAGTTCTCCCAGTGAGGACTGAATATGTGCTTCGCTGCTACTTCATGCAAAATATTCGTTCATTACATATGTGTGTTCGTATTCATGTAGCAAAGTTGAAATCTATTAGGACTTCCACTGCAGTTGGCTTTGACTTTTTGTATTCTTGATAAAATAAAGACTTCTTATCTAAAATATGAGGACCACATGAAATGAATATAGCTCTTCATCTTGGTTTGTCAACTGGCTAGAGAAACAGGGCCACCTGAAAATGATGAGTTATCTGTCTTACACGAAAAGCTAATCTGATTTTAAATTTGTTTTTTCTGTCTTTAAAAAATTATCCTGCTTCTATGTAAATACAATCTCTGCTTTAATGGTTACTTTAATTAAAGGTAGTTAAGAATATTGAATTTTAAAGTTCTATCCAATATTTCTAAATTATTCAGTTTGGGAATTTGCTGATGATCTAAATGCTTTTGTCTGAGATTCTCTGGCTTACCAAAGAATTTCCTGTCATTATTCTGTGTTCCAGGAGTAAGTTTTTCAGGTAAATACATTTGCAAGGGAAAACTAAGAATTGCGTCAGTTTGTTAAGGTTATATTTTTGAGTCTTTATGAATATTGAAATTCAGTATAAGCATTGATCATCCTCACTCAAAAAGGAAGCTTCCATCACTGAATTCTGAGATTCACTCCAAGACAGCTTTATGTAATGGTAGTTTTGCAGAATTCAATAATAAGACTATAATCAGGCTTCACCATAATTTCAGAGGCATTCATATGAAGCAGCATTTTTAAAGACTGAATAAAAATATACAAGCATTCAGGAGGCTGTTGTTTTAGGACGCTTTTGATTTCTGAAAGGAGTTACTTTTTTTACTATGAAAATTATGGCTCACTGGAAACAGGAATTTACTCAATAGAATTGATTTGGAACACAAAATACAACATAATTTTCAATATATCCATGTTACATAAGTGCAGAAGGCTGCATAATTTTACATTACATGGGTTGAGAATTGAGGATTTGTGTTTGTTTTTGCCTCTACAATTGCCTGTAAGAAAAGATGATGAATTATGAGGTGGTTACAGGCTTTAATTTTTTGATTGAGTGAATGTATTGTATTTGTAGAAGGTCATTCATTCCTGCAGGGAAGGTTGTTAATATAAGAAGTTATGTGCTGAGGTAAACCACTTCACTCAGACAGTGAAATTCATCATTCAAGACTTGTTTAGGGACATGCAAAATACACGGTAAATTGACTCTTGCTTACAAGGGGATTAATGCTATAACTGAGGAATTTTCCGAAGGTTGTGTTAAGAGTTCCGAGGATTAGTGACAGTCATAATACAACTAATTTTCCCTTTATTTACCTGGAGACCAGAACCATATTGGGATATCTTCTTTCATTTTTGTTCCGCATATCTTCTTTGAAAATGCAGGTAGAAAAAATATTTTCATTCCTGTCATTTCTGAGTAAAATTTAAAAGTATTCATGTTAAAATATTTGAGTTTATTAAGTCAAATATTTCAAGTAAATGAAACAATGTTTGGATATCAAGGTTACCGTCTTCTGAATAATAATGTGCCAGTATTCATTCCTTGTATTGTTGTAAGAGTCACAGACAGCACATCATTCAGATTATTGCAGGGATAGACGCAGGATAAATTCAAGAAGGATAAGGGTATGAAAAACATTGTCCTGATCTTTTTTTTTTTTTTTTTTAATGTGGGTACCGGGAGTCGACCTCAAGACCTCGCGCTTGCCAGCAAGCGCTTGTGCCCCTGAGCGATACCACCGGCCCTGTTTTTTCCTTTATGTGGGTACCGGGAGTCGAACTCAGGACCTCACGCTTGTCAGGCAGGCGCTTATGCCACTGAGCTATCTCACCAGCCCCTTTGTCCTGATCTTTTATTTTAAAATTGTGTGTCATAGGAGTTTTAAAACATAATAAGGAATAGTAATGACACTGAAGATATTATTATTAACAGTATTATTAATTAATTCAAATGTTATTATTTAAAAGAAACTGACTTTGTTTAATCCCTATCTATGTTTAATCCATATCTTTCAGATTTCTCTTCATCTGATTATTTCATTTGAGTTTCTTAGCCACCTTCTCTGACAGGCAGGGAAGGGATTATTATACCCACTAGAGAGACTGGGCCTAGGTGTTACATCCCTTGCCCGTGGTTTTAAATTAAACACAATTCTTTTCCCAGTGCATCACTGTAAGGACTATGCCTCCATGTAACCTGTCCAAACAATCCCAAATATTCAAATTTTTCCAATTAACCATAGCAAATCTGTGCAGCTTTATGAATGGCAATGTAATATGTGATTGTGCAACAGAATTTGAAACTGAAAATAACTGAATTTATTTGAAAACAATCTTAAGAATAAACCAACTGCCAGACCGTAGGAAGCTTATTGGAAAAATAGACACAAAAACACACATCATTATCATCCAGAGAAATGCTTGTTAAAGAAGTTATAATCACTGTGAATGCAAAAGGAAAAGAAAACTGAGCAAGGTAGATACAATAACTTAGGCTTTGGATGTGTGGAACTTGATGCATATTTAGCAAAAATTACTTTTATTCTGGGGGATGAAACATAGAACAGTTGGTTCTGAAGCAGAAAGTTTGATATTTTCATGTATCATTTGTATAGGAGAGAATTGAAAATATGGAATTGTATGATGTTTTCTACAGAATAATAAATAGCAAGAAGAAACATTAACCAAAAATACAGATACTTTTGGGAAGCACTGATATAAAAAGTATTTGCAGTGGGAAAGGAACACTCAAGGATGCTGAAAGGAACAGAGATACAGAAGAGTGAGAGATCAGCATTACAGAAGAAAAAAACAAAAAAGAGTGACTGCGTTCCAGCAGGTATTTGTCAGGTACTAAGGAAGTGGAAGAATAATTTGGGAACTAAGGAAGATGAAAATAGAAGTAACAAAATACTCTTCATGAAGTGTGAAATGAGAGAAATATGTCAAATACAAAGTGTACAAAATACCAGTGAGTTAAATTACCTTATTTTCTATTGAGAAAAAAAAAAAAAAAAAGCTTCTTGTTGTCAGCATTCACTTAAATTTAATCAAGAATTGCTATATTTTTAAATGGAAATACCACTACTAAAAACAGAATTTTGTAAGTAGAATGATGTCTTTTATTTCCAAAGACTACATATGCAAAAACGCAAAAATAATAACATAAGTGAAATAATTTGGGGGTTAGGTTAGGATTATAATTCTCGAGAAATATCGGGGTAAATGTCATATCTGCAAGCACTGGCAGAGAATATTCTCTGGGAAAACGGGAAATAAAGTATAGGTAAATGTATTTTACCATGATCAAATCCCATCTTCATAAGTATTTCAGAAAATACATGACAAAATTGTATTATTACTTAGAGTTAAGTGCATCTGAAACATAAGGAATATTTAACAGCTTTATTATGGTGATACAGAAATAGTAGATCAGCGTTTGGTCCCCAGGCACATATTCTACTTTGCCGCTTATTTTTTTTTCCAGATGGAAAGATTATTATAACAGTGATTATAAAGATTGTTAAAATGTGAAATTAAAATCCATTCATTTTCTTTTCACCTTAGTAATGCTAAACTTTTTTTTTTTTTTTTTGTGGGTACCGGGGGGTCGACCTCAGGACCTCGCGCGCCAACAGGCGCCCGTGTCGCTGAGCGATATCACCGGCCCCTTTTTCGTATGTGGGTTCCGGGAGTTGAACTCGGGCCCTCGCGCTTGCCGGGCAGGCGCTTAAGCCGCTGAGGCATCTCACCGGCCCCAGTAATGCTAAATATGAAAGTCTGTTTCTCTTTACTTTTCTTGCCCTTGTCTTCAAAAAAATTTGTAATAATGTGCTGGGTGGGGGGGCAGCTCAGAGGGAGAGGATGTGTGCGAGTCTCCGGGCTCAGTCCCAGCACCAAAAATAACAGAAATGAAAAAGCGAGCAGTTTAAAAAGGTAGTTTTAATAATACGTATTGTACACAATTATAAAAGTTGGTGATGAAGACTTTTTTGGTTTTAAGAAAGAAAAACCTAACATAGCTAAATTAACACGATGATTTCCTGTGGTAGAGAAACAAAATAGAGAAAGTGAACACTTGAGCTCGAATCTAAACTGAAACAATGACAAATGAGGGGCTCTCTCTTCCCCCCTTTCACTTTCTACTTGGTACCTACAAATTTCTGGGAGCCTCAGCTTACTTTCTGTATACAGTACTATATTCCAGTAACTTGTACAGTGGTGCTTCTGAGTCCTTGGATAATCCTACACTTCAGTTTCAGGTTCAATCACCAAGCGAAACTTTCTTCTCTCCCTCTCACTTTCCATTTCCTAGTAAGCACTGGGGAAGACGCACTCCTCTTTGAGCATAGCTATTTACAGTTCAAAACACAAGCCACGGGCCATGCCAGATTTTGCTTTGTAGTATCTGAGGCACTCTTCACTTTCCAAATGTACCAATTCTGCAGGGGCAAAAGAATGAGGTGATTGTATCCTGTGTGTATGGAAGTCTCTAGAGAATTGAGGTATAGCAGAGGGGTCTATTTTTTAGTAATTCATCACATACATAATGTTAAGGAGAAAACACAATGCTTGAAACTTGCATAATTGTTCATATAAATAAAGGGCACTATTACTCTAGGTATTTTATTAAAGGGATTTAGTCTTTTTAATCTTTTAATGGAATTAAGAGGAATCTTCTGGTAAATTCTGTCTTGCATCTTTGCTGTTTGTATTGTATTTTCATACTAAATACCTGTCACTTTTATGAACTTACTTTACACTAACAATGAATAACTATCATTAAAACAAATATCATGCCAACACATTTATTTGACCAGAGTCCTTTTGAGATAGTATCTAAATTTTCATCAAGACTGTAGTGATTAGTGTTCCTGATTATTGTAATCAAATAACTCATTAGCAGTTATGTTTTGAAAAGGATTTAAAATACAATATGGTGAGTCATTTAACTCAGGCATTGCAAAAAATGGGAAAAACTGAAATGACAAATTTGGTCCTTAATATCACACATTGATAAAATGTATAAAAGGCAAGTGTGCCCCTCTTTCACAGGCAACATATTCTCAAAGGCTTTGCTTTCTGGCAGTTCATTTTAAAGTGTATTCTTGTTTGTACATGAAGAATAAATTGAGCAAAAGTTGTTGCCTTGCCTAACTTGACAACAACATAAACCATCAAATGAGTGGATAAAGCTTCCAACAAGTGAAGTGTATGTTTCTTTTTTTATTTTTATTTTTTTGGTTGGTATTCAATAAACAAAGTAGGTAATTTAAGTAAGGGAAAGTAGTTACTGACTCTATTTTTAAGGAGAGCTTCATTTGCAAGCAGTTTCAGTTTAACGAGCAGAGGAAAATAAGGTTTTCTTATCTTTCATGTGTATTTTCTACAGCTTGTTTCAAAGTTTGTAAATATTTGCTAAATGTGCCCTGGATTAGGGTGTATGTGTGTGCATGGGTTTTCCTTTCTTAGGCCAGCTTCCCTTGTGTTTAGCTATTCATTTTAATAAGACTGTGAACAAATTTCTGTACTTCTCCACGCTATGGAAAGCTCACTAGGGAATAAAAATGGAAAGAATGCTCTGCATCTTGAGAAGATATGTACAATGTCAATTAGCTTAAAGACACAAAATACAACTTAGTGAAGTTTATTCAAGCCTTGCTCACAATCAGTAGTTTAAGCAAAGGGGTCTAAATTATATTGCAAATACATATACAGTTGCTGTATGTAGAATCATATTTTTGGGTATATTCAAATGTGTATTTCTCAGAGTATTTGGTTTTCAGTTTGTCAGACTTTCCTTTTTAGCTGATGATTTAGAATATCTGATTAGTCCGTTGGATCTCAGAAATTCTGGGCAGGGGACATTTTCGGCTAACTAGACAAAAGGTGTATTCTATGATTACATTTGAATATTGAATTAAACAGATGGTTTCTTAAGATTTGGTTAAAAGTCCATGCCAGGGGGAGTTTTGTCCCTTCTATTAAACTGAGAAGCCATCTGGATTCAATGACCTAGAGGATTTAAATCCAGTCTACGGATAGATCTTTATTGTTATCCTCTTGCATGGCAATTGTAAGGACCATTAACACTCTGAAAATTTGTAATGTAAAATATGGGATTGAGGGTATGTTTTAATTTGTCATTGTTCCAACTATTTTTAAAAAAGAATTAAAAATTATTATCCTGTGTCATTTACTAAAATAAAGCACATCACTGATGGATCTCTAAATATTTCACTTTGACTCAGTCAGTCTCTGTCCTTTAATTTTTTCCATCAATAATAGAAGTTAAGAATAAATCTCTGATGTCTCTCTCAACTTTAATATTCTCTGGATGAGTCAACCAAATGTTATTCATCCAAAGAGAAAGAAATTGCTGCAAATCTTTGCTTACAGGCACAATTTTCAAACCCAGATTCCAAGTTTTAACAGTTTCAGTACCACAGATGGAAGAGAAAAAAGATCTAATAGAACTTAAAAAGAACTAAGGCTGAAAAAAGGCAAAGAGGGACTCAGAGCTACTGAACTCAGTGTCTGGAATAGGAATCATATGAATTATTCTTTTTTCCTGTTTCTTTTCATGTTGAGTCTCCAAAGAAGACAGCTACTTTATCCAGTTGCTTCCTTCATCTCTAGACCCGTATAAACTCCTAGCCGCCATAATATGGAGAATGTTAGCTTTGTTTTTTTAACCAGTCCTGTAGCTTTCTGGGTTATTTAAAAAAACTCTAGCTTTATAAAGTTAATTTAAAAAGCACCTTGTAACACAAATAAGAAATCAACATAAATTAATTTTGATGCTCTTATTGTCTGTTTATTTTAGAACTCTTGGTAATCAAATAGTAAGAAATTTGTACCGTGTGAGTAATCTAATAGAATATTTTCTTTTTCTTCATTGAAAGAGAGAGAAAAAGTCCACTCAGTCACATTTTAATTATGTAAATTTGGGGAAAAAAACCTGTTTTATAAAGTGCTTGAAATTGTAACAGAATTCTGGTACAAGATCAAAAAGAACCATACTTCAGTGGTATTAAATTTTAAATTGAGGCAATGTTCTGAATGCATATCTATATACACTATATATATATATATATATATATATATATATATCTTCTATACATTCCATATATATATTATGTACATGTATTCATTTTCCTAAATTTATTTATTTTCTTTGAGTTATGCATTATATTCCTCTTCATTTGGAAGTGCATTACAATCAGCATTACTACTAAGAGAAATGTTTTACGAAGTGTTTTTATATATTGTTGAATCATAATGAAACATTACTCTTCATCTCCATGTCATAAAAACTATCATGAAATTGCATATTAATCTTTCCTTAGCTGAAGTAAATATATTCATTTAATATATCATTGTAATATCATTGAATACAAGTATAAGCTATTATACAACAAAGTAGTATCATTGTATATTTTTCCAAAAAAAAATTTGATAGAAAAATAAAACAAACAAATGTCACTATCAACTCCTGTTTTCAGATTTTATTCTTTTTTCCATCTACTTGAAATTTTTAAAATGATGTTTGCATATGCTGTTTGAATACATTTAGGAGACTTAGAGATTTCATTAAAATGACACATTTAATATGCTGTCATCACTTTAACAAGGTTATTTCCTATTTCTTTTGTTTTTAACTAAAGTATCATAAAGTAATTGAATAAATGGATGGAGGAATGAATGCATTTGTTTGGGAGAATCTTCATAATATTTAAAATATTTAATATGCTTCTTGGATAAAGTACTTTATCATTGGTTGCACTTCATATTTGTTAATATACATTTGCAAAGTAGATTTTTCTATATTTTTCTGTAATCCATTTCTGGTTCTTTTTTTTTTTTTTTTTGTGGGTACCGGGGGGTCGACCTCAGGGCCTCGCGCGCCAGCAGGCGCCCGTGCTGCTGAGCGATATCACCAGCCCCTTTTTCGTATGTGGGATCCGGGAGTCGAACTCGGGCCCTCACGCTTGCTGGGCAGGCGCTTAAGCCACTGAGCCATCTCACCGGCCCCTCTGGTTCATTTTTATACCTCCCTTCACCAGGAGAAAATTCTTTGAGGACAAATCAGAGAAGTGTTAGTGATGTAGAGAGTCATGTAAGTGTTAAAATTCTAAGACCTGGGGATTAAAAGAGAAACAGTAAAGTTGTTTTGTTGGACTTATATCAGTTTGGATCTTGGAGACAAAGAAGGCAATTGAAAAGACACACTCTATTAGCAGTGACTACATCGTCAGGCATTTCATTGTTTTTAAAAGAATATTCCTTCAAGGATACTTTGCCCAGTTCTATAAGAAGAAACACTTTAAGAGATTGAAAGTGAGCATGTTTCTCATGTGCCTCGGTTTTGTTCCTTAAAATACACAGAACTTTAATTTTAAAAATAGATTTTTAAAACACTCTAGCCTTTTACACATTCACAGCTAGATAGATTACAGACTTGCAGAATTCTCATCCAACATCGCCATAATGACTTCATTTAATCTGGCACTCTTCATTTTGAAATACTTTAAAAAATACTGGAAGCACCAATTCATGTTCTAGAAAGAAAAGGGAGGTATAGTCAATAAATATCAGAACTTTGGTTCTCTTTGTGAATAAATATAAATGGAAAATGAGAACTAAAGCTAATAATTTACTTTTAATTGAGTAATATGCATTTGGAAACACATCAACAGGGAAAGAGTAAATGATTATAATTGAAGCAGCGGTGAAGATTCAGGATTATTTCACTCCCTTTATTAACTAAATGTTTAAGAGCATTTTTATGAATGTCTAAAGTTAAACATTTATTAAAAAATCACATTAAATTTTGGGGTGATAGATGTAAGAATGTCCTTAAATATAAATTGCATTTTACCCTTGGAGAGGTAGAAAAAGTTTTCTAGTCTAAACTCACTTAACAAAAAGGAAACTGAAGCTGCTCTTGGGGCTAGAGCTGAGGTGCAAGTATGATTCCCCTAAGTGCTCTTGGGTACCTTCTAGAATATTCTGGAACATCATTTTTAGTAAAAACTATTAATTTGAAAGTTTTACATTTTCACTCAAATTTAGATACTGTACACTTTGCATAAATTAATTTAAAATCAAAATAGAACTCATTAAACTTAGAAGCATTTTGAAATCATGTATTCAGAGTAGATCTGTTTGTTTTCAGCATGCAGTTAAGAAAACAAAGCATGCTCTCCTCCCTCACTCCTGGTGTACACTATTACAGATACAGGGTCAAGCTCAGGGTCAGCTTCAAAAACTTCTATGGTAAAATAAGACTGAATTTATTTAAGAATTTGCCTTGAAAAGGCAATATTCAAATAACTGGAACTGCCTTGAATTTTAAACTCGCTTTAAAGCACTCTAGATTTGAATGTTTGAATTTATTACTCTATTTCTTTGGCTGAAGGTTGACTTGCAGACTGTCATTTCTAAAGCCAGGCATGCAGATGGCCAAGACTAAAGGTATATTTTTGGAAATTATTTTTTCATGATATTAAGACATAATTGAAAATTGAAAAATTCTGTCTTTACCACAGACATTTTAAAAATATGAGTATAATTTTCAGTGAGACTATTTTTTCAGAAATATTTAAAACTTAGGACACATTTCTGCTAGATATTGCATGTACTTAGTACAGTATCAGGTTTATATATAGCACGTTTATAAATTCCTAAGCATTACGTATTTGTAATTTATTTATGCTTATGTGTTTTGGAATAAAATATTTCATGAAATGTTATATTCAATTCAAAATTAGTGAAGCCAATTTATTAAATAAACACTTCTTCAATGCAAATATATGCAACTATCTACATAAAACCTGTATTGATAAGTATGATGCCTGTGTATGTGTGTGCATTATCATAAACGTGATTTTCACTTGGCTGCCTATGTAAAGATGGAGAGAAGGTATATTATGGAGAGCCCATCATTACGGACATCTTGAACTCACTCCCATCTGAGGCATTTTGACTGCAGTTAGTAGAACATATTACAAACAAATATCATTGTTTTTAATGTAAATTTACCACTTTTTATTTGACATGCTTTTAGAACTCTTTAGAGTTTAATAAATTCAAAAATGCATTGGGTTGTCCATTCTTAAGCACTAATTACCTAGAATAAAAATTAAATGCACCAGTGGAATAAGCAATGGCAATTGCAAAGACTTACTTGTAGTCTTTGAACACAGAAACAGAATTTGAGTCTTTGCCCTCAAATTCCCAGTGAACACCTGTTTTGTTTGTTTGCAGTACTGGAAATTAAATCAATAGCCTTCAAACTGAATTACATCATCACTCCTTTTTTAATTTATTTATTTTTAATTTGGGACAGAATCTCATAAGTCGGTATATACCCCAGGCTGAGTTTGAAATTGTGCTCCTCCTACCTCAGCCTCCTAAAATCCTAAGATTACAAGTGTGCACCACCAGGCCAGGCCTCAGTAAACACTTTCAAGAATGTACCTCCTAATATTTGGAATTTTAAGAACATTTCAGTCAATCTATTCTGGTTTGTGTTAAGAAAATTTCAGGTGTAGTTTTTCTTAAAAGTGTAAAATACAGTTTAATGATAAATGCATGGAAAAATGTGGAGGTTTTATATCTATAAATGTTACAATGATCTTAATTGATCTGCAAAATAATTGCCTGCCTAGTGTTGGCACAGAAAATGTCTGTTATTTCACTTATTTGAATATGTTTGGACAGAAGTTATCTCTTTTTAAATGTTGGGGAAATTCCAAAGTCCTGCATTCCTTGCATCATTTATTTAAAATGCAGAATTATGTTGCAATATGCAAAGCCAACTGCATTAATAGGACTTTGCTGAAGCAATATAACATGTAATCCTGTGTAATTTAAAAACTTTCCATGCAGCGTTGCTCTTGTGAAATGGCTTTACAGTAAGGAAATAATACAAGATTTAGGGGGAACAATGAAGACATTATAAAGTTTAGAATATTAGTATTTGAAGTATACTTTCTGAGGAAATTTTACTTCAATATATGCTCATTGCAACAGGTTCGAAAGAATTGCTAAAACTCTAATATAGTTTCCATGAACATTTAAAAGAAAGTGTCTGCATGTTCACAGAGAGAGCTACAACCTGTTGTGCTTTTAAAGGTGGTTTTTGCATGTTCTTTGTTGGTGAGTAATGACCTGCAAATGCATCCAGTTTATCTGTATTAACTTAGAAAGGCTGGTAGTAATTGCTTATGAAGCAATTTATAGCTGGATGTGGGAAAATATATGGGCTTATTCCTGTATTTATTTATTTATTTAGCAAAATTGAATTCACTCTCCTACATCCAGCACCCCAGCACCTTTGTCTTCAACCCTCTTTGTCATATTTAATGTTCAGTTCCCAGATATCTGTTCTATTCATTGCACATTTAGAGGAAAACTGCCTAGTAATTCTGACACAGAGTGTTATTGTTAAATTTTTCATTGGATTACAAAAAATTCTACAAAAATTCAAAATTATGTATCCTTTACTCACCACTGGCATTGGATATTCTACTGAGTAAAGGAGGCATGGCCGGTGAGATACTCCGCGGCATGGGCGCCTGCTGGTGCTCGAGGTTCTGAGGTCGACCCCCGGTACCCACAACAACAACAAAAAAAGGAGGCAAATTGCAGTCTAATGTAGTTCTCTCAAAAGTTGAATGATTATTTGTTTTTGAAATATATCTCTGCTGCTTGTTCTATCCTAGTATCTATCTGTCTCTATTTCTGCATTTGTCAATAGCCCCTTCACAAAAGTTGTGAAAGTCATACAAAGGAAATAAGAACTCACATTCTCAGGAAATGGATGGTACACAGAATTGCTAAGACTTTATAGTAACTAAAATACTTGTAGAAAAATATGGCTCTGAAATACTGCTTAAGTTATACACACTAAGAGAAAGTTATTTCTTGGTCAATGGTACTTGATTATACATTTTATTAAATTGTTAGAATTGTTTGGAAAATATCAGCCAGTCTATGAGAGAGACCATTAAATTTGGAATACAACATAAAAGAGGGACTTCCAAACAAGAAGGAAAGTTTCATCATACTCTCTAATTTAAAACACTACTAAATTTGTTCGGACACCTTCATTCCACACTCTTAGATTTTTTTTCTGCAATTCTCTCTTTTTGCCTGTACTTTCCCATACTGTAGCTATTTTAAAAAAATACTGCTTCCATTTACTGAACTATTATGTTGTAAATTTAAGTAACTATTACACTAATGCTTAGAAAGTGACCAACTTGCAACAATGAAGTACACATTAAAAATATATCTTTTTAATGTATCTGTTTTTAATATATCTGTTAATTTCACTTGATTCCGGGGAACAATTTAAAGAAAATCAACTGGTCTATTTAATGGCCTGTGCCAAAGACTGTATAAAATCAGCCTTTGCTTTTTCATAAATCCCACTTGAAATAATCAACTTCATGCTGTTCATTGAGCAGTGACTACCTGCGTCTGGCTAATATCTCTGCTAACATGAGCGAAAAATGGAAGGGTCTGCGGGAACAGAGGGGAAGGGAAGTACTTTTGAGGGAGAAGAAATGAGAACTACCTCTGAGACATTAAAAAGGGAGAAAAAAGGATGACTGCACTGAAAGGAGATCTGAAATAGTATTGTGAAACACATGGACGAGAATTTACATAGAAGCAAGGGTAGTTACTGGTGCATTCCTGAGAATACTGAAGCCGATCCCAGCCAGACCAGATAGGAGTTAAAGGGAGTGCTCTGCTCGAGAAGAATGAAGACAGTGGACTTGGTAAAGTGGACACTTTAGGGAAATGTGACAGCTCCCAGAAGTTGAATAGAAGCTAATTAGTTCATACATGCAGTAGGTTAATTCAAATTTTTCCTTTTTGTTAACATATTCCTCTGATGAAATTATTTCCTGCTTTGAGCTGCTGAGGGTCTAGTTAGAGGAACATGCTGACCAAACCCACTGCTTTATTTATTGTTCCCAGTGTGAATATCTCTCAATCTACAGTATCAGTGTGCCTTATATTTGTAATGACATTTGTGATACAAATTGTAGGTCTTGGGAATGCGAGTTTTGCAATGAATTCATTTAGTGGGGGCAAAAAAAGGAAAAAAAAAGGTTTAAAAAATGAATTATGAACCAGAGATACAGAAGCCAAAAAAGTAGATGAATTTACAGTATTGTAAAAGAATTGTAAAAATGTTTTTTTCCAATTTTTCTTTTTTTACTCCAAAATATCTATAAAGTATATAGTAATGCTTGGAGGCACTGTTCAACATGCTGAGAATAAACTGTCAACAGGAGGGGCGTGTTCTTCTTGAACTGAAAGAAGACAAAACTACAGTTAAGGGCCGGTGAGATGGCTCAGCAGCGTAAGTGCCTGCCTGGCAAGCTCGAGGGCCCGAGTTCGACTCCCAGAACCCACATACGAAAAAAGGGCCGGTGATATTGCTCAGCGGCATGGGCGCCTACTGGCACATGAGGTCCTGAGTTCGACCCCCCACTACCCACAAAAAAAAAAAAAAAAAAACTACAGTTGAAGGAATTTGAGAAAGATCTATAACTCTGTTACCAGAGGAGCAGGGAGAACCATGGTGTCTCCAGTACCTGAAAGGAGGGGATTAAGTCTGAGGCAAATCAGAAGAGACCTAATACACACACAGGGCTTTTTTACTTCTGAAGATGCATGTGTTCAACATTTATAGTTATGAAGACCTTTCAAAAGCTTATCAATAATCTGGTGAGGGGAATGGAACAAATTTTTAACAAAACCATACTAATTCTTTTATTGTGTTTGTGAGGTGTTTGAAAAATCAGTAAAAGTTAAAAAGAAATAAGGAAAATACCTGTGTCCCTACATCTTAATATTTTGTGATATTTCTATCTTTAATTAAAAATAGAGTCAATTTTTGAAAATAAATCTCACTATATAAAATAGACACATTCTCCATTTCCCTTGTATTCTTTTAGATTTGTCTTTTTTTCTTACTTCACATAAGCAAACTGTGTCTTAAAGTTGACATGTAAAGCTTGGTGGAGTGCAGTATAGTAGCCAATGAGGTTTATACGAGGTGTAATTATTACTAATTAAAATTGACATTTATTGTAGCCTTCTACATTTCTACAATCTGGTTAGGTCTTTGGTTTTAAAATTTATCACACTATGTTTCCTTTTTAAATGAAAATACATATAATCCAAGCTGGACCTCTATGAGTTCAATGAAATTCAATGAGCAGTTTTACTTTGTATTGTAATTATGATTAAAGATGATGGAACAATAATTCAAAGAAGGAGGATATACAGCAGATATTACCTAGAAAGCTATAAATATAGGCCCAAGGTTTTCTGATTTGAGACAGAATAAGTTTTAGAACAATTTTTCAGAAATAATTAGAATTTATACTATATGTTACTTAAAATATAAATTTAGTAATTTTCTAGAATGTAAGTTAAATATATGTTTTGCTAAAATAATGCTCCAGAATGTACAGAGTTCTTTCCTTGTCTGTGTATTAATAACGAATTACTCACTTATGTCTGAAAAAGTATTTCATTTACAAACTGCCAGTGTGGGTATCACTGTCATACTGATCAACACCATTGAAGAAGACATGTTCTGAAGAAGTACATAGACTTCATTCATTATAGTCTCTCATTTTAATAAAAACAGCATGGCTAAATGACCAGAAAAGACGTGAGAAGAAAGAAGAGAGTATGTGATATCTTGGGAGACGAGTGAAAATAAAAGGCATTGAAAAAGGGGAGTGCTCAGTTAAGTTAGATGAGGACAGGACTTGACCCCTGAATTAGTAATGTGAAAAATAATTGGCGATCAGAAAAGAGTAGTTTCAGCAGGATGAAGGTGGAGGAATATCTGATACACACAGGTTTTCCAAAGAAAATGTGAAAAGAAGTTGGAGACACCCCATATAGGCAAAATTCATTAATATAGATACTTTTCTGTAAATGTGAAATTTTATTAACTTCTAGAATTTTTAAATCAAAATTTTCAAGAACGTATTATAATTCTTCATGAAAGGAATCCATAGTTTATTAAAATGGGTAGGAATAACATTGTAGTGGGAGTTTTGAACAAAAACATTTTTATTTAATGAAACCTATTTCACAAAAATACACTGCTACTGCCTCTATAATGATTGCAAGAATTTTATAACAATGCCATTGATTTATGGCAAACAGCTTTGATTTTGTAAGAAGGTAGGAGGAGTAATAAAATAATAGTGTACATTGCTGCCACACTACAGTTGGGTGGAAAATGCAAAGAACCCTTTTTTAAGCAAAGAAAACAGCTGTCTTATTTATGTTATATGATTTTTCATAAACCTTTTCTTGGTTTGATACTGTTGATTTTTTTCCTCTTCATATCATGGCTATGAAGTGCTTTCTAAAGAATTTATGTCAAAAATGAAAGAGCTAAAATGCCTGCTTATGTGGCAAGTTTGAGTAGGTATTTCTATAGGTAGGGAATAAAAATTTTCCCAGGAAGTACAATGGGTGTTTTGGGGAAGCAAAATTTATCTACCTATTAAAATACAGGCTATCCATCACAGGCAATGGAATGCATCAAACGGATTTTAAAATATAAAGGAAATATAGTTACAGTGATTTTCATTTAATATGATTGCTGTTATTGAGCTCTAGACCTCTCAAGTTGGATTTTCATACATACCTTGCAATATTAAATCAGATTTCCAAACCCATCTTATCTATAGCTCATTACAGAATCATTCATACTAACTTTGGCAAATAGTAAAAATCTTTGTTGGGAGAAATTTTGAGAAATTTAAAATATATCTGTCTGTTTCAGTAGTAAATCTTCTTAAGGTAGATACTTTTAAAGAAGGATTAGGGATTAAATTATTTTCCTCAAATAACTTTTTTCTCACAATTTAGGCTATTAATAATATTTGATCTCACATATCATTTACCATGTTCCCTTTTTCTTTTTTGCTTGGATTCATGGATTTATAGTACCCGGAGGCAAGTTACCTCATAAGAGTCAGAAATTCTAAAACGTGAGGAAGTAACAGTTGGTTACGATTTTCTTTTGATGATATTTACTGTTCTACAAGTAGAAGCTGAACCAAAATTAGACACAGGGGACACTTTGGGGCAAATTGTTGTTGGAATGAAGCACTCACCCGGGTGTCACTGTCATAGTCCAAATGCACCCATTTTGCTCAGAATGCATATTGCCTTGGGGGTATTTGGAGATAAGGAATTATGGTTAGTGATCACCTTTGGCACTATTTCTGTTAGGAAACAGCATATCCTGGCTGGCACCCTTATATTAAGTTTAATTCTGTGACATTTCATCATTGGTTCTGCTATCGAATCTAATGCAGTATGATTTCCCTCTATCCTCAGTTCAGTTCTCACATGCTCCCTGGTTGAATAACTATCAAACTGCTCATGGCTTGTGAAAATTCATGCCTTTGCATATGTAGTTCCTTCTGTCTTGTATATATCCAAGACCATGATTTTCTCATTATCCCATCTCTCAAGACTTGGCCAATGAATCAAACCCAGGAATCTAGTCATTCTCTCTTCTTGAACCCTTAGTAATCTGTGTATAACTTATGCATAACATTTTTACCTAACTCAGTGGTTGTTACCATGTACAGTTTCCCTTATAAAACATGGGTACTATAAAAATTAAATGTCATATTTTGGTGAGGCACTAAAACCCTGATACAACATACATTCAGCAAGTGACTAATCATTAAACAAATTAAATAGAGTGAATGAGTGAACAGCAAATAGAAGATCCCATTAAGAGAAATATAACAGAGTAGAAACAACCGCACCTTTTCACTTAGGTATGCTTTTCTTGGCAATTCTTATTCAAATGCCAGATATTCAAAGGTTCACATATTTCTGAATTTGTCTTCCCCATCTGATAAAGGATATAGTCTACCCATCTGCAGAGTGTTTGATTAGATAACACATAGATCCTTGTATGTGAAGTTATAAAGCATTATACAGGTATAGGTCTTTTACAGGTTCAATGGTGGTGTGATAGATCAATAAAAGAAATTACCCACAATATGACAGGTAAATAAAGGAAGGAAGGATAAAAGCTGAGGGGAAAGGTATCAGATCGAAAGAGGACTTCAATTCACAAAATTGTCTTGTGGCCAGACAAAGTAGTTTTAACCTTAGTTCAGAGATTTTAAATTCTGGCTGGACATTAGAATTACCTGAGTATTTAAAAACTATTTATGCCTGAGCTCTAATGTAACCAGATGAGGTGGAGTTCAGGCACTAACAGCTCTGAAATGTGCTCTGGGTGATTCTAATATACAACCAGGGTGAAACTGCAGGGCCAGGGGGAATGGAAAAATGTTTCTTAGTAGAAAAAGTCCATAATACATGGGATATTCAAAAATATTAATCAGCTTGAACAGATATAAGAACAGGCTAGGATGGAATTGAGTGATTAAAATGTTTAGAAATATCATGGATGTTCTGTGGACCAATTGTTTTCAAGAAAGCTAAAGAAGATGTCCAAAAATATTTTTAAAAGGCTATTGCAGTTAATGATGTAGTTGTTTGGCAAACAGGTACAATCAGGTAATGTACAGGTAATATCATTTCTAATGATATTAGAAAAGTAGGATTTTCTAAACTACACGTAAAAGTTATTTAGGTTTCAAGCAGAGTTAAAACGTAGAATTCCTAGAAGAGATAAGTTTTAAACAGAATTGAAATCATTGTTTATTTTTTTTTTTTAGAAACAACAGGAATAAAATATTTTTTTCATACTAAAAGGCTTTTATTTCTTTATTTTTTATTTTTTTGTGGGTACCGGGGGGTTGACCTCAGGACCTCGCGCGCCAACAGGCACCCGTGCCGCTGAGCGATATCACCGGCCCCTTTTTCGTATGTGGGATCCGGGAGTCGAACTTGGGCCCTCACGCTTGCAAGGCAGGCGCTTACGCCGCTGAGCCATCTCACTGGCCCTAAAAGGCTTTTAGTATGGTTACTGAGTTTAAAAGTCATGACTTCCTAGACACCATATATTTATCTTCAAATAATTGATAGCTGTAAAATGTAATGAGAGCTTTTAAAAACATATTTAAACATACAAAACGGTGCTTTGAAATGAAAAAGTGCACCAAGTTAAATATATTAAACTCTAAAAGTCATTTGCTCGTAAATAATGTCTCTGATAGTATATTTCTGATAGTTTTTTCATCTAGATGGGCAAAATAGCCTCTTATTAATGAAGAGAAAACATGGCATAGTAGTTTCAAGTAAATCTTTCTGATATCAAAGAAGTATATGTATCATATCAATGATAAGTGTCTTCTGGAAAGATTGTAGTATCTTTTTATTCAAGTAGAAAACTTAGAAACTATAATACTATTTAATAAATGCCCACACAGTGATACGTATTAATATTCCTTGCCTCGACTCTAAGAAGAGCTTTTGGAAAGAAGGACGCAAGGAAATGAGAAGCAGATAATGTCTTATATTCTCAGGAAAAATTCTTGTGAGGACTATGGAAAGCAGTCATTTTAGTATTTTCACAGGAAAGGCCAAGCCCTAATTTGGTATCTTATGTCTTATAATCCACATCCATTTTCAAGGGAATTATTTTAGCTAACTTGGTTTTTAAAATATTTTCTATTTAGAACAGTAAAAGGGGAAGAATATTTTAAAACTCTAAATTTTTAGTTGAACAGTTTGGTCTACTTTAAGTGTACCATTTGTGAAGGCAGTTTATGTGGTAAAGAAGGATATAGGTGATGTAGAAACACAATTTTGGGAGGTTGATTTTTCCTCTGACTCCTCATTCATAAGTGAAGATAGTGATATTCATATCAGAGGTTAATATTTGTATAATACATGGAGGGTTTAGCTAATATCTCCCACAAAGAAGAGAACTGAGTTTTATCTACTGAAGTCACAAATACGATAAATAAATAATGATTTGAAAAGAGTAAAAATAAAGTAACTCAGTTTAAGTTTCATCAATTTTAGTGGAAATATTTTGACAATGTGTTTATCTTGAGGATATTTTTTTGCCTTTTTTGGTAAAGGCTCGGTATTACTGCATGTATCTATGCGTGTAGACCCTCATAATGGCATCCCATTGTTAGGCTCATGAAAGACAGCCTTGTCTCTCAGTAGACACTCTAAATGTGGAGTAGTTTGTCACAATTATTTGGTAATCTCTTTCAGTGTAACTCACACAGCAAAAGTGACAATATTCCTGTCACTCCTCAGAAATGTCCCAGCTCTGCGGGTTTCCACATTCAGGAGAATGAAGAAAACCAGTACGAGGTATGCCGTATCTCTATAGAGAACATGTTAGTGCTGAGCATTTATAGTTTTTCTCATGATATTAAATACCCTGTGTTAAGAACTATGAATATTTTCTTTGTTGGCCTGTTTTATGGTCATATTTTTATACTAGTGCTTTAATGTAGATTTAAGTCAGCAACTTTAGAAAAAAAAGACAATGGTAATCTTTTCATCTTGGATAATGGTCCAACTACTAAACATATGCTCTTGACATTGAATAAGAAGTGCTGATTTTACCTATTTTTGAAGAAAGTAATGAGTAACTCTTTTGGGGTTAAATGTTCTTGATTGATTCAACTTTATTAATTGAATAAAGGACCTTTTATTTGTTAAAAGTGAATTTTCTCAGCTCCTATACTCAAAGAAGATACAAAAGACAACATTACTCAGTATGATATAGTTGAATCATAATTTTTATTTTCCTTTTTAACCACTTTTTCTCAATTTGATCTATTTCCCTGCATGTTTCAACTTAAAATACAATTCATTATTTTTTCAAAAAAAAGGAATTCATCCACAGGAAAATATGTAAAATTTGTATTTTTTTATTGTATTGGGATGATTATTCCACTATTAATTATAATACCATGGTTGGATATAGAATTCTATTGCCTTGCTTCCTGTTATTTTAAAATTTGCAGTAAAAGTATACAATATAAAATTTGCAGGCCAGTGAGATGGCTCAGTGGCATAAGCACCTTCCCGGCAAGCACAAGGTCCTGAGTTCAACTCCCGGAACCCACATAAAGGAAAAAAAAGGGCCGGTGATATTGCTCAGTGGCACAAGAGTTTGCCCGGCAAGTGCGAGGTCCTGAGGTCGACTCCTGGTACCCACATAAAAAATAAAAATTAAAATTAAAATAAAAAATAAAATTTGCCGTTAACATATTTTGTGAGGAGTTTAGTAGTTTTATGTATATTCATATTGTTGTGCAGTGGAAGTAGATCCATAGTTTTAAGAAACTATGCTTTAATAGGTAAGTCTAAGCTGGGAGTGGTGATGCACACCTGAAATCCCAGCACTCAGGAGGCTGAGGCAGGAGGATTGCTACAAGTTCAAGGCCAGCTTGGGCTACATAGTGAGTTCAAGGCCAGCCTGTATTACACAGCAAGACCTTGTCTCATTGAAAAAAAAAAAGATTTCAAATTTCTGAGAACTAAATATTATATTTATTTTTAAAATTTTATTTCATTAGTACATGTTTGAAGTACATGCATTTTACAAGCATCTTGGGGTGTGGTACATGTACATTAACAGCTTTTTTTTAACCTTTCCCTCTCACTCTCTTCCTCCTCCTCTAGATCCCCTTTCCCCCTTTTTCATTCTTATTGATACCGTTAATCTTAGTTTATGTTGATGGCATGTAATGTCCACATTCATTGAGGTTAGTAGGACCTTGTACCTGGTGCTTTTTCACTCTACCTATTTCCTCATCCCCTTCCCCTTACCCCTCACCTGTGGTTCCCTGGACCCCTTCCCATCTGCAAGAGATCCATTCCCTTGTCTCTTTCTATCCTTCCTTTATTCTTCTCTTAGTTTGTACTTTGCCTTACTCAGATGAGAGATACCATACAGTACTTAAGCTTGTGTGTCTCATTTATATCACTCAAAATTATATTTTCTAGGTGCATCCATTTTCCTACAAATGTCTCAAATTTGTCCTTCTTTATAGCCAAGTAGTATTCCATTATAGGTAGATACAACAATTTATCCAATTGCCTGTTGATGGGAATACAGGCTGTTTCCAGAATTTAGCTGTTAAGAATTGTGCTTTTATAAACACCTGTATGCATGTGCCACTCAAGTATGATGTCTTAAGCTCTTTGGGGAAGATGCCTAGCAGGAGAATCAGTGGGTCATATGGAATTTCTAATTTTAGTTCTTTTAGAAATCTCCATTCTGGGCCGGTGAGACGGCTCAGCGGCTTAAGCGCCTGCCTTGCAAGCGCGAAGGCCCGAGTTCGACTCCCCGATCCCACATACGAAAAAGGGGCCGGTGATATCGCTCAGCGGCACGGGTGCCTGTTGGTGCGCGAGGTCCTGAGGTCGTCCCCCCGGTACCCACAAAAAAAAAAAAAAAAAAAAGAAATCTCCATTCTGAGTTCCATAATAGTTACACTTGTCGACACTCCCACCAGCAATGCCGGAGGGTTCCTTTTTCACCACAGCCAGGCCAGCATTTGTTGTGCTTTGATTTCCTGATGATTCCATTCTTTCTGGATTAAAATGGAATCTTAGCTTTGTTTTAATTTGCCTCTCCCTAAAGCCCAGAGATGTCAAACATAGTTTTTATGTATTTGTTGGTCATTTGTACTTCTTCCTCTGTGAAATGCCTATTTATTTCACCTGCCAATTTCTTGCCTAGGGCTTTAATTTTAGGTGGTTGATTTTTTTTTTTTTTTAGTTCTTCATGTAGTCTAGATATTAGTCCTTTGTCTGAGGAATAGCTGGAAGAATTTTTTTCCCATTCTGTAAGTTGTCTCTTCACTCTACTTATTGGTTGTTTTGCTGTACAGAAGATTTTTGGTCTGATATAATCCCATTTGTTGATTCTTGCTGTTATTTCTTGTGCAGTGGAAGTTCTGTTCAGAAAATCCTTTCCTACATCTATGTCTTCAAGTGTTTTACCTATTTTATCTTCTAGTAAGTTTAATATATCTGTTTTAATGTTTAGATATTTGATCCATTTTTATTTTAATTTAGTACACAGTGAGAGATATGGGTCCAGCTTCAATCTTCTGCACACGGATAATCAGTTTTCCCAGCACCACTTGTTGAACAGGCTGTCTTTCCTTTAACATATGCTTTTGGCCCTTTGTCAAGGATCAAACAACTGAATGTGTCTGGGGATGGTTCTGTATCCTCAATTCTGTTCTGTTGATCCACATATCAGTTTTATATCCAGTACCATGCCATTTTTATCGCTATTGCTTTGTAGTACAGCTTGAAGTCTGGTACTGTAAAGCCTCCTGCGTTGCTCTTGTTGCCCAAAGTTGCTTTTGCCATTCTGGGTCTCTTACGGTTCCACATGAATTTTCTCTAGTTCTACAAAGCATGTGGTAAGTATTTTGATTGAGAATTATATTTTTTATAAGATTTCATTCCTGAGCCTATTGACTGGAGTCTATACTCCTCAACAAAGCTCTTTGATTACTAGTGGCAGTTGGGTGAAGAAATTATTTACTAATGACTTTTTTTAAAATCTTTGTAATGAAGTTATAAGTAAAAGAGCTATAAATAATTTTCTATAAATTTTATTCCCCCCCCCAAAATCTTATAAAAACACAAAGCATGAAAGGATTGTTTATACTAAAGTTTTAGGGAACTTGATCAAAAAAATGATATACAGACTTTTGGTTTTGATTTATAGTATTAGTCCAGTTGTCAAAGAAGAGTGGAAATAAATCTGGTTTGCTATTTAATAATCAAAGACAATGTATATTTAGAAAATTTTCATTTTACAAATTTATATTTAAACATCTCACTGAGGCACATTGAAATCTGAATGTTGGTAAACTACGTTATCTATAAGGTCCTTCAAGTCTCTGTCATATTAAATAATGACTGTGCTATCAGCATTTATATTTCATAGCTGGTAGTCCAGAATGGACTATTTCAAGGGCCGTCTATGTACAGTCTTTCTTCACTTGCATCTTGTCCTTGGCCACTTTAATTTTCTTTTGATTGTGATAGAGTACATCTAATTTTAAGAATATATTTTTATTATGTGCAGAAATATATTCTGGTTTTTTCATAATTTTTATTGTTATTTTATTAGTACATGTTTGTAGTACATGAAGCTTATGCTCATCTTGGCAAGCACATACATTACAGAACACAGCTTGATCCTTTTTTAAAATCTGCTTTGTCTTCCCATCCACCTCCCTGCCTCTGTCTCTAAATCCCCTTTCCCCATTTTCATTTTGTTGTTATTATTATTACCTCATGTTTATTTCATATACTACTTATATTCATTGTGGCTATTTCCTATCTGTACATGGCATATCATGAATCTTCTTCCTTCCCTTCCCCTCCCTCTCTTCCCTTGCTCTCCATCTCCTGGACTCCTACCCATTTACAAGAGATCTCTATGCTTCTTTCCTTCTACCCATCCTTTATTTTGCTCTTTGGATTTTGCCTTACTCAAATGAGAGATACCAAACAATATTTAAGTTTATGTGTCTGATTTATTTCACTCAACTTTATATTTTCCAGGTGCATCCATTTTTGTACAAATATCTGGAATTTATCCTTCTTTATAGCCAAGTAGTGTTCCATTATGTGTAAATACCACATTTCCTTTATCTACTCCTTTGCTGATGCACATGCAGGCTGCTTTCAGGGTTTAGCTTTTATGAATTGTGCTGCTGTAAACATTGCTATGCATCTACCACTGTATTATGATGTCTTTAACTCTTTTGGGAAGATACCTAGAAGGAGAGTAGCTTGGCCAAATGGAATTTCTAATTTTAGTTCTTTGCAAAATCTCCATACTTATTCGCATAATGTTTGTACTAGCTTACACTTAGAGTTCTATAAAGCATTCAGAGAGTCGGGGTTTCTGTATGAGTACTTACAATTTTTACATCAATAAAAAGTGGTTAATTTTGCTTCTCAATTCCTTCAAAATAATTAACCTAGTGTTAGTCATTCTTTTTTTTATTTTAAAGAGAAAAAATAATAAAAGCAATGATACCGAATTTCAAAGTGTTATAATAGGAGATTATCAATGGTTAATATATTGCATACTGTTATCTTTAAAGCAGTTGCTCAGATTACAAGATATAGGCATGAAAAATTGATCAAACAATATAAGCACTAACCGTTCTTTTCAATGAACTAATAGAAATAAGTAGTATATTATCTTAGCTATCTTGTGTGTGTGTGTGTATGTATATATATATTTGTTTTTTTCTTTTCCCTTCCTTCTTTTCTCCTTTCCCCCATCCCAGTTGCTCTTTCTTTTTGAGCAGTTTCTTTCCCTTTTACAATATTTACTGTACATTGTGGATCTTATTTGCTCTTTTAGTTTCTTACACAAGTGAGACAATATGATGTTTATACATGCAAGTTTGATTTATTTCACTTATGAGTACGGTCTCAAGTTGCATCCATTTACCTATAAAAGCCTTGAGTTTATCATTCTTTATAGCACAGTAGTACTCTATTGTACAAAAATACCACATCTTTTTATCCATTCCTCAGTTGATGGGCATTTGGGTTGTTTCCAAGATCTAGCTATTACAAGTTGTGCTGCTATAAACATGGGTGCACATATATTGCTGTGGTATGATGTTTTTAATTCTTCTCGGAAAATACCCAGAAGGGGAATAGCTGGGTCAAATGGGACCTCTAATCCTAGTTTTTTGAAGAATCTCCACATTGATTTCTACAGTGGTTGTACCAGTCGACACTCCCACCAACAGTGGAGAAGGGTTTCTTTTTTCCCCACTGGCCTGCTAGCATTTGTTATTGGTTGATTTCTTGATGATAGCCATTCTTTCTGGGGTGAGATGGAATCTCAGTGTTCTAATTTGCACTTCTCGATTGACCAATGATGTCAAACATTTTTTCATATATTTATTTGCCATTTGTATTTCTTCATCTGAGAAGTGTATATTCACCTCAGATGCCCATTTTTGGATTGGATCTTTGAATTTGGGAGGCCTAATTTTTTTCAATTCTTTGTATGTTCTAGATAGAAGTCCTTTGTCTGAGGGACAGTTGGTTAAATTTTTTTCCCACTCTGTGGGTTTTCTTTTCACTCTGTTGGTGACTTCTTTTGATGTGAAAAAGCTTTTTAATAAGATGAGATCCCAGTTGTTGATTCTTTGAAGTACTTCCTGTGCAGTTTGGGTTTTGTTCATGAACTCTCTGCCTTCTCCTATGTCTTCAAGATTTCTACTGTTCTCTTCCAGTAGATTTAGTGTTTCTGTTTTAATATTTAGATCTTTAATCCATTTTGACTTTTGTTTAGTGCACAATGAGAGACATGGGTCTAGTTTTAGTCTTCAGCATGCAGAAACCAGTTTTTCCAGCACCATTTATTAAAGAGGCTATCTTTCTTCTGGTGAACATGTTTGGCCTCTTTGTAAAGATAAGGTGGCTGAGTATGTTTGTAGTTGTGTCTGCATCTTCTAATCTGTTCCACTGATCCTCAAGTCTGTTTTTTTTTTTTTTTGCTAATACCATGCTGATTTTATCACAGTAGCTTTGTAGTATAATTTCAAGTCAGGGATTGTGATGTATCTTGCCTTGCCTTTGTTGCCCAGGATTGCCTTTGCTATTCTAGGTCTCTTCTGTTTCCAAATGAATTTTAGGAAAGTTTTCTCTAGATCTGTGAGGTATGCTAATGGTATTTTGATTGGGATTGCATTAAATCTGTATTAGAGTTTTGGGAGTATGGCTATTTTCACAATGTTAGTTCTTCCTATCCATGGACAAGTGATATCTTTCCATTTTCTGATATCCTCTTTGATCTCCTTTTTCAATTTATAGGATTTTTACTTCCTTTGTTAGATTGATTGCTAAGTATTTAATTTTTTTTGGATGCTATTGTGAAGGATGCTGTTTCCTTAATTTCTCTCTCAGTGAGTTTGTTATTTGTATACAGGATTGCTATTGATTTTTGAGTGTTGATTCTGTATTCAGCTACATTACTGAATTTGCTTATTAAATCTAGAAGTCTTTTGGTGGAGGTTTTCTGGTCTTCTATGTAGACCAGAAAACCATATCATATCATCTGTGAATAATGATAATTTAACTTCTTCATTCTCTATCCTTATTCCTTCTATTTCTCTCTTGTCTAATTGCTCTGGCTAATGTTTCCAGAACTAAATTGACTAAGAGTGGCAATAGTGGACATCCTTGTCTTGCTCCTGATTTTAGAGTGAAAGCTTTCAGTGTTTGTCCATTTAGTATGATGTTGGCTGTTGGTTTATCATAGGTGGTTTTTATGAGATTGAGATAGAGACCATCTATTCCTATTTTCTGTAGGGTTTTATCATGATTGAGTGTTGGAATTTATCAAAAGATTTTTCTGAGTCTATTGAGATGATCATGTGATTTTTTTCTTTGGCTCTGTTGATATGGTGTATTACATATATTGATTTGCATATGTTGAATCGTCCCTGCATTCCTGGGATGAATCCCACTTGGTCATGGTGTATAATCTTCTTGATGATTTGTTACATTCTGTTTGCTAGTATTATACTGAGGATTTTTACATCTATGTTCATTAGGGAGATTGACCTGCAGTTCTCTTTTTTGGTTGGGTCTTTCTCTGATTTTGGTATCAGGGTAATACTTGCCTCCAGGAATGAGTTAAGGAGGATTGCTTCCTTTTCAATTTCATTAAATGTTTGAGGAGTATTGGCATTAAATCTTCTCTGAATTTCTTGTAGAATTCAGCCATGAATCCATCAGGATCTGGGCTTTTTTTGTTGGTAAGTTTTTAATAACATTTTTAATTTCATTAACTAATATTGGATTATTCTGAATTTTTATATCTTCTTGATTCAGCTTTGGTAATTGATATGTTTCTAGGAATTTGTCCATTTCTTCTGTGGTTTCCATCCTGTGTGAGTAAAGATTTTCAAAATAGGTATTGATGATCTGAATTTCCACAGGATCTGTAGTGATTTCACCCTTTTCATTCCTCATTTCATGAATTAGAGTTTTTTCTGTACTCTGTTTGATAAGGTTGGCTAGGGGTTTATAAATTTTATTTATTCTTTCAAAGAACCAACTCTTTTTCTTTGTATTGTTTTCTTAGTCTCAATTGCATTAATTTCTGCTCTGATCTTTATAAATTCCTCCCTTGTATGGGCTTTGGGCTTGACTTGCTCTTCTTTTTCTAGAAGCTTGAGGTGCAGCATTAGGTTGTTTATTTGTGCTCATTCTGTTTTCCTGATATGAGAATTCACTGCTAAAAATTTCCCTCTTAGGATTGCTTTCATTGCATCCCACAGGTTCCAGCATGTTGTATTTACATTTTCATTTGATCATAGATATTAATTTCTTCTTTAATTTCATCTGTGACCCCATTGGTTGTTCAGCAGGATGTTATTTAATTTCTATGTGTTTATGGAATTTTTGTAGTTTCTTTGTCATTAATTCCAATTTCATTGCACTATGGTCAGATAGTATGCATGGGATAATTTCAATTCCCTTGCCTTTACTTAAGCACATTCTATGGGATAGTATATTATCCATTTTAGAGGACATCCTGTGTGCATCTGAGAAGAATGTGTATTCTGATGTTGTTGGGTGGAACACTATGTAAACATCTACTAAGTCCATTTGTTCACAGGTTTGTTTCAGTTCTGTTCTTTCTTTGCTGATTTTTTGCCTAGTTGATTTCTTTGTGACAATGGAGTATCAAGGTCCCCATTACAATTGCACTATTGCTTATTTGATTTTTCATGTCTATTAATATTTGTCTTATATAGTTGGTATTCCCAACTATAAAAATATTGGTGCATAAATATTCATGATTGTTATCTCTTCCTCTTGAATTTTTCCCCTAACAAGTATGTTGTGACTTTCTTTATCTCTTCGATCATTCTTGGTTTGAAGTTCACATTGGCTTCAAATAGAATAGCTACCCCTGCTTTTTTCCGGGTTCCTGTTGCATGGAGTATTTTTTTTCATCCTTTGACTTTCAGTCTGTGAGTTTCTTTTTGAGTTATATATGTTTCTTTTATACAGCATATTTTTGGATGTTGTTTCTTGATCCATTCTGCCAATCTGTTTCTTTTGATCGGTGAATTGAGACCATTTGATGATTACAACTGGTATGTATTGGCTTATCTTTGTCATGTTATTTTCCTGTTTTGGGGTCCCTGTTTTCTTCCCTCTGTTTAATTGCTTGCCCTGCCTGGTGGTTTCTTTCTGTTGTTGTTCTTGGAACTGTGGTCATTTTTATCTCTGTCTAGAATATCTTTCAGTACTTTTTGTAGGGTTGGTTTGGTGGTCACGAATTTCTTCAGTTGTTCTTTGTCATGGAAGTATCTTATTTCTCCATTAATTTTGAAAGGTAGTTTTACAGGGTACATCAGTCTGGGTTGGAAGTTGTTTTCTTTCAGGACTTGAAATGCTTCACTCCAGGCTCTTCTTGATTTGAGGGTTTGTGTTGAGTAGGCTTCCATTTTTTCTGATGGCCTTTCCTTTATAGATGATTTGTTTCTTTTCTCTAGCAGCTTTTAATATTCTGTTCTTGTATTGAATTTCTGTGATCTTGATTATTATATGTCTGGGTGTAGATTTATTTTGGTGATGGCTAATTGGAGTTCTATATGCTTCACTTATCTCTGTGTCAGATTCTGCTGTTATGTTTGGGAAATTTTCTGCTATTATTTCTGCAAATAGTCTTTTTATGTCATTTCTGTTGGCTTCTGCTTTTTCATTGATACCAATTATTCTTATATTATTTTTCTGTGCATTGCTTTGTAGCTGCTGAATTGTTATTTCTTGGTCCCTTGTTAGTTTTAAGAGATCTTTCCTTTTGAGATTGCTAGCTGCGATCCTGTCTTCAAGGTCTGAAAGTCTGTCTTCAGTTTCATTCAAGCAGTTTTGCCAGCTTTCAGTGCAATTTCTAATTTCCTCAATATCTGTTTGAATCCATTTTGTGTATTCCATTTCTTTCCTATATTGATCATTCAGAATTTCCATCCATTTCCTATCATCATCTATTCTTTTATCTATCTTTATTTTAGATTTGCTGAGCAATTCCTTTATGAATGTTGACATTTCTTTTTTTACCTGAGAGATTATTTCTGATCTGATTTCCTCTGTAGCCTCTTGGATTTGTTTCTTTACTTCGGTTGCTATCATTTCAGAAATTTCAGGTGTGTGTCTTCCATTTTCCTTTATCTCATTGTCTCCTGGACTTATTTTGGGTGGGCTGGATCTCTAGGATTGCATCTTGCTTCTGTATCATGTCATTTTCTATTTCAAAAGTTTTTATTTTGTTTTCTGTATTGATCATTGTATGTTTATGTAGTAAGTAGCTATATCACTAGTATCAAACCCTCTCTAGGAAAAATCTGTTCCTCAGGGATGCCTTCTGTGTGTAGGAGGTTCTTGGCCTGTGTCTGTTCCAAAATCCTACCTTCCCAGTTAATTAAGAGTGAGTAGGTATCTGTTTGGCTCAGTCCCCAGTTCTTTGGTGCTGGGCTGTGGTGAGGTTATTACCCCAGTATTGTTACAGAAGGGAGAAAAACAGATTATAACAGATAAGACATCCTAGCTAGTGTTGGTATAATTAGCAATAACAATAGCATCAAGCACAGTTTAGAAAGTGATAAACTGGGGCCGGTGAGATGGCTCAGCGGTGTAAGTGCCTGCCTGGCAAGTGTGAGGGCCCGAGTTCGACTCCCGGAACCCACATATGAAAAAAGGGCCGGTGATATCACTCAGTGGCATGGGCACCAGCTGGCGTGTGAGGTCCTGAGGTCGATCCCCAGTACCCACAAAAAAAAAAAAAAAAAAAAGAAAGTGATAAACTGTGGCAAGTATTAATTTTGTACCTTAAACCATAGAATCAAAATCTACAAGTATATAACAGAACCTATTGTAAATTGGGAGTTCATATTCAAAGAGCGTCCCCTTGGTAGAGTGGTTTTACCTCTGGTAAGGAGATTTAAGAATGATAGTGGGGGGCCGGTGAGATAGCTCAGTGGCATAAGTGCCTGCCTGGCAAACACAAGGTCCTGAGTTCGACTCCTGCTGCCCACATACTAAAAAAGGGCCGCTGATATCGCTCAGTGGCATGGGCGCCTGGTGGCATGCAAGGTCCTGAGTTCGACCCCCGGTACCCACACACACACAAAAAAAAGAATGATAGTGGGTAAAACAAAGATGACTGAAAAGAAAGTAGAAGCAAGGCTGGAGGACAAAGATGGTCACACAAACTTTGGGAAACCAGAGGAAAGGGCAGAAGAGAAAGAATGAGGGAGAAGCAAGGGATTATCTGAACTTGGTCTCTAGGTTTGGGGATGGGATTAGTTTTCTGTGGCTGGAGTTCTCTCCAGCCATTTAAGCTGTCCATACTTTATGCCCTACTTGGGACCCTACTGTCTCACTGGTGTTCCCGCTAGTCTCTGGGCCTTCCAGCATGGTTCACCTGGGTTGCTGTGTCCATGATGGCTACGAGAGGGGCCGCCCTCCTCACTCTTCACCTGGGTCCCAGCAGCAGTGATGGTGATGGGAGGGGCTGCCAGTCATTGTTGAGAATTACTAATGAGAAGTAATTACTCTATGACTTACAAAGTTGGGAACTGCAATGTCTTTAAATTTATCTTCAATAATTATCAAATCTTGTAAATTTATGCATTTTCTTAACTTTTATTTTTCTCAGAGTATACACTTCCCTTCTTCATCTTAATAAAGTAAAATGGAGGACATTTGTTCTGTTTAACATAGGGAGATTTTTAATGTGTAAAGCTATATCGTTGATAAAGTTATAGTCTGTGTCAAGTAATATTCACTCATCTAAAGTAGGTTATTAAACATGCACTATGGCCATAGGTACAAAATAAAACAAAGACTGGTGGAACTTGCAAGGTTTTAGTCATTAACTTACTGTTCTTCAGCTATCACTGGTAACTTATGTACAACAATTATTGCTCAATTATACAGATATGTTAATATTAGTGATTGAAATATTCTTGTCTCAGACACTATTCTAAGCACTTTATATGTATTACAATAATTCTTCTAATCACTGAATATAAAACGTGGGATAATTTTATGTACTGCTAGGAGAAAATGTAGTCAATTAAATGCGGGTAAGTGCTTATTTACGATTTAATATGCACCCTGCTTCAGGATATGTTAGAAAAGTGAAACATTTCATAATTGTTGAAATACAGTTTATTTGATCCTGACAACTTCCCATTAGGTAGTTATATTTTTTTTCTCATTTTATAGCTGGGGAAACTGAGTCACAGAAAGGTTATGTAATTAGTTCAAGTTCACAGAGTAATTAACAGTTTCAAATGCAACAGACAGCTACATGGGTTAAACAATTGTAAAGATAAGTGTGCCGTGATATTGTCTAAATAAAAACAAGAAAGCAAACGAAAATTTCACAGGCTACTTGACAGTGAAGGCCACAGAGATCACATATGCGCATGACTGAAGCGCAAAATGAACCCAAGGGAGATGGACATGGAGCAGTTTACCCTAGGTCAGTGTGCTGCTGGCTGTTCATAATGCTACAATTAGACCTCAGGGTTTCAGTCTTGGAGTAGTGTAGCGACTCTGTATTCAAACTGCATAAGAAGTGCTTTTCCAAAGAAGTATTTAAGAAAACATTTCTGAAGACTTTTGCTTAGATTAGGGTTCAAATAAGGTGTAGAACTTACACTGACTGTCATGAATAAGTTTTATCTTCCAACATCCATTTGTCATTCGATACACAGAGCCCTGTAGTAGTTAAAACAGCAACACAGAGCGGAAAAAGAGTACAGTGTTTTCATACCTTAAATGCATACTACCTTTACTAAACATCTTTGATTTGTAAATTTAATGTCATTTTCCATCTATTATACCCCATTCCTGTAGCCCATAGCATGCAGATGGGCTGTGCTTTCCGTGTCTATATTCTTCAGTCTGTAGGAAAATGTCTCATAGTTATTGGAATTCACACAATACTGCAGCTCAGCCTCAGTAGCTATTTCTCGTTCCTGTTTTTGATGCTTGAGCTAAAGAATTTTTCCAAAATGGTCTAGTGTTCAGTATATGAATTTTCAAGATAAGACTTCCCTTGTAGGGAAGTAATCTGAAAATCAATGTCAGTTAGAAATCTTAGCTTTAAGAGTTAGGGAGATTGGTGGAGGGTTATAGAATAAGTGTGAATTTTAGCTGCCAGCCTTTGGAAATGCAGCACTTATTGTGAGTGTGAAATTCATAGGTGCAGATGGTTTTTTAAGATATCCCAGGATGGGCTACAGCTATAAATCACCCCTGCAAAATTGAGAAAACCATTTGGATGAGGGAAATATTTTTGACTTTTTTATGTAAATTTATAACACAAATTTTTGTGGGATTCATAAATTCATAAAGTTTCAATTATCATCAGTTTGATGAAATTACCAATCATGTCAAATATTGTGATGGCAATATTTAATAGAATAAAAATATATTAAATGGTGATAAAAGGATGGTATGGGAAGAGAACTAGAATGTATTAAATTATCACTATTATTATATGACTTAGTTTACATTTATAACCTTAATTCAGGACAAGAGTCTTCACAATAAATATAATGCCTCCTATTAAAAAAGAAGTTATGAGTGAAGCTTGAGCATAGGGCTCCAACCAAGAGGACACAGCCAGAGTTCAGTGTTTGTAGTACAGCCTTGAACTCTAGCATTCAAATAATAGTAAAAGGAGCAGGCACAAAAGGATAATATTGGGCTGGGAGTGGTGGCACACACCCTAATCCCAGCACTCGGGAGGCTGAAGGAGGAGGATCGCTGTAAGTTCATGGCCAATCTGGACTACATAGTGAGACCCTGTCTCAAAAAAAAAAAAAAAAAAGTAGTCTATTACTTTCAAATTTCAAAAATAAATACATAATAAAAGAAATAAGGTAACAACCCAAAATACTCTTGGCCTTAGTTTTATTTTGGTTTTGTCTTGTTTTACTTTTTGTTTACAAAAATATTCATATACCAAATAGGATTTAGTAAGTAAATATTATTTACATATCAGTGTCTTCCTATTTTGCCTATATTATGAATATTATACTATACGCTTGCACTTTTATATTCTTGATATAGAAAATTATATTAACCAGTGGATTTAGCTTTAGATAAATGTATGTACTCAGTTCTTAGAATTTTAACTAATATCAGCTTATAAATTTAAGTAACTGCTGGGCATATTGGTGTATGCCTGTAATCTCAGCACTCTGGAAACTGAAGCAGGGGTATCGGGATTACCACAAGTCTGAGGCCAGCCTGGGCTACATAGTGAGTTCGAGGCCAGCCTGAACTACCTACTAAAACCCTACCTCAAAAAAAAAAAATGAAGAATAAATTTAAATAATAAATAAGTAAATCATTTCACAATGTCTGGAAATTTTGTTTTAAATATTTGGTTATAAAGATTGTGTTAAAAATGATATATTTTTACAAATAACCCTAAATTAATTCACAAGCCAGTTTATTTTCATTTTTTTTCTCCAAAGTAACAGACTTTTCTTGAAACTCCAGAAGTATTAAAACATGTAGCAAGGATGCAACTTCTACACAAACTTTATTCGTATGTTCTTGTATACATAATTCCTAACAAAAAATTATTTAAATTCTCAGTAACATAGACTTACCCTTAAATATGCAATAGGTTAGCTGGTGTTGGTGTATACCTGTGATCCAAACACACTGAGAGGCTGAGACAGGAGTACTGGCAATTCAATCCCATCCTAGGCAATTTAGCAATTTAGGGAGAAAAAAAGAAAAAAGTTGCTGTGTAGCTCAATGCAGAGGCCTTGGGTTGAATACCAAGCACCACACAAAACCACTAGATTGCCAAAAATTATATGTAATATGTTACTTTCCAATTACTGTGAATGATTGCATACATAACAATTACTAGGAAAAAGATGTTGGAAGACAATCTGGTTCACTCACTATGTGCATATCATTTTCTACCACTTTGTCATGTAAGAGTCAAACTTTTACCTCAGCAAAATAACAAAGAATGTACATTGTGAATTAGAGAGTTGTTAGGTTAAGTTTTCATATATCTAACAGAGAAAAATCAAAGGTCTGTACCTTTTCATGTAAGATTGGCTTTGTAAGTATTAGTAAATGATGGTACAATTACTACCATTCTAAAACAGTATCTAGGAATTTTCATAATAACTGGTTGAAAACTCCATTTGATACAAATGTGTCAAGTATAATTTATATTACAATGAAAAAGATTTTCACTGAATTTATTTAAAGTAGTTGTTGAGCCTACATTATTTGCTAAGTATACATATAAATTTTAAACAAATGATTGAAGATTCAAATAATTTATAATATGCTAGCATGTAAACATTTCATAAATGTGTCATGATTTATAGGAAAATTTTTTGAAAACAAGAATATTGATTTCACACCCTTGAACAGTTTTCAAAAAGTTGAAGACTTTAATTTTAAGAGGAGTGTAGGCAAATATAAAAATTAGTGCCTATGTTCAAGATATAATGCATATCTCTGCGGATTGATGTGAATAGTTTTAGTTTTCACAATGGGGTCATAAATATGCACCTCGAGTCAAGTAAACAGGGAATAAAAGCTAGACATTCTTTTCTCTGTTTCTTGCCTACAAACATGATGTTGAAATTATTCTTTGAGGGGAAATAAACTGTCCATTCTCTTTTCTATTGTTTTTCATAATGATGCTGAAAACATTCTATGGTTCATAAATTAACAATTCCTTCCTTCATTCTCTCCTTCATTTCACTCTCCTGCCTTCCCCCCCTCCTTCCTTCCTTCCTTTTACCCAGACATGATACTGGAATCAACATGATGTGTTAAGCATTTTATGCTGAGAAAGCAGACATATTTTGTTATGTCTCATCTCTTGCAGTCTAAGTGAATACATTTATACCAATTTTATCATAAACCATAAACACTGCTAAAACAAGAGATGTTCAAGATGCAAAAAAAAACACATCATAAGAGCAATTTACCCTCACAGAGGAAAAATATAACATTAACAGAAGACTTGAAGATGTCTATCATGTGAAGTTACAGGGTGGTGTGTTGTATGGTGGTAGAAAAATGAGAATTTTAAAAGAAGTATATGTGAAGGCCAAGTATCAAGGGGTCAGAGTTTAGAGGAAAATCCCTCTATTTCTTTATCATCTCAATTCATGCCCCTTTCCTGATTCTCATTAAAAGACCCCAAATCTATAGTAGCTATTAGACCTGACGTTTTTAGTTAATCTAACATCTACATACAAATAACAATGACTACATGATGTTTTTAAATACATGTGTAGTACAGTTGGTTCTGCAACTTGGAAACACTTAACTGTAAATGCAGATATGCATATTTTCTTCTACATTCCTACAAACAAGTTAGTGTTTGTTATTATGTATAATTTGTAAATGATATAATTTTGGTATACAGTTACATATGTATGTATGCATTCATATTTTATATTTTGTATAATAATTAACAGCCCTTTATTATTAAAGGAAGTGTGTACCACAGTTGTTTTTCAGAGGCTCAACAAATATACTTGAATAATGTGGGTGGACTTATGAATAGTTGCATTGGAAATTCACAGAGCAGTCTTTAGGCACATTTACTGTAATCCAGCAACAAGTCACTTATCAAATTTTCCACCAGCTCAGGAATTTTTTCAATTACTTACCACTGTGTAAAGATTGGCCATCACTTTTTTTTTTTTTTTTTTTTTTTTACATTTTATTAAACACATCGTGCCAGCTCTTTTTCACCACAGAACAAGTGGGCTTGGATGTATTCACAGGAAGATCTGCATTTGACAGATTTGCTGATGGTGTCAGCAGTGGTCGCAGGCATGACGGACAGCACCAAACCTTGAGGTGGCCCAGCTTCTGCTAATTAGTTGTTTGAAGCCACTCTGTGTGCCACAGGCATAAGCTTATCTGACAATGACATCTTTACGATTCAGAGTGACAGCTGTGAAGCAGCTGTTTGTGGAGAGAATGGATTGCACAAAGAGATGGGAAAGAGCCTTTCAAACAAGTGACAAGGATCATGCCCTTTCACTGAAGGGTCTGAAGACACAACAAAACTACCAAGGTGAAGTGAAAAAGGTATAAATCAATATCTGTTGGATGAAAGTGGAAGCCAAACATACAATAGCAATAAATTATACCAGATTGTGAGGAAGACAACAGCTGCCTAGCAAGTGCTTTTTAAAACAATTGAAGATACATGTTCTTGTGATTAATGGAGCTTAGGCATTTGCTTATAGCATTAACACAGATGTGTGGAGTTGTCAGAGGTTACGAACATGTCTATGGATGTTACTGATACTGGTAGAGCTTGCTGAAAAGCCTTGTACATGAACACCTGTGGAATACATGAACATAAATAATATTTCGGAGTGCTAAGTATCTCACGATTTTGGGGACATGCTGAGAGGATTAAAAGTCATATATATATATGATATATATATGAATAAAAATGTTATGGAAATGGAAAAAATAGAGACAGCTTTCTAAAGAAAAAGATACTTAAATTGAAATAATGAGTGAAATTATTTTCCATTCATTGATGAATGTGTACTGAGATCTTTTTTTTTTTTTTTTTTTTTTTTTTTGTGGGTACCGGGGGGGTCGACCTCAGGACCTCGCGCGCCAGGAGGCGCCCGTGCCGCTGAGCGATATCACCGGCCCCTTTTTCTTATGTGGGTTCTGGGAGTTGAACTCAGGCCCTCGTGCTTGCCGGGCAGGCGCTTAAGCCGCTGAGCCATCTCACCGGCCCCCCTGAGATCTTTTTTTAACCACTATTTGCATGATATGAAAATCTAATGGAAACTCAAAGTATCAATTGTTAAGACTCCATTAATCCAATTAAATCAAATTAAATAAGGATTTATCACACCAGTGTTTTACACGATGAAGGATCTTCAATCTAATTTCAAAATATCCATGAAGAATAATATTTCTTAAAAGAGATACTTAATATTTTATATAATGACTATAATTGTATGCATATATAATAGGGTTTGTAAATATGCCCTAAATTATGTTGTAAACTGTAGAGATCCTAAAGGTAAAATAGATTTTTGGATGTTTGGCATGGAATTTATATGTAAAAACATATATATTATTATACTTCATACTCACATGTATGATTATGCCAGGTCTGAGATGTAGTTCATTTATCACCAAAATCAGGGAGAAATGTAGGCAGAATCTCAGCTTCACATCTGTTCCATAGTACACAAAATTCTGGATATAATTGGAGGAATGCTGTACCTATTTTAAAAGCTTGAGATAACATACTATGGTAATGAAATAGAAAAGCAATTCAGATAATACAAACTATATAATATCAACTGCAACTTTTAGCTTTTACTTTAAATAGCTTTGAGTTTTAAAATGTTAGAAAGTATTTAGAACTTATTTAGAAATAGACGAAACTACATAAATCATTCTAAGTATTGAGAAATGATTGTCTTGACTTATTTTTTTATTTTTTCCTCAAAATAGGTGAGGTGGACAGTGGATTTATGTCAGAATAGAAGAATGTGTTGTATTCATTGAATAAATATTAAACCTTAAAAATAAATTAGACAGAAGCTTCCCCTTAGAATGCCACTTACTTATTCAATTTTGGAATTCAGTAAAAAGAAACCTAATGTATCAGAATGGTATGCATGAGAAAGACAGGTTCTGAGATCAAAACATCAAGAAATTCTTATTTAGCAGGTCAAGAATGTGGAATACATGAATTTGAATTTAAAAAAAATTTTTGAATTCAATGAGTTTTATGTGGGTGTAGACAGAAGGGCTGAAGGCAGTATTTTAGGGATGCTCAGCACATCATAGAGCTAATGTCTTGCAGTCTGAGGATCAGCACAGGTTTTTATGTTTTTACTTTTATTTATTTTATTATTTTATTATTTCTTGTGGGTACCAGGAGTCGAACTCAGGACCTCGTGTGCCAACAGGCGCCCGTGCCACTGAGCGATATCACCGGCCCATTTTCCCGTATGTGGGTTCCAGGAGTCAAACTCAGGCCCTCGCGCTTGCCAGGCAGACACTTATGCCACTGAGCCATCTCACCGGCCCTATGTTTTTACTTTTAAATGGAAATGAAGAGAATAAAATAGGTTTCATAGAATAGAAAAATAGTTCAAAACAGAAAAGAATGGAGGTATAAAGAAAGAGAATAGGTTAAAAAAAAGGAAACATGTAGGGCCAGTGAGATAGCTCAGTGGCATAAGTGCCTGCCTGGCAAGAGCAAGGTCCTGAGGTCGACTCCCGGTACCCACATAAAAAAAAGAAAAAGAAAGAAAGAAACGTGTAAAATCATTATTCTCCATGACATACAGCATAGCTAAGTGTCATTATACTTAACTTTTTTCTTAGATGTATTTGTTTTTCAGTGTTGTGTTTTTAAAATACTGCATCTCAAAGCGGGTCCATAAGTGTGGGTCAAAGTACAATGTTTGAAAGCCATTGTTAAAAAATATCTCAAAATTACTGTTTACCATTTATCAGGTACTCTTCAAAAACTCTTTGATTACATTAGCTGAACTAACAAATCCTTGGGGTAAAATCTCCTGCAGCTCCCTTTTACAATTGAATAAATGAAGATACAGAGAGGTGATTTGCACCAAGTCACTCAGCAAATAAGAGGCTGGTGTAGGATTCAAACCCCAACGGGCTGTGTGCTGAGCCGCTAATCTAAGGCCTCCAGCAAAGACTGCAGCGGGCTAGGATCGACAGTAGCCTCCCGACTTCCAGTGTAACGTGATTCTGTTCTACTTCACCTCTACTGTTGGGCTGAGTCCCAGTCCTAGATCAGGATTTCCTCACCCGTGTTTTGTGGATCATTTGTCTAGACTGAATGAGGTCAAAAGTTCTACTCTTGGTATCTCCCCTAGGCAATTCAGAATTGGGTTTACATAAATTCATTTAACACATTTAATCTCTTTACATTCACTTAACCTCCTCACTTGTAAAATTATTTGAGTAGAAAATCATACTCAAAGAATGCCTGTTCCATACAACTCATGTTGGAGAATATTGGCCTAGATCAAGAATGATACCATCTGTCAAATGAATTTTCTAATGTTCTAATCAAGACACTTGAAATTTAATTATAGTAAGTCCTTCATTTTTAAACAAGTCACAGATCAGAAAATATGAAAAAGGAAGTGAGTTTCTAATGTCACAGTGTGTTTGTGTGCCTGTACGTACTTTTGTTCACACACATATTATTAATGTTAAAATTCCCAGATGGCCGGGGTAGTGGCACAGGCCTGTATTCTCAGAAAGTGCGAGGCAGAGGCAGGAAGATTGCCATGAGTTCAAGGTCAGCCTTGACTACATAGTGAATTCAAGGCCAGCCAGAAGTATATATTGAGACCCTGTCTCAAAAACTAAAACTAAAAATAAAAATAAATAAATGAATAAGCAAGCAAACAAATAAACATCCCTGGTTGTATCTTGCTTTTTGGACTTAATCTTCAATAATATACTCTAGCATATTTTTGTAAATGAATATACATTTTTAAAGCAGAAGCCCAAGGACTTTCTTACTGAGACTAAAGTCTTAATACTTTTGGTATCCTTACCCATTAAAACTTTGTTCTCCTTGTTTGTTTTGTTTTATGGTACTCATCATGAGTATGAGTGGTACTTATCATGAGTATGATATGTTAATTTTTTATTTCTGCCAATATTTTAAAAAATAAGATTAAAATCAGATTAATTTTTCTAGTTTCAGCCCACTTAACATAAAAGAAAGGCCCAAACATAGAAATCTAATGACATAATTATATGAACACTGCTCAACAGCAAAGGATGATACATATAGCTATATTTTGGATGGCAAGCAACTCCAACTTCATTGCCCGGTAATGTATGAAAGTTTGAACTTTGTATACATAGGATATTCATTAATCTGACTTTTAAAAACGAAAAAAGTATGGCCAAAAGTCTATTATGTGAATGTCAAGTACTGAATATGTAAGTAAATAGGTAGATTCAGATTGGCAACTAATATTAAAATGGAGCTGCTTAGATTCATAGGGTAATACGAGACTAGTGCAGACATCATCATTTATATATTATTTTATTGTTATATTTTAGTATATCAAAATGCCACATTATATGTTTACATTTTAAAATTGGAATAAAAGTGATGGAAATGCCACAGCAAACTTTATTTCAAAATAAATTTATTTTATAGCTGCTATAGATGAAAGGTTCTCGGTGCCCACGACTCGTACCCTCCTAAATCATGCTACTCAGTGCCAGGCTGAGAAGGAGAACTAACAACTAAACCCCAGGAGAACCAAAATGCGAGTAGGACTTATGAAATTTAAAATATTGAAGCTTACACATTTAACGTACACTGTATACTTGGCGTTAGCTCAACTACTGAAACATGACTTTTTTAAAGGTATACTTTGGAGAAGAGACTTACAGTTTTTCAAAATGATCTCATAGTCTAACACCCCCATTCCATTAGTATAATTTATTTCCACATTTTTGGCTAGGAAGCTAAGTTGCTTTGAAGTGCAGTCTCTGGTTGAATTATCACAATTTTTAACTTGATGGATATCTACCTAAAACAAATGGAAATTTTAAAATTTCAGCAAATCTGTTGCTCTGAACAGCAGTGTATAAATATGTACTTTCTAATAGACTGTTACAGGGCTGTTGTTATTTTTTTCAACAAGGTAGTTAGAGCGTTTATTCAGTCTTTGACCTAGTTTTATAAGTATTTTAAAAGTTGAAACCATGGAACATCTTAGCTCATCGTGAGAAAGAGAAAGCAAAACATTTTGGTAACTGTAGTCTTGACTCAGAATATATCTAGAAAACATTACAATGAGTAATATCTTCAATAAGACAAATACTGATAAAATAAGGAGAACCAAATTTCAGTTGTAAATATGTTTCAAAAAAAAGATAAATTGTAGTAGTATACAGTGTACTACTATGCATCGTAAAAAAAGAAACCTCTGATGCAAGATACGTGAATTAATCTCAATAATATTAGGCTAAGTGACGAAACAAAAAAAAAACACAGACACAAAAGGTTTCTCTCTATATGATTTAATTTCTATGGTATTCTGGAAAAAGCAGAATTATAGAAACAGAAATATCAACGGTTGTCAGGATTGGGTCTGAGAGAAGATATTAACTAGGAAGGGATACAAGGGAAGGTTTGAGGTGATAAAGATGTCCCATAATTCGATTGTTCTGGTGGTCTCTCGAAGAAAAATTTCGCCGTGAGAATTAAATAGGCAAGGAAGGTTTTATAGAAGACTATTACAATAGGTGAAAGATGTAGAACTTAACTCCATTGGAAACAAAAGGTAGAAAAGTTCTAAGCTCTTGAAAGAATTTGTGGAAAAGTATTTGATGATTAGGTGGGAGGTCGGTATGGTGATTAGGTCACCTAAGTGTGTTTATTGGCCTTTATCAAAGTTAACTTTTTGGGCCGGTGAGATGGCTCAGCGGCATAAGCGCTTGCCTGGCAAGCGCGAGGTCCTGAGTTAGACTCCCGGAACCCACATACGAAAAAGGGCTGGTGATATCGCTCAGCGGCACGGGCGCCTGCTGGCATGTGAGGTCCTGAGGTCGACCCCTAGTACCCACCAAAAAAAAAAAGCAAAGTTAACTTTTGTTCTATCATAAAGACTTGGCAAGAGAGAAAGACACTATATTTCATAGGTACATTTCAAAGACATTGCTTCTAGGTGCCAAAGAGAAATGACTCTTTCAAAAAAAACAAAAACAAACTACATATCAGAAGAAGAGATATGCTTTCTAGATTAAATGACAAAAAGAAAGAAAGAAAGAAAGAAAGAAAGAAAGAAAGAAAGAAAGAAAGAAAGAAAGAAAGAAAGAAAGAAAAAGAAAGAAAGACAGAAAGAAAGAGGAAAAAGGAAAGGCCTGTGTCAAACTTCAGAAAGCTTTGTCAAACTGAGCAGCAGAATGTTAATTGCATCTTAGTCAGGTTCCGTGACTGTGTGTGTTTGTCAGAACTCACAGAGCTCTACTTTTTAAGGGGTGAATTTTACTGTACGCAAATCTTATTTTCAATAAGCCTGCCTTTTATAAAAAGGCAGATGGGGAAAATGTCATCATTGACGTAAAATGAAAGCAGTATGATCAGGATGCTATGGAGAAAGGAAAAGTGAGATTATAACCTCACCAGAAATAAATTCTTTTTTCTTCCATGCATGGAACACCTAACACGTTTCATTAGTGTCAAAATAATTCATAAGTCTAATTATTCTGATATCAGAGTTCTGCTCAGAAAAACAAATACAAACCATGGTTGCTTTAGATAACAAGATGTTTCCTTGCATAACTTTCTGTTTACTACATTGTTAAGAAAAGAGAACTTGTTGCTCAGAGGAACATATTTGATTAAAAAAAAAAAAAAAAAAACAACAGACACATCTAACTGCTATCCTCAAACTCCCTGCACCCACTGCCTCACAGGAGCAAGTGTCCTGTTTTGTTTTGTTTTAAATTTTCCCCCCACAACTGGTATAGATAGGTAAAAAGCATGTCGTATCAGCAAGAATGAAATTTGCTTTTTGGGATGTGCTTCTTTCTCAGTATGAAACAGTACAGGGGCCGAAAGAGAAAAGAGAGTATCCACATGTTGACGCCTATCTGAATATTTAATTTGGGAACCGGAGTGTCTTTTCTTGTAGTAGCCATGGGACAGCAAAGGCTTCAACACAGAGCAAGTGCCAAGGCTTGGGACTCAGGTAAATAAGATCTGCAGGGAACAATCTGTTTTATGGACCTCATTACCGGGATTCAAAGTCTCTCTCTCCCCTTCAGTCACATCACTGAAAATACGGAGGGCTCATTTATCAGCACCCATAGGCTTAAACACCACAGAACCAATCAATCAACTCAATATTTACCCTGTGGGGCTTCCTCATGACCTTGAGAAATGTGACAAATAACTCAAAGCATGGAACGGGCAGAAGTTTCATGATAAACCAAAACAATTATGTTCTGCTGCATGATGAAGAGAAATAAAATGAAGAGAGTTAGATATATGATTAGTTTAAATAAACCTGATAAATCTCATAACTGCTTTGTGCAGCCTTAGCCCGGGATCAGAAGCACTCAGCCTCCACAGTAATCAGGACTTTCTCCTTAAACCTAACCCTGTTACTTACAGTTCTTACCACATTTATTTTCAATATGATAGTACATTATAGCTACCTACTCGATTATGGCCAGTTGATAAGCGGACGGTAAGCTTTCTATCTCAACCAGCACAGGCAGGAGGAAGGCAATCAGAAGAGTGAGTTTCCTAACCTGGATGTATTTTCCTGAAACTCGAAGATGATGACTCAGTTCTGCATTGAGCTTGTGATTCTCACTGTGGCAAAACTTCTTATGTCATTTTTATTTTTAGTTCTGTGGCACAATTATAGAAAATTATTGTAGGAAAATCACGGCTTCCATAAGGAGGAGCCCTGAATGGTTTTAAGAGGTTCTAAATGTTGGGAAAATTTGCAAACACTGTGCAATGCATTTATTGGTCGGGAGAGGCAGATTAAAATTTGTTTACTAAAAGAATGAAGCAAATTTGCAAGACAGTGGCAGTTTATCTTTCCCCCTTTTACTTTCTCTTTCTGATCCCTGCCTTCTGTCCCCTTTGCCTTGGCTGCTATTAAAAAGTGCCTGCTCTTCTAAGGCCTATCTTTCTCTTCAGAACTTCCTCTCTGTAATTCAGCTGCCTGTTTTCTGAAAGTGCAGCAAAGCTAGCTTAGGCAAAACTGCAGGTGATGAAACTGACAGTTTTGAGTAGCTGGTCTCCCACAGCCCTTTCACTGAGACGCAAGTGAATAAAATGAATTTGAGTAACAGTCAGCAGAGTTTGCTAGCTGAGTTCAGGAAAGCCATGCCACCGTCATTTGATGTATTAGAGTGACTTCTCAAAAACCGCAAAGTATGGGGCCAAAATTTCAGAACATGTCTTATATCTTAATGAATCATTATAATTCTCATTACCCATGTAATCATCCCTTAATTTAAAAGTGATATTATGGCTTTTATACCCACAACAATTGAGTTTTTGGATGTTTTTGTTGTGGAGGAAAACAAAATTCACATTCTATACTTAATAGTTTTAGCAATATAGGCATGCTTTTACTTCTAAGTCAGTGCCTAATTTATTTACAATACTAGGGATGCTGTGAAATAAAGATATGAATGGAAGATCATACATACATATTCACAATTCTTACATGATAGCCACTTCTGAGTATATATTAGTAATTAATGCATTAGTACAATTATAACTAGCACTTAAGTATATTAACAGCTAGTATTAATATTTTTAATGAATCATTTTTATTATGAATGCACTTTATTTATGAGGTCACTCTATACTTGCAAATCTATGTGTTCATTGTTTGAAAGTTTCACAATGTCTTTTCTAACATTCCTCTATTACATAAATATTCTCACGATTTCTTTTCCATTAATATTTGCTAAAAAAAATATCTACTGGAGAAAATAGAACCTAGCATTTATTTTTCCAAGGCAGAAGTCTCCTCTCCGTTTTTAATGCATGAGCAGGCGTTTTGGTTCATTAAGCTCAGTGGCACTAATAGTAAACTAAAGAGGAATGAAAGGAAGAGGACTGAAATACCATCATCCCACTAATGATACTGAAGCTGCTCAATTTTACTGGGAGACTGCCCAGACGTCCACTAACAGACGGCATGGTCCAAGATATGAACTTGGTGTCACAATTGCAAATCTGGGGAAAAAGTACTGTTAGAAGAATGTCTGGAATAATTTAAGAAATTATCCAGAATTATGGCCCATGTATGTGTGTGTGTGTGTTGCTTTATTTGTTGGTAGGTGACTTAGAAAGAGGAAGAGAAAACAACAGAATAGAAATAGGATAGAAGAAATAGTGACAATGGGGAACATTCAGTTACCCCAGGACTGTGGTGAGTAATATCACAAGGATATGTACATCTCAGAATGTATGAATTGGAGCATATCCAGATAGCTCAGGGTCAGTTTCGTATTTAAAGCATTTAGCTCTTAATTGTTAATCATTTCTGACAAGTGTTCATTTTCTTAAAAAGGGACTAGAATACATCGTTCTTCAGATACCCATATACTTCCTTATCAGTGCTATTTTGGTATGTACTAGCACTTTGTTATGATAATTAGCATTATTAGTGTCTTTATTAATGCATATTTTTGTTCCCAGTTTACTCTTGCACATGAAGGAGCAAACAGAAATGTGCCCTTTGAAACTGGAGGGAAGAAAACAGATTCTCTGTTCAAATTGGGCTTCTGCCCAGTTTGAACAGAGAATTACTCAGCCGGGGATGGCAGCTTTCGTGGCCTCTGGCTAAAACAAACTCCTCAGTGGCCTTTCAGAGCCACTTAGAATCAAGTTCCAGCAGGCTCAGTGGAAGCTGCAGCTGCTGATACTGAAGAACACCTATGTGGCCCTAGAAGCATGCTCACTGGCCCCTTTCAGATTCTAATTGTTTGTGTCTTGTGCAGAAGAGTGGAGGTAGGTAGAAAGGGTTGCTCCTCTTACCCAGTTTTTTGCTTCTTTTACCCTCAGAATGAGATGAACCTTTTGCAAATTGCTCAGGTATGCTCTGAAAAACACAGAGCAGGGATTGGGATCAGTGATATCTTTGCCCTTTAAAAAAACACGAAGCTACACACAGAAGTCCTTTTCATAAGTGCAATGGTCCAACAAAGGCAAATGAATCAACAGAACAGAAACAGTAAGAAGGTCAGCTTGATAATTGTACATGAATTCGTACAGAACATTTAAATGTAGCTAAAGAATTGATCCATGGTTAAAGTTTTTTTGTGCTGAGGGAGTTGTTTGCTAAGGAGAAAATAAAATCCTACTTTCTTTTACTATACCAAGAAGATTCCATAGGGACAGGGCATAGAACATATGGGAGAAGTGGGGAAAAAATCCAGCAGAGATGTCCTTAAATAGAAATAGGTTTCCGATAAAGCAAAGAGTTTTACGAGAAGGAAATAGAAGCTATTTCTGTTCACAGCCAAGCAGAAATCTCCATTTACTACCAATCTCATTATAATTCCTTCAATTTATTTCAATTTTTATTTCTGTGTACTTCAAAATAAATATAGAGGGCAAATTAAGTATTCTCTTCAACTAAGGGGCCAAAAGGTCTTTATAAAACTAAAAGCATCTTGCAGTTCTGTAAAGTCATCCAGTGAATCGCAATATTAGCTCATTTGGCAATGAATAATCCTCCTTTCCCTTTCTGATTATTTTGTTGTCCATTCAATGATAAGCTCAAGAAGTATTTTTCCTCAAAAGACACATAATAACAAAAAATTTGAAATTTAATGTAAGCAATATTTTGAAAATACTAAATTAATAGACATTTTTGCTCTTTTGCCTCATATGATTCATTCAGAGAGGCCCAGTTAAGCACATTCTTTTAATATTCAATTTAACATATACAAATGAATGCATTATTTATCTACTATACACAGATATATTCCTAGGCACTCTGGTGATACATAAGTATTGAGTCCCTAACTTCTTGTTGCACATTTTTAGAGTGGAGACAGATCCTACACACACGTCTATGTTAGAACCTAGTTTAATGTGTATGCTGTAAGGCACATAGAATGGAACAACACTACAAGATAAAATTGACTCATGCTGATCTATCAAAGCATGAGTCATGGAAGAGGAGATTTTGGCAAAGCACCAGAGAATAGTAGAACTACCAGGGAAATAGACAGCTCATCAGCAAAGAGTACTGTGGGAGTTGTACAGTCTAGGGAAAATGGAGGGGGGTCAGAGGCAGAGCGTGAAGATTTAAGGTGACATCGTGATATACTAGTGTGTGTGCACTATGAGGAAAGAGAAATTTTATCAATGATATTACTGTATGAATTGTAAACTAGAAGTAATGTTCTACTTTTTTGAGATAAGCAGCAACAGGTTACAAGAATATAAATGTTTTAAAATATTTTTAAGAGAAACAGCTTGAAATTTCTCTTTTACTTGTTGCTGGTAATTCATGGAATTTATAAAGAACTTTTCTCTTTCATGAAGTGATATGTTAAGAGATAGGAAAAAAGAGGAAATAGAAAGGATAAACACTTTTATCAATTACATTGATGTGACATATTTATTTTCTTCTCTTTTCCCCTTCTACAAAAGTTTCCCTTCTATTTTTTTCATTTTTAAAAGTTATTGATTAACATACATTAACTATAAATGCTAATAGGGTTCAATTTGATATTTCAACACATACATGTAGCATACACTAATCAAATTCAACTTCCTTTTTTCCAACCTCCTCCACCTCTCTTCCTATCCACTAGTAATCACTGTTCTACATTTAGGTCAACATTATTTTTTTTTTAAACTTCAACATGTGAGAGATAACATGAGATATTTGACTTTCTGTCTGGTTTATTTTACTTAACAGAATGTCCTAGAGTTCCATTCACTGTGTTGCAAATAACAGGATTTTATTCTTCGTTTTGGCCCAATAGTATTTCCTTGTGCACATACACTATATTTTCTTTATGCATTCATCTGTTGATGGTCACTTAGGTTGCTTACATATCTTAGCTCTTGTGAATTGTCCCACAATAAATATGAGCATTCAGGAATCTCTTTGGTACCCTAATTTCATGTTGTTTGGATATATATCTAGAAGTGACCACACTTCCACTTTGAACAACTAAAGACATTGTAAACTTGATCTCTTATACAAATGCATTTACTTGACTTAGGTCAGGTTAATATCAATATGATGTCATGAATAAAAATATTACAATGAAGAGAATTCAGTCTATCTTTGGGATCTTTTTCTTGTGATTTCTTTTCACTGTGGTCCTCAAAATGAACATAACTACCACCACTCCACTCTTCCAAAACAAAGCCGCAGATATCACCTTAATTCACAGGAGCTTTTCAATACTCGAAGCACTTTGGATCACCTGGTCAGTACAGGGTGTTATTCTCACACAAACTAAGAATCAAAGACAAGAGCAAAATAACTAACAATGATGAGATATTGTATTGTACTGAGGGAACACGAAGAAAGGGCAGGTTAAATAACCTGTAGGAGGTGATATTTAAGATTTGAAGAATGGTGATTATGAATTCAGTACATGGTTATGTAAGAGTAAGAACCCTTACATCAGAGCAACAGATTGGAAAGGAAGAAGTTAAGGCATAAGCATGTAGTTGTTTACAGGAGGAACTGGGTATCTGCAAAGGCTGAAACAAGTTCTCCCAGAGAGTGAGAACCTCGTGGAGGCTGTGTTCTGAAAAAAGCAACAGCAGCAAAACAAAAAAATCCCAAAATACTCCAGAATAATAAAGTTAAAATATTTAAACCTCTGGGTTTCTTTCTAGCAGGACTTCCTTACTTCTGTAATAATCTTATGTACTCTCCCATAAGATGAATTATTAATTGTGCATATCACCAGATATTCGTTGTTTATAAAAAATGCACAAGAGCTAAGTAATGAGACTGATATTCCATGGAACACACTTAGGAAAAGCTTAGTTCTAATATCCTCGGTCAACAAATGTTATATGCACCCTTTGTTACAGAAAGGGAGATAGACATTCAAATTGTATTGGATATTTGACAGTAGGGTGTTTAAAACAAAGACGTACACAACACATACACAAACATGCACACATTAGTACTAAGTATACATTTGGTCATATACCTACCTTACCATAAACAGAATAAAAAGGTGACATAAAGCACAGCCTAAATCATTACATAACTTACAGTTGCACTGAAGTTTAATGAAATAGTTAAAGGATTATTTCCACTGTTGGAAATAATGGAACACTTGTGGAGGAGGTGGCGTTTGATCAGAGCCTTTGAGAAGATGTAGGTGTATATAAAGGACTTTCCAGGAAGAGGGAGCAGCATGGATCAAAGTCTGTCTGGGGCTTTAGGGGATGGTAAGGAGACCTGGCTAAAATGAAAGCATGTTGTGTGTGTCGAAAACTGAAGGTGAGAAAAATGAGAAAGGGTTTAATATTACCTAGATGCTAAATGACACTAAATGTCAGGAGAAGGCATTTGAAAGTCATTCCCTAGACAGTTTGAAGTTGTAAGCTTGTGAACTCTAACATTGTCACAAGAAGGAAGCATCTTTAGAACTTCATGATGTCTGCATTAAATTTATTTCAGATTATGAGGGCCAAGGGTGTTATGTATTAAGGTATTTTGTTAGTGACAATTTCAAGATATAGATATAGATATAGCCATATATATATATATGTACCATCTTAATACATATGTCCTTATATATCATGTGTATATATATACATATATATTTCTAATATTCTCATATAGAGAAACTTCTTTCTCATTAGTTTGTGTCATGATAAGAGTATTCTCCAATCTTGTATTTAAACCAATGAACAGATTGCCTTTGAGGATCTGCTTTTTGAACATGCTTTGGTGGCTTACAAAATTAAACATGTATTTATCAAATACTAGCCTGATTGGAGGAAAGCATACCTACATACATGGCACTTTGAGGGTAATTTTATGCTATATACTATGAAATTAAAACATAAATCCAATAGTTCTCAGTACATGCAGATAGGTGCAGGTTGCCCATCTTCAGTAAATGAAATGGAAACATACCCAGAGCTTGATGAATGGGAAAAATCTGGGAAGACAGAACACATGAGCAGCACTGTGACATCTAGTGTTGTTGCCTCATTCATCTGACATTTCAGAGCAACAGGCGTATTCTGACACACTCTTGACAGATTGTTTGTGGAGTAGAAGTGCACTCAGGAAATATAAGGCACACTATGACAGCCAACATTTTCAGTTTAGAGAAGAGTAAAATATTTTTAGATTTTTTAAAATGTTAACTAGAGTTTCTTAGTGGTACTTGAGATAAATGTTACTTTCATAAATGATTATGTTGCCACCAAGAGAATTTCTGAGGAATCAATATTCCATGCAGACACACAGACAGAAAACTACTTGTTTTTTAATTTGGTGAGTTGACTTTCTAGCCAAAATAGCTTATATGCAGTAAGTTATGATTTAGACATGTATAAATTTGCTTTTAAGAGTGGACCATATTACATACTGATTTAACAGTTAATACATAAAATACAGTGACTGCTGAATGAAGAATAGGCACGTATTTTTAAAGTGTTATCTTAGATAAACCCATAAAACTTTCCCTCTTTACCTTCCTGTAACAATAGAATACTTCTTCTCCTATATTCTTTCATATACATGCATTTAATTTTTGTCCTATTTCTATAAATTCAAGAAAATATGTAGATAAATGTATAGACATAGATTAAATATATAGATAGATACATATAGACATAGTTATAAATATTATTTTCCCAAGCACGTATAGAAATATTTTTAGATATTTATCAGTGCTGTTTTTTAGGAAAACCTTTTCAAATAACATACTTTGAAAACACGTACTGTTATTTGTCCTCTGTCAATATAAAACCATTTCCTAAATCACGAATCGAATTGCCAACTACAATATTCAACAAATAGTTTGGTTAGCAGTGTTTAATAGATATTATCTAGATGACATTCTAATTACTACTAGTTAACAATCTATTATTATCAGTTATATCTGAAGCATTTTAAAGGAATTGTCCAATTTAAAATTCAATATTAAAATTCTCCAGTTTTTACAGATGAGAGTGCTGAGATTTAGCAAGGTACAACAATTTGTTCAAGGTAACATAACAGAATCAGTTTTAAATTGTAACTACAGAAACTACAATTCTCAGCATAATGTCATATTCAGTGTCATCACGAATGCATAAGCAATAAACAATTTATTTATTTGATTAATTTATTGAATTATTATGACAAGTTAAAAGTAAATACCAAGTATGCTCAATGTCCCTAATGCATATATATGTATATTATCGTCTTGTGTAAACCTAAAAAAGGTGATTAGAACTTGAGACAATCAAATTATCCTTATCAGTACTAGGAAATAATGAAATACATGAAGTACAATGCACCTGGTAAAGGATACCTGATAAAATTAGATTTTTTTCCTTTAAATAAATTTACATTCCAGTTGAGCAATAGAAATTTTTGTTTTTCTATTATTTATCTGTAGTACAATGAAGTTTCCACATCTTTTTGTTCATAATTGCCAGTTTTCAATTACTTAGAGGAGACCAACCTATAGGAAAGGCACTTGTTTTATCCTCCACCAATTCTTCTCTCTTTTGGAGTTGTTGCTGTCACAAGTGATGATGTCTGATGTTTGAACTTCATAGAGTGATTGTACCCAGGGGCTTTATAGGCAGCTGTGTTCGGTGTCTGGTGGACATTAAAAGTAATGCTCTTGCTATAGCTTCCTAACAAACTACTAGTGCTATAGTGAGTACTGTGAATTCAACCAGGGCTCTATCATTATTCTTCTTACTTTGATTTATTCTTCAGTACTTCAATAGCACAAAGCAGCCAACTTCTTGTTTGTTCTATTCACTACAGTTGTGCATTGAGTTGAGTGGTTTGCAGCTATTTTTCCTTTAATAATAACATCTTTTCTATCTTATATCCTGGAGCATTTGGGAGGTTTGCTTGTATTCCTTCTGTTTGTCTTTCAGTTCCAGGATTTGTTTGAATTCATTTGTAATAAATGTTGTTGTTTTTTTTTTTTTTTTTTCATTTTTCTTCTCAAGCCAAACCACTTGAATTTTCTAAATGTGGCAGTGAGTTCTAGAGGATGTCTTATTTCATTTCCAATTCTGCTTAATTTTATAGTATTAGGAGTTGTACAATGTATTGTAAAACTAATTTGAATAATTTTTTATTCCATTAGCTTTTGATGTGTTGTCTCATAAACGTGTTTTTGAGATTTCCTTTCATGTTTCATTGCTATCTCTAGGTCTAGGCAAAATGGGAGAGCCATCGCTTGTCAGGGATCTTTTAGTTGAGATTATTTTTAAAATGAGCAAGGTGGAAAATGGACTTCATTCATATTCATGCTACTGACTCACAATTAATCTTAAATTGCAATTTGATATTTGGAACTGCAGTAGCTTCTTTTCCAAAGTTGCTGCAGTGCCATCCGTAGGGATGTGTACGTGTGTATGTGTCACGAAGAGGGGGGTAGACAATGATAATTGGTTGCCAAGCACTGGGGACTACAAGGAAACCAAGCATGTTCCTGCTGCTGAGCTCCCTCACTTCTAGGTATATTGTTTCTTAGCCATCCATTTTCAATGTAAGAATACATTTCAGGGTGGAGGCTGCGCTACGGCTGTCGCCAAAGCAATTATGCACCAGCTGTAAAATCAGCTTAAGGTGTGTACTGGTTTGATTTTCTACCACCCCAGAGAATCCCTCCATGGAGTTTGGAGAGTGTGAACTCCTACTGTTCAAAATGAAGAAATTCAAAATAGGAAAAACATAATTAATAATTGCGAATATACATATACATATGTATATATTTGTGTGACCTACAATAAATCACTGTTCACCACACTTTAAAATTATCTCACAGTAAGTCTTCTAAGGGTCTGTTTTCCTGAATGACTGTGTTCCACAAGGGAGAAGCATAGCTTTTAGGAACATCTCCGCTGTTTCTATAGTGATGCCTCCTCCTTGTTAAGCTCAATGGCAGTGTGTAGCATTCTCGGGTTATCCATCCTCATTTCTGCATTCCTGATTATTTTCTGTGAATGCAATATCCTGTCCAATTGGAAGTGGACATTCACTAGTGAAGAAAACAGAAAAGTACTGAAGCAGTCTTTCCTGTGTTCTTGCTTGTCTTATGTTCTGATCTTCAGCTAATGTTCTCTGCTTTGTTACACTGCAAACCCATCAAAATTTATCTTTAATTTCAAATTCCCAATACTTTTCCTTCTTTTCAAATATCTTTGTTTATGAATAGATTTTTTTTTCACTTCTCTTTTCAAGTACTAGCATGAGGGCCGGTGAGATGGCTCAGCGGCTTAAGCGCCTGCCCGGCAAGCGCAAGGGCCCGAGTTCGACTCCCGGATCCCACATACGATAAAGGGGCCGGTGATATCGCTCAGCGGCACGGGCGCCTGCTGGCGCGCGAGGTCCTGAGGTCGACCCCCCGATACCCACAAAAAAAAAAAAAAAAAAAACAAGTACTAGCATGAAAATTTTGCCAACTATTCCTTGTTGCACATTTAGGTCCACAGATGCTAAAATTTAGTTGTTAATGTTGCCTCTCCAGCCTTGTATCCAACATCACAGGCTTAAAGACAAAATAAGGTTTTGAAGGCCCAAATATGAAAAGTTTTTCACTTTGTTTTGAAATTAGCACCACTTCTTTTACATTTAAAACTTTTACTTTTAAAACTTTGATTGTCCTGACTTACCTCTCTTTCATTCTCTGCATCTTCATTTTACCCCTTCAGAACGCAGTCATTTTGGGGTCTTTCACTATCTGTGCAGATATTTCTGGAGGTTTTAAAAATATTTTAGATTGAAGACTGATGTCAAATGATGATGAAGGAAAAGAGAGTATTGAATTAAAAGTTTTGTCTTCTCTAATTTTTGACCTGTGTTTAGCAAGCGTAAAGTTTATTTTAAGCACTCATTAAGGTGAAAGGGCTGGTGGGAGTCACTGAAATATGGGAGCATGTGCTATTCCTCACTGAGTTCAGAAGAACACAGTGCCAGATAAGGTATTTTAATTCACAGTAGCCACTCACCACAAAAGGAAGAAAAATGTAGGTTCTAAGGAGTTGAAAATATTTTTTCCTCTATGATCATCAAACATCACGCACTTAAAAGGTGCAGTCCAATGAAGATGTGTTTCTCAACTAAGGTGTTGGTTTAAACATAAAACTAACTGTAAGATGCCTAGAGGGAGGAACTGGAATAAAAGTAATCTGATTACTCTCACAAATCTCTGAAGCTTGGAATGGGCAGAAATACACCACATGCTCCCAGAAGAAGCCACTAAAAACCTGTTAACTGATACAGGTGACTCCAAGGCTTAGGTAAACTGATATTCTCTAGTTTTTTGCCATTTCTGAATCAGAATTCTTCTTGAATATGAAGCGGCTTTGGGAAGTTTGAGAGGTTTAGGTGAAAAACAAAATCTTACAGGAGAGTACAATCCAATTTTACTCATATTCACATTTTTTTAAAATCATTCTTCTCATTAATTGTTAGGAAATTATATATATATATATATATATTGTCATATTTAAGCTACTCAGTTGAACCTGTGAGGAAGCTTTCATAGCAAACTATTACAGTGTGGAAGAAAGATCCATTATGGAGTCTTGAGATTCATTATCTAGTGTTTCAATGAATTTCGGGACAGCATTACATAGGTATTCAAATTTAAGCCATTAAAAATAATGTCACCATATTAACTAAAATAATATTTATGAAACAATCACATTTTCTTTACAATAGTGTTTTGATTACTTATATTTAAAGCATTGTGATCTTTAGAAGTCTCTTTTTTCTACTTATTCTAAAAATAATTTCTCTAAGTACCTTTAATCATTATTCATTTAAAATTTGATTATCCATAATAATCATCACTAAAGAGCAGATACAAAACTCAAATATTAGAAAACACTGAAGAAACTGACATTTCTCAATATTTATTCCTCTAAAATATAAGTTTTATTATCTTTATTGACCTAGTAATGAGGAAAGCACTATATTTTAATTTAGAGTCAAGAAATAAGGTTTATAAAAATTGATGTATTGTGAATTTTTACCCCTTCTCCTAAGACAAGATCATCTTTTATGACATACTTCCATCTTAAACAGCAATAACTATCTGACCATAGCTATGGTCTGACCTGAAGTTAGATGCTTATTTTTATACTGTGAAAGACAGAAACACAGTAACTGCGTGTTTTTTTTTTTTTCCCTTTACTCTCTGATTCTTGATTCATAGTATTCACTTTAATTCACAGTTCTGCCTAATCAGTCTTGGTCATTGATTTAAGTTAGTTCTGGCAATATTTTAGTAAATGATTTTATGAACTACTGAGCTCTGTTGTAACTCATGCTAGCCATTTATCAATTCATTATCATTTGTGTGATGGCAGGACTGAAAAACAGAGTTTATAATGCAGAACTTCAATGCTTTATGAATTGTTTTGGTGGCTAGCAATATCTAATTTTAAAATCCAAGTTGAACTTTTTATAACAAATAGGAATATTAAAATTGGCTGCCTTTCAAGAAAATGGTAGAATTTTAGGGGCTGGCATGCTGCCTGACACATAACATCTGTTTACAGTACAATATTTAGGGAGAATGAAAGTACATAGTATGGGTCCCCCACGTTGTAACATTAATTGTGTTATCTTATGAATTCCAGGATAAACAAATAATGAAGGAACAATTGACTCCTTAGAATCTATAAAGTGCTTCAAGTTGTTAGCAGTGAGCTATCAGTAAATTAGGGATTCTACTTTTCACAATCTAAAAAGATAAACATATGGTATTATATGGGAAAGACAGGGTAAAACGTGATTCTTGTGATAAGTAGGAACTTCTCCCTGGTTAACATTTAAAAATACATAGTGCTGTTCTCTTCACCGAAATAGACATTGAAATGGAAACTGCCCAAACTGTTACATAGAAAAGGAGGAATTGTTTAAAACTGCCTTTTACCCTATCATCTGTGTGCTTTCTGTACCTGGCATCACGTGTACTGAGTGAGAACACACATGCGTTGATGTTTACTCAACAGCAGGATGGAGGGTCTCCTACCGAAATGCTTCAGAAGACAAACCAAGCATGCTTGACTATTGTGGATAATGTTAAAAATGCATGTGGGTCTATAACTAATATGAAATTAATTTTCACACTCACACGTAGAGTTCTATAACCAGACTTTTATCACAGTGGTTGTGATATTGGAATCCCTCATTCATGAGCCATGTGTTTGAATTATGGCACTTGAATTGTCAAAGTCATCATGCTGTTTGAATGCCTCTGGCACTGTACTTGAAAAAATATATGTAATCGAGTCTAGTTCCTTTAGGGGAGATGTTGATACTGTTCCCGTGGTTGGTACAGTAGATGTTAGTTAGTGGCTCGGAGCTAATTTGTTTTATACTCTGTGTATTTATAAGCATTAATTCTCCAACAAATACCACAATTCTGATAAGTACTTTCCCTCTCTGTCTCTCTGTCTCTGTCTATCTCTGTCTCTCTTTCTCTCTGTCTCTCAGTTTCTCTCTCTCTCTTTCTCTTTCTCATATACACACACAAATACACGTGGATGTTTTTTCACACGTAATTGATGACATGCCTCCTTAATACTGAAACTGTGATGGATAAAAAATAATTCCATGAGGTCTAAAGTTTAAAATATTTTAACAATTTTATAGATTGATACTTAGGCAGCCCTCAAGCCTAGTTAACTGAGCCTTACTTATTATGTTAGCCTCAAAACAAATTCCTAATACGTTCTTTACTGAAAACCTATCCTAAGTCAAATATTCCCTAGCTATCTTCACTTATTTATTTCTCATGGTAATTCTTTATAATATCTCATATAATTCTTTATATTATAATTATTACCAAATGATAGCCATGTAAAGTGAAGAAAAAACATATATGGAACACAGTGCTTCTCCCATTTTGTCTTATTTTTATTACTGACTGTAGTAAAAATTTACAAAGTATATTTGTTTTATCTGTATGTAGTATGAATTAAAATCAAAGAAGTATTTGACAGAATCAGGGTAAGGAAAAGCTCTATGTTATTAGAGTAATAAAGACAAAAATGCTTTTATATATGGTGTTCAACATGAATTAATGCTAACTACAAATATAAATGGAAAATCCATTTGACCTAGATTTTCAGTGAAAAGTATAAGATTTGGAAGGTTAAATTGACTATAATATAATGTAATCCAGCAAGTCTATATTGCTATTAAAAATGATAGTATTCTTTTATATTTGATTATGAAATGTTCAGGGTCAATATTAGGAAATTTCATTATGTGACTACCCACATGTGTTTTAGTCTGGTCAGATCATACTGAAAGTCTTTGTATTCAATTCTGTGCACCAAAGTTTTAAGGATGCATAGTTAGAGTGCATGTAAAAGAATGAAACTTGAACAGAAACAATCTGGACACCATTTCCTGTGGCAACCAGGAGTATTATATCAAGAAAACCAGAAGCCTTGGGAATCTGGGAGTGGGAGTTTGAGAAATGCTATGTTTGTTCTATATATCTTCAAATATTAAAAAGATTACCTTGAGGAACCAGAGTGAGCAAATCTACAACATTCAATAGAACTTGTGTGTAAAGATTAGGAGAAAAGCCTGACACATTAAAGAAATAATCCTTAGAGAAAGGAGACCTGTCCTACAATGGAACAGGTTGACCTGATAAGTAATGAGCTTCTTTTTCTTAGAAAGCCATTTCTCTTATTAAATTATAAATTCTACTATTTGCCATTCACTATTCTTTCATTTTAAAGATGCAGATTTTATATTGAAAATGTAGAATGAAATAATAAGAGGAAAAATACTTGTTGTACATTTAAAATATATAAATGGCAGCATTTCTCCTATAATTTAATCATTCTTTTCTAATGTTTATAGATATTATGATGATATTTCATAGTAGGCAATTATGAAATAAAATAGCATTTAGTAGATTGCCTTATCAATACTACTTGGTTAATAAAAACCCATTCTAATCAGACACAAGCTTGGTTGATTTTTTTTTTTTTCTTAATTTCTCAAGGCAATGTTTCCCAGAAATAATAGGGAAAAGTTTTGTAGTATTTAAAGGTTACTTTAAAATATTTCTATGTGCACATTAAACAGCTAGATATTAGATGTCAGAATTTAAATTTTACACTAATAAATTAAGAAATGAGAGGTTATTTCATCCTTATAATCATCCATAAATAAATGAATGATATCTTTCTATTTTTAATTAGCCTATATGTTGCCATCATCCTTTCAAGCAATTCAAGCCATTATTTGTATGTTTTGCTGCTCAAACATACTTCTTATTTTACTAGAGTATGTTCTGTGAATATGTGATAACCAAAGAGATTAAAAGATCGAATTGGTTAAAATACTTCAATGTAACTAATTATAAAGACTTGCAAGTTGAATACTACAGAATATGATCCCTAAACTGAATTCAAATATTATATTGTCTTTTTAAGTATGTATTTTATTTAGCCTCACTGAAGAATATAACATAAAGAAAATGAGAAATGATTTTTTAAGAGAACTAGTATAGAAAAAACAATTTTAAAAGACTTTTTAAAAATTATTAAACTCTCCTTTATGTGTTCTGGAGTTTTTAAGGTGCTATGCTTTTTATTCCTAAAGACTATATAATTTTATGAAGAATTAAAACATCTCTAAACATTATGTACATGCTAAATATATATTGGAAACACAGGTAAGAGCAAATATGATCAAATTATTTAAGCTTTACTCACCAAATCAAGAATTCAAAAGGGGGCCGGTGAGATGGCTCAGCGGCATAAGTGCCTGCCTTGCAAGCGCGACGGCCCGAATTCGACTCCCGGATCCCACATACGAAAAAGGGGCTGGTGATATCGCTCAGCGGCACGGGCGCCTGTTGGCGCGCGAGGTCCTGAGGTCGACCCCCCGGTACCCACACACACAAAAAAAAAGAATTCAAAAGGAAGGCCAATGAGATAGCTCAGCAGCATAAGCGCCTGCCTGGCAACTGCAAGGTCCTGAGTTCGACTTCTGGTACCCATATAAAGGAAAAAGAAAAAGAATTCAAAAGGACATGTCAGAAGTCTAGAGTAAAAATGTAGAATCTTATGTTCCCTTGTGAATTTATTCACTAACTCAGTGAACATAATTTACTTTTACTTTTCCAAACCTTGTAATGAAATAGTTGTAGCACATAATGAAAGCCACATTTCATCCTTTTAATGTCAAAATTTTACAAAATATTAGCAACATCACTATATTTCAATACTGTCTTCAGACTTGGCTCATACTTTTAATACTTCTGTTACAAGTCCTTCATTGAGGCTCTTGAATATTTGGTACTATTTAAATCAGCTCTATAAGATTTCAAAGTCCACAATAGCTAGACATGGTAAAATAATCAAAATACAATTTTAAAACTATGCTGGAGAATGCGTAGAAAGTGTTGTCACTCATTCTGACTGGGTGGCATGCAGAAGATATTAAATGGAGATAAATTTTAACTTGTCTGTAGAAGGATGAAAAGACATTCAGTATTCAATGAATATAGGGAAAAATTTCCAACAGAGGGAAGAAAAATCTAAGTAAGTTACATGTGACTGAAAAGAAAGTAAGTTTGATTTTGTATGAGTGCAACAATTATAAGAGGACAGATGAAGGTGTGCCTCTTTTGACTACTGCAAATAATTTAAAACTAAACTAGGAGTGGCATAGGCATACATGTAGGAAATATGAGCACTCTACCTATAGTGTGATACATGGATTAAAGAACATTCCAGTTGTGAAGCAGTGAGCAATACAGTGGCAAGCAGCCATAGACCATCGTGATTATTATGTTAATTCTTAACCTCTGTGTTCAGTCTCCTATGTGCAATTACAAATCAGACATAATCATGTTAATTGGACATGAGTTATCCTCTATGAACCCAGACATACTTAACTTTGCTCTCTTTCTTCCTTCTATCAAAAAAATAGTTTTGTGTCCTTAGTCTATCACCTGTTTCTAGGGAAACATTAGTGAAAAAAACTAATAAAGAACAATAGGGTGTTCATGTCATCTGAAAGTGTGTGTGTGTGAAGGGTGTTGCAAGAAACTTCAAACTGAAGTGAAGGGAACAAATACTTGACCAGAAACAAAATGTTCATCAAGTCATGGCTGTTGTTGTATACGTGCTGAAGACATAGATACGTGCAACAGATTTTCAGTATTCCATATTATATTATCATTGTTCGAAGTATTGCAGTTAGACATAGCGTGTGGGCAGGAAAGATAGTTGGAAAAGCATACAAGACAAAAATGGGAAATTCTACGCTTCACAAACAGTCTAAAAAATTCTATGTTCAAATATCTTGCTTTTTAACAGTAAAGCCTTAGATTATTTATTTGATGTCTCTTCAAAGAGAGGAGAGAAAACTGTATCCATTTTCTTCCCTAAAGTGTTGTAAAAATAAAACTATGAATGAATGTAGCATCTGGCCCATTGTAGGCTTTCAATCAATGTCAGTTATGATAATGATGATGATGATGTGATAATGATAATCGAGATTATTAATCCAAGGACCCTGGGAAAAACTCTCATTACTGTTACTGATGTTAGTTGTTAAACTCAGCATTAATTTTGTAACCTTTAACTATTCTCTTCAAATGTTCTGTCTTCAGTAAAAGACCAGAACTATAATGAAGGACATATTATTACATTGAATTATGACAAACAATTTTAGGTTAGACCTAGGAAAGGTACAGAAAGTATGATTATTTTCAATAGCTAAATTTATGTATGAAATCTTGGACTGCGTGTATAGTTCAGTTGTAAAGTATTCGCCTGGGGTACACAAGGCTCTGGGCTCATTCCCCAAAACTGGGGGAAAAAAGACTCTCATGTGATTTGATTGATTTGAATTTAGTATGTAGTCAGTTTAGCCATAACTATTTAATCATATGTTTTATTCTCCCACATCATAACATATTTCCTTACATGACTTTATCTCGTATAAGTCATTCTGTATACTTATCATACAGGTTAATGTATTCCTCAAAGAGAGTTATATTTTTCTCATGTTCATCAACACTAAATTTATTAGTAAGATAAGAAAGCAAACAGTATGGATGTAATAAATACCTTTTCACTAAATAAGATGTACAATTTATTTTTCCCAACTAGAAAATTCACTATATTCCCAACTTCTGTTATGCTTTTATGTCATGTGTCCCTTAACTGTTGTACTTAACAACATGTTTATTTCACAAGCAGATTTCACATTTACTCTGGCTTATATTCGTGATATTCCTTCCTCACAGCATGATAGAGAAATAGTACAATCACCCTCTACAGAATATGTAACATGTTTCTGTAATTTTTAATACTTTAGTCTTGCACAAATATTTATTAAAATATATAAAAAGGAAGCTATGTTGCTATAGTTGTATAAACACACCACATTCTCTTACATTTGTAAGAGAACATGAAATGTACAATCAGTAATTATAAATGATTCTAGTATTCCATTTAATTGTATATTTTCTTTTATCAAAAATTTGGTGATGACTTCAAAAAGAGTATTATCAAAATTTACCATGTAGATAAATCTAATTGTAAAAGTAATTATAGTATTTTGTCATGGTAAAATTACCTAATTTGCCCATTTGTACTGTTATCATCATAGGCTAGTATTGAATTTAGCCATGCTAAATTTATGCTGCGTATTATATTTCAGCAGCAGTCTTAGGAACCCATTATTAACTGTCAGATGTCATATCAGTGAAATCTGAATCACTCATTATATTTTGGCATTTATATTATGACAATAAATCAGTATTGGAGATTTTTAGAGGAAAATTTTAATTTTAGTTAATTTATTATTTTAAAAAATATTTGTTATCAACCAATTATATTTCTGTGAATACATACTATAATGTGACCTTGTAATGAATCACAGTCATATAAATTTAAGTTCACATTTATTTAACACTTTACAAAAAGAGCATTAGTCTTTTATACTTGATTTTCAAGAGAAAATAAAAATTGAAATTTGAATAAAAAACCATTTTCAGATTTTTTTTCTGTGTAGGCATGAAACCCAGGGCCTTGCACATATTAAGCAAGTGCTATATCAACACAATTTTTTTTATTTTTTTTCAAAAAGTTTCTAATACTTGGTAGAGTCACAATATATTCCATACTTGACTGCTACAAAATTATTTGCATTATAAATGATTTTTGAAAATATATTTTGCAATAGCAACAGCTAAGTCATCAGTGATGACAGATTGATATAGATTCCATAATAATACATTTTGGATCTATTTTTCAATAGTATGACTTAATTAATTATTTTTCCCTCAACTTTCAGTTACTTAGCACACTCTATTTTTCTAAGCCTTTTTGCAGCTATTCTCATCAAATATACATACTTCTGTTTTGTCTTTTACATTTTGTAATTCATATCATAATATTAAAGTATATACTATTCAATAACTCAGCACAGCACTCTGCAGCCTCCCTAAAAGGAGGATGTATACTTGAAGATAAGCCATTAGGTATTTTAAATATTTAGGTACCCAAATATCATTCTACAGTCTTATTGAAACAAATCATCCCCTGGTTCTGCATCCATAAACATCCCCAGAGAGACCATTCATAATCATTAGGTATGTGCCTCTGTAGAAACTGAGAAATAGTTCAATGGGATTTTTTTTTGTTTTTGTGGGTACCGGGGGGTCGACCTCAGGACCTCGCGCGCCAACAGGCACCCGTGCCGCTGAGCAATATCACAGGCCACTTTTTCGTATGTGGGATCCGGGAGTCGAACTCGGGCCCTCGCGCTTTCAAGGCAGGCGCTTACGCCGCTGAGCCATCTCACCGGCCCAGTTCAATGGGATTTTAGCTTAAATGAAGACCAACTGTGAGCAACACTTAACTTTGCCACAGATCCTAGGAGACAGAGATAACCACTAACAAGAAAAGATCACTTATTTTTTGGTTTGCTCTGTATCTGAATTCAAGAGTAAAAGGCTCAAAAATCAAAACTAAGAGAGTGATCTAACCCTATTCATGTTGAACGCAAAAACTTGAAGCACAAAAACTGTCTGGGGCCGCTGAGATGGCTCAGCGGTGTAAGCGCCTGCCTGGCAAGCGCGAGGGCCTGAGTTCAACTCCCAGAACCCACATACGAAAAAAGGGCCGGTGATATCGCTCAGCGGCACGGGAGCTTGCTGGCGAGCGAGGTCCTGAGTTCGACACCGGGACACACACACACACACAAAAAAAAGAAAGAAACTCTTTTGGTCATTACTATAAGCAGTTTAAAAAATATCAGATGCAATATTTCGTTTTCCAACATTAATATCCATTGTCTCAGGATAATTGTTTTCTCTTACACTAGCTAGATTTCAAAACTTACAGAAATTTATTATTGCTTTGTAGTATGAAGTGATGTCCCCACACGTACGTATAAGCAAGTTGTCTTTTCCATGAGAAAGTATACTGTATTTTCCCCAAAACTTCTATTTTCCTGCAGGAAATGCTTAAAGAGATTTTTATTAAATGAATACTATATGAATACATTTATTATTTTCTTTCTTTCTTTCGTGGTTTTGTTTCTCTTTCTTCTCATTATAACAAGCAACCTGCCACACATCTTAAAACTTCAGTATTTTCACGTATAAATGGGAATGTATAAAAAGGCCATTTTATGAAAAAATATTTTAAACTAATGAAACAACAAAATTTGGAAATTAGTCTTCAATTCTTCATGGGCCACATACTTTTCCAGTTCAAATGACTTCTTGAAACCGATAAAAGCATGCCTCTAAGGATTTATTTTTTAAAAAGTTGACCACTTACTATTGCTACACATTAGTTCTGGGTGTCTTAGCAGAAACCAGCAGAACATTATCTGTTCTATATTTTCTGTTTTTAATCTATAGGAAAGTCACAGAATTAAAACCACCCCAAACAAGGAAAAAGAGTCAAAAGAGGTACTTCTTTTTCATAGATTTTACTTAAATAAAACCATTGAATCATTTTGATAATAAAACCATTGCAAATTGGAATGGAGCATATGCAGACCCATTTAAAATTGTGAAGAATGATTTGACCTCATATAATAACAAATGGACTACAGCATTCTGTGACTGAATGATCTCTTAGCATATAATTAGTATTCTCCTGTAAGGCAAATATATCCGGATACCTGACGTGATCTATGAGTGACCATAATGACCACAATGAAATTAATGTCCCTATGATGTATCTAAGGATAAATTATTTTATTTTAACTATATTTAAAAATGAATTTCAAGTCTTCTGCTACTTCTTCAAACTATTTAGACCATTTTTAAGGTAAGAATTAAACTACAGAAATCATGAGTATGAAGATTCTGTTTCAGGAACACACACTGTGAGTCTTTAATGTGTCTGTAAAATTCAATGAAAAGAACTTTCTTTTAAGATCTTACTGTATTTCGTTGTTCTCTATTTGTCCTCATTCTCTAGCTCTATCTTCCCCCAACCTCCCGTCAACTGACTGAGAATATTTGTTGGGCTTTCTTCCTTACCACTTTTATTTAGCCACTGTTCTTTTCTTGGTACTTTCTAGGTAATTGATAAGTTTTACAGTTTATTTGAATTTTTAAAAAGACACACAATGTACACCACCCATGGATCTGATGAATTCTTCCTAGTTTAACTTCTGAAACATAAACAAGCCAGACTGGCCAGCCCCCTGCCCAATGCTGAAGGAACCTCATGATTGGAGAGAGGGATAATTGTGTGACATTGAGAGGGGAGGAAAAAGTAGGGAAAGTAGACTTCAGAGAAAATGACTTTGCTCACAAATTTTGAATAGAATAAAATATGAATAAAAGAAATATCCTAAGTGTCCAAATTTATTTTGAAATTTTCTGTTAGTGGATATGGTGAAAAATTTAAAGAAACCATGCATAATTACACCTCTTATTAAATAAATTTAATGATAATGACAATAAAAATGCAACTTTCATAGATTTTAGAATAAAGTAAATTTTGTTTACTTTAGTATTTAATGTCTGTTTTTCTTTCTACTTCCCTTTTTTGAGGGAAGCAAGCATATGGACCTAGCTTCAGTAAGTGAATGGCTTTAAGAGTGAAGAAGTTTGAAAATTTTGCCGTTGTTACTAAAAAAATGAGATGTACTGTGCAAAATGTTTGTAGTATATTCCCTATAATGCAATTAAATTTTTTTTCTGGCTTAGGATGAAATTACTCCTTTTTGCATTTTTATTTTTTATTAGTACATATTTGCAGTACGTAATGTTTATATTCATCATTGGGAATTGGTTCACATCCATAACACATCTTAATTCTTTTTACTTCTCCTTCCCCCACCTCATCCCTCCATTTCTTGGTCCCCTTCCCATTTGCAAAAGATTTATTAAGGTTTTTTTTGTATTATTATTCCCTATGATATTCTTTAGTGCCAAAATTTTCCTAAGAAATGTTCATGTCACACACACACACACACACATATGCTCATTTCTTTGAGTAAATTTATTGTTATTTTAATAAATAGTTTTATAATGTGCTTAACTCTACACTTTGGACAACAGAATCTCAGTAAATTGATTTCTTGAGATTTTCCTTGATGAACATTTATGAGGCAGTATTAAGTGCTTCTTCCATGTATTATCATGATTAATCCTCAAAATCAAAATCTGAGGTGGTTGCTGTTATTGCCACTGTTTCACTGTAGCATTTTACCACTATTTTAGCATACTAAAATCTAGAGAGGGCCAGGGATACAGCTCAGTGGCATAGCTCCTGCCTGGCAAACACAAGGTCCTGAGTTCAATTTCCGGTACCAAAAATAAATAAATAAATAAATAAATAAATAAATAAATAAATAAATAAAAATAAAACCTAGGAAGATTAAGCAACTATCTACAGCTATCATAACTAAAAAGTACAGAGCCAGCATTGGAATTTATATAGTTTAGTTTTAGACCTTAGTTTTGTTCTGTTTTCTAAATTTATGCCAGTTCTACTGAACAACTAAATTAGCCTCTGAGTAGGAACATTTATACATGTGAATTTCAACCTAAGACAAGTTAAATATTTTATTAAGTCAGAGTTTCTTACTTGTGGTGGACTACTAAAAACAAGCAAATGAAAAGTTATATTTTCTCAAATGTCCAAAAATATATAATGAATATTCCCAATACTTAGTTTTTCATTCATAATTATTTTTCAAAATGTTCTTCCTTGTAATCATTGTTTCTGCTTGGATGTGCTTGAGAACCACAAGATACAAAGTCGTAAGTAGCAAACACGTTAAATGAAAATCCTGAACACAGTAATGATGAGAGTCACTGGGGATTCTTTCCTGATGGAGATGAGCTCATTCCACGAATCTCCACCGCTCATGTTATATGTTATGGAAATAATTTCTGTTAGCAAATTATTCCATCTTTTACATTAAAAATTACTGACTTTAAGGGATTTGCAGAGTAGTTGGAGAGAAACTTTTGGAAAATTCATTACAATACGGAGTGACAAATGAAATTAAATTACAGACAGGGAGGATATCCTGAATGTGAATGAACTAATCCAGTCTGGATCTTCTGAATGGGTTTTTTGGAAAGGAAACCCTCAACTGAAATTTAGTGCCTTAATAAAAAAAAAATGCCATTCGTTTCCTTAATTGTTTACATTTCAGTCATTTTGAAACAGTTAATGAAAAAGCATAAACAACAAATTTTCTACACAGCACTATAGTTAAAAACTGTCAGAAGTAAAAGACACCTAACAACATTAAATCCAAGTAAGAGATTTATATTTAATAGCGCTTTGGGTGCATGTTGTCTAAAAAGCAGAAGAATAGGGGTGCTGCCTGATAGGCAATGATGTCAGGACTTTAAATCGGCACTTCTCTATTGCAGGAAAATATGTGCACAGTGAACAGAGAGAATTTCTTTTAATTCTGAGAATTGCTAGACATAATGTGCTTTACAACCCTACACCTACTCACACTAAATGCATGCAACCAAATGGATGCTTTCCTGGCCTAAATCAAAGTTTTTCAGCAATGTTTCTTTTTGTGTGTACTCTCTTTTGAGCTAATAGAACACCCACTGTATATGAAAAAAGTGCTTAGGCATGCACAACTCCTTTCTCTAAAGATTTTTAGATATCAATAATTGAGGTTTGAGAACGTATTATTTAAATGGCTCCAAAGATAATGTAAAAGCACGAGAGCTGTGTAGTTAACACTGTTTGGAATAATATTTCTATGGCTAATGATGGCATCTAGCTGTAAAGTTAAGTACAAAACAAACAATAGATGAGAATGCTGAATTCACAACTGCTTCTAAAATTCTCCTTTTGTTCATATTTTTACAGTCCTCCTTTCTTTTTTTTTTTTTAAATGAGTATTGCAAGAGAGAAAGAAGAGGAAATAAAAGCTTATAACAATTTTTCCCCACGAGTACTTTAATCCTTCAACTCCCATAGAGATAGGATTTTTTCCTTGTTCTGTGACTTTTGTTAATGATAGTGTAGAAAGTACAATATCAGCACTATTTCACTTATTTAAAAGCAGTGTTATTTTATTTATTTATAGAGACATAAAGCTCTGGAAAATATTAAACCATTTTTCTAAGAATTGAAAATAATGGGTAACTTATATGTAATGGAAATGATATGGCCCACTGGAGGCATTAGTGTCCAGAATGGAATAGCCTTTGACTGATTAAGTGGGCAGACTTTATTGACTACATTATTAAATATGAAATCTATTAAACTTAAGTACAACCTTTCCCCCTTCAAATGTTAACATCAGTGCCAGTGCGAGAGTAAAACTCGTGACATTTAGAAAAGAGAGAGAATCAGATGAGATTTACCAGAAGGAAGACATATAAATAATTGAATAGTAACGTCTGTAACAATGCAACTCTTCTAGATAATGCACAACAAAATATTTCTGTTTTCTGATAAGGAGAAGTTTCTAAAACAAGGCTCAATCAGTTGTTCCTTACGTGGTGCAATCACAGTAATTTTGGAGGCTTCCTTCCAAGTTCTGATTTGCCTCCCCTGTATTCCAAGAGCTCTCCACATGATTGCCTCAGCACTGATATTTATGCTGGATAAACCCAAAGTGTGGCACTTAGCACAATATTATCCTTCCTTAGGTCACAAGAGTGCCATCTTTCAAGTACATTTGGGTGATTTTCATACCACCCCGTATCTCACCAACACTAGAGATATCTTTTCTTTTGCAGCTTAGAAGGAACCCACTAGACCTGTAAATAAAATTCAGCAAGTCTGGGCAAACATTACTTTTCCCAGCTGGGATGCCAGTTCACAGAGGAGGAAAGTCAGCGCGCTGAAGTGGTATAAATTAGTGCACTAGCTCATAGTATCAGCTCCGCAGCTGTGTCATGATTTCCTTTAGGGGTCTAGGAAAATGTAGTTTTTTGTGCCTGATATTCTTTCTATTATTGTTATCTATTCTCTTCAGTGGTGTAAAGAAATGACCTTTCCCCTGGAAATGCCAAGCTTCTCCTTTCAGAGAGACTGCTGTTCCTTCTAAAGAGACAGCCTCTGTTTCACTCTTTTGAACAATCTGCCATTGCAATCACAGGTAAAGTACTTAGCAGGAAGAAGACAGTGGCTTGAGTCTCCAAGGTAGGCTCAGTCTCACAACGGGGCACTGGGGTTTTCCACTGCCTCAGCGCATTCAACCTGCCAGGGTGCTTCTCGCATGCTGATATCTTGAGATAGCAAGACCTTCACTGTCCTTGTTTACATTCTTAATGTGAAGCTTTTCTCTGTGCTGAAACTGTGCAGGCTGACAGCTTTGGAATTTGAATTTTTCCATGTCTCTTCAGATCAAGTATGGTGGCACTGACAGGAGCTTCCCACACTGCCTCATGTTAGCTTTCTTAAAACTTGGGCTAGAGCTGAGTATCAGCTGTGTTCACCAGCAAGCTGGACCTGGGACGAGGATAGCAGGCCTGTCCCAGCCCACCAGGTGCAGAATGGCTTTGTACCAAGCTCTGGAGTGTATGCTCACACACACTCAAATTCAAATAACTGAAGGTTAGGAGGGAAAAGATTCTCCTTTTAATCCCTTGCTGAAAGCAAATGGCACTTAAGACAGGTATTGTTAGAGTGATTTAAACTTTGGCATTGTTTGGAATTGGAAATTGTTTACTTTGAGAATCTTGAATGTATTACTCTCTTCATTCGCATAACATTAAATGATTGCCATACTGCTTGATTTCCATATGTTCTTCTTTGTAACCAATCTACCTTCTACTGAAATAGACGGAGAACTTAAAACATAGCAGGCCATAAATAAATCCAGGCTAAGGATGTCTGTAAATTTTTTAAATGTGAAAATCATTACATCGAAATGTCTTTGTGCTTCTATGGATTATAACAAAGCCGACTTTTTTATTAGAGGAATGTATTTCCCTAAAAACAAAGAGTTACAAAGCAATGAGCATTTATAATACTGTGACAGCAGAATATGTCTCACTGTGTACCCTCCTCATGGAATTTATAGAAGTTTTGTGTGCTGGAGATACACGCTAGGGCCTCTTGCATGCCGGGCATTTTTACTCTACCACTGAGCTGTAGCCTCTGTGGTTGTCCCTAGACTGAATTTTCTCAAAATGATTTTTAAATTACTATTTTTAAAATGATATCACAATCAAGTTAGTATTAACACAGGAAAAAAATACTTCTTTACGCTTAGGTTACTATAGATTATGTCACTAGAAACAGTATTGCAAGTAGGCTTAATCATCAAATTTCTTCACTAAATTTGCCTGCAAATGCTTTATGTTTGTATCCCAAAACATGCAATTTTCTGCTACCAAGCATTTAAATACTGACCTTAAAATTAAGGAAGTTTTCATGAGATATTGCATAAGACTAATTACTCTGCCTAACCTAAATTTTATCCCTAAACTGAGTTTTAAATTGGAATGTTATCCAATCTTTGGCATTTCAAAAGCCCTTGCTGCTCAAATGCAAACATTAACCAAAATTACTATGAAGATAACCCAGTCAAAAGCAACAATGAATCAGAGTACTCATTTACTGTACCAAAAAGAAAGTATAACAATCTTGAAATAGTCCTGAGCGCAGCTGAAGCTTCAGTGTCTCATTAGTGATTTGGCTAAGAAAGAGTTGTTATGTATTTGGTTTTTCTACCTTTAAATGAGTAAATTAGCATGACAGCCCTTTCCTGTTCTTTATAAAAATCATATTTTATTAAGCCCCAAAATGCACAGGGTGACACTGAGCGATAAGTGAATGTCTCTATTTTGAAGAAATTTTCAAAGTGATCTGGTATTCAGAACACTGAGTGTTAGACTTCCCAAAGCTCATTTTCACCAGTAATTACTATAAAATATTAAATAACACTATGCAGTGATTATGTAGACATAATAAAATTGATATCGGAGGAAGTGGGAGAGAGAATGGGGAGCGCCTGATGAGGCATTGTCTACACTGAGCCAGACCTCCTAAGCACTGTAAAACAAAAATCAATAGAGGCGTGAGCAGTTGTTACCTAATCAGGGAGGCGGACATGTAAGCAAATAATTACAGTATGTGAGAACTATGAGAAGATGACAAACTCTTTCTGATTGTCTCATGGATATTGGTAGAGAGAAGGGGAAAGAGAAAGACCTCAAAAGTATGTTGAAAATTGAGTTGATTCTTTAAAAAACAAAAGGCAAGTCAGGCAAGAAAGGAGAGAGAGAGTGAAAAAGGAATATTAAGAAAAATAAAGCAATTCTACGCAGCAGGGAAAGTATATTCCAATGCTTGTAGGCTTACCATGAGTATTAATAAGTCAGTGTGGCAGAACACTGTGGTGTTACAAATGGACACAGCCAAGGAAAGAGCTAGAAAGACCAAGAATGTAACGTTGTGTGTCATGCCAAAGAATCTGGACATTTCATCTGTATCATAGGGAGACATTTTTTTTTCCTGTGCAACACTGGCTATTAAATCCTAGAACTTCTCAATAAGCTACATCTCCAGGCCTTTTCTTATTCATTACTTTTCAGAAAGGGTCTCACTCAATTGCTAAATTGCTCAGGCTGGACCAGAACCTTTGATCCTCCTGCTGCAGCCTCCCAGCCTGCTGGGATTATAGACGTGTGCTACCACACCTGACTGACAATAAATACTTTAAGCAAAAATTGTAAGAATCAAATCTGAGTTTCAGAAAACAAAAATGCATAAGGGAGTGTTTAAAAGTAGTTTTCCAGTTTTATTTTAGGTGCATAGAGCTGTCCTCCAAAATACAATCTCTAGGAATAAAAATAACAAAGCAAATAAAAATTGAATAAGTTCGCCATGTCTAAACTTCAGGAAGATTCAGGCATAACTTTGGAAATGTAATTGTATTTTTCCTTCTGCTAAAAATACTGCTTTAAAGGAGCATTAACTAATTTGATTGGAAGAAAAATTGTATACATTCTGTATATTCTGGCCATCCCAGACCTTTGATGGTGTGATGATTCTTGAGTTTTTAGGTATAAGGTAAAGGATAAGAAGGTCAATAAATAAGGACTTTATTTTTGTTTTGTCACACATATGGGGGCTTTGGGGCAATCACTGTAGACAAGGCAGATCATATCAGCATGTCACTAATTTTGGAGGAAAATGTGCTATACTTTCAGCGTGTGGATTATGTATCCAAAGAAATAACTTGAAGACAAAATGACATATGAAGCTTTGGTGTTTGCCATACTTTTTTCCTATCATGTAAATACTGTTTAAACTGAAAATCAGTTATATAGTTGGATTGGATGGATATAAATAAATGAACAATGATGAACAAAAACAGAGAGAGAGATAGAGAGAGAGAGGCTAAAATGAAGAAGAAATTTATTGAAACTTCTAATGCATAATATCATATAGATTTCATATTAAGCTACTGCTACAGTAATATAAGTAAAGGTCTGTATTTGTTTCTCTAGTGAAGTCTGGCCATTGCTGATTTTAAAAGCATAGTTTTCTGCAATGTACAAGAACAACAACTGCTTTTTCAGACTTCTTTTCATGTAATGATATGGTTTGTGTCTAGGTGTCCTCCCAAAGCCTCTTGCAGTCTTAGGGCTTTTTCAGAGATGGCTGGATCTAGAGTGTGTGATGCTGAGGTTAAAAGTGTGTGACCAGTGCACTGATTAGTTCTGGTGTCACCCTAATCCCAGTAGCCTAGATAGAGTATACAAGGGGCGGAGAGAAGCCCTTACTGCTTTTGCTGCCTTGTGGGTACCATGAACAACTTCTCTGTGATGCCCCTCTGCCAAGCCACCCTGCCTTGAAGCCAGCCAATTATGGACTGAAAACTCTACAAACTGCGAGCAGAATAAACCTTTCCTCCCTTAACTTTGCATGTAGGGTATTTTGTCTCAGCAACAAGAGAAAAATAACTAAGAATTTGGTATCAGAGAAGTGGGGATGTTGCTGTGACTATACTTGACCATGTGGTTTAGGAGCCTTTGGGAATGGCTTGTGGGAAGAGTTTGGAAAGGTTCAGAGATGTTGGCTGAAAAAGTAGAGCTGGAACCCCTTAGACTCTACTGTGTGGGAGATTCTGGTCAGCGCTCAGAAATCCTGAGGGTAAAGACCAGACTTGGGAGGTTTGTGCTGGGAAGAAGGACTGCATTGGTTAAACAATGTGTTATGGCTTGGCAGAAACTTTGTCTACATTTTGCTCATGTCCAGAGGCTTTGCCTGAGACTGAGATTAAGGATGGCAGATTAATTAAACTGGCAGAAGAAATTTCAAGGCAGTCAAATGTTGAGGCAGTGACATGGCTACTGTTGGGGGCTTTTAGCCAGATTTATGTTAAGAATCAAGAGCAAAGAGCCCAGCAGAATGATTTAAAACATTGTCGGTTTGGCCAGAAAGGGAGCTCCAGTAAAGCTGTGGACTGCAAAGATACAGCAGGGGGGATCTAGAAAAGATGGCCTGAGGGCATCACAGGAAGCAGCAAGTCTGCACCCTTTGCAGCCTCAAAACTGCAAAAGTGAAAGACTTTGCTTTGAGGAGGAAGCCTCAGAGCACCATGTTCCAGAATGCTGGCAGCATAGAAAATTCATTCCCCAGAATTGGATTCAGAGTGCCCAGTGATCCCGGCACTCGACCACTACAACGAAGAGAGAGGAAAGTCTGGCTACTGCTCCAGCTGGCAGCAGACCTTGGCATCATTCATGTGGCACTGGTTTAGGTGCATGAAGAATGCAAGAGTTATGGGGTTAAAAAGGCTTCCACCTTGTTTTCAGAAGGTCTGGGAGGCCAGACAGTGTGCCCATAAGAAGGTGATGCACGAAGCTGCACATGTGAAGCCAAAGGTATACTGGAGACCCCAGAAATTTGGAGATGCCAGGAATGTGGATCTTTTCAGGAAAACTGCAAGGAGGGAGCAGAATGGGCCCAAGAGAGAAGCCATGGGAGCTACAACCACTGGAAGTGCCATAGAGGTGGGACCACCCAAGCCCTTTGGAGCTCACATCTTGCCACAGATTGCCTCAGATGCTGCACATGGAACTACAGGACTTAATGCTTGCCCTGCTGGATTTTGGACTTGCTTTGATCCCAGTCCTTTGTATCCCCTGTTTATAGCTTTTGGAATGGAAATGTCTATCCCATGTCATTGAATTTTGGAAGTGTTTGACTTTCTTTTCATCTGTACAGGGTCTTGCAGTTAACAGTTTTCCTTAAATCTCAGAGGAGACTTGCGACTTGGGCTTTTCAGCAATTCTGAAACTGTTAGGACTTTGGCAACACTTGGAGATGGACTAAATGCCTTTTGCGTAAAGGAATGTGAATGAATGTTGTGGGGCCAGGGGTAAAATGTGTCTAGATGTCCCCCCATGACTCATGGATGGAGTCATAGGGTTTATTCAGAGGGGGCTGAATCTAGAGTGTGTGATGCTGGGATTAAGAGTGTGTGATTAGTAATCAATCCACTGATTAGTTTGGCATAGTGCTGGCTAGGGTTAAGCTGTGAGTGCTATACCCACCCTAGGGTAGGTAGCCTGCATAGAACATAAGGGACAAAGAGAGTCTTATCTCCTCCTTTGCTGCTTTTGCTGTCTTCTGCTGCTATGAACTGTTGCCCCTCTGCCATGAGCCACCCTGCGTTGGGACCAGCGGATAATGATTGAAACCTCTACAAACTGTGAGCTAAATACACCTTTCCCCCTTTAACTTTGAGTGTCAGGTATTTTGTCTCAGCAATGAGAGACATCATTTTTTCTATAATTTTGGGGGGTAACATCATTTTTTTCTCATCTTCTCCATTCTTACTTTCTTAACACAGCTATTACTAATCAATAAAATTTAAAGAAATCTTGACTGCTAATTTATGGTCTTGGGAATTTCAATAAACCATATGTATGGATGGAGAAATGCTTATTTGCTCCAAGGTAAAGTGGATCTTTGAAGATCAAAAGTCAAACATATATTGTGAATTTTTGATAAACCATAGCCTCTGACCTATCTAAAGGCTTTGCTGTAGCCCAGTGCAGTAGCACACACCTGCCATACCAGCGCCCTTGGAGGTCAAGTCAGGGCGATCACGAGTTCAAGCTCAGACCAAGAAACTTAGGGACTTAGAGAGACCCTGTATTAAAATAAAAACAATAAAATAAAATAGGCTGAGGACATAGGACAGTGCAAAGGCCCTAGGTTCAATACTAAGTACAGAAAAAAATACATCGCTGCAAAATATTGTTAAGATGCAGAAACTTCAGAATTTAAGAAAGATGTGGAAAATTTAGCATCTAGGTTAGAACTTAATTACTATGATTAATTCCTAAAAAAATTGGAAGTTTGAAATACTAAAAAGGCTAAAACACTTTAAAATTTTATTATCTGAAGGTTTATGTGCTTAAATACTTACACAAAATTTCCCAAATTATGCAATTATTCAATTTTTCAAAAGGAAAAATTTGTGAACTTTTATATGAAAAAGGAATCTTGTTCAATAGCACCTACCCATCCCCCAGATTACTCCCTCTACCCATCAAGATAAAAGAGTATGTAGCTTGTTATTAAGTGATGTGATAGAAGGAATACCATTTTAGGGGGCCAGGGTATAGAGAGGAGAAACACTTTCAGTACCATACCTCTGGCGTGAACACTAGTAACATCTACGCCAAGGTATTTACTGAATATCTGCAATACCAATGGAAATTTCCTTCCCGCTATCCCATCTCAGGCTTCCAACACCTTGCCTACTAATTTATGGGTCCTTGGAAACAGGGTTGAATCAAAGGGATAGAATGGATAGATCCTTTTTGAAAAGTTTAAAGGAAATTCTTGATGTTTTTGAGAAAGGGCAGTGAGACAACACATATAAACATGTCCAAAAAAAGAAAAGAAAAAAAAAAGGAAAAGAAAAGAGAGAAAACACTGGAAAAATACCCATATTTTTTGCTACAGGTTTCAGAAAGTACTTATTATTAATCTCAGAAGAAGCTATTTATTCTGGTCAGTAACATATTTTCAGGTGATCAGAGAAACTAATTATTACTTTGATTCATATTCATTGTGGGTCTTATACATATTTGTGCTCCTATTGCCTTCCTAAGTTAAAAAAAGATTACCTCCAACTTCCTCACATTTCCCCTGATATGTGGTATAGTTTTCTTTTACGCTGTCTAAGATGGTGATAAAACCTTCCATTTAAACTGAACTATCCTCTGTCAAGCCTGGTTCAGTGTGTTAGAAATTATCAAAGTCGTATCACTTTTTAGTGTTTCCACTTACACACATTATAGAAGTTCATACATTATTTATTTATTAGCATGGAAGGTCAAAGGATTGAGATAAAGAAACCCTCTGCTCTTGAATCTGAAAGTAGCACAATGTTTAAGATGAAACCTCCCATATACAAACGATCCTTTCCCCATGTACCTCTCTGAAGGCAGAAACAGACACACATTATCATCCCATTTTTGAAATTTATTATTTCCTCTATTAATTTTACTTTTACAGTAATTTTTAGAATTTTCAATGTTTTTCTCTTTCAGTACATCCCATGCATGATAGCAAGTATCTTACTTTTGCTGAAGTAGATAGATGCATGTGTGTGATTTATGTTTCTGCATATATATATATAAATACCTACAAATTATAGTTCTCTATTGAGGGAACAGAAAGATCAGTACACGAGTACATTGCCCACAGATTTGAATTTATAACTCAACCACTCACTCATTTATCTCATACGAATTAATTTTAGTTTGTTTTTGGTCAGTGAGTTCAACTAACAAGAAAAATAAATAATACCTAATTCATAGACTTCTTACAAAAATAGAATTCATATATGTACATATATATACATATATAATCTTCAACATGGAGCCTGAAATAATAGCTAAATAAATGTTAGCTATGATTTTCATCTTTGCTAACCAAAAAATTGTTTATATTTCTTTGACAAAAATTCTGGAGAATCAAGGAATGAGTGAAGGTTACAAAAGCATAATTGTAATCTTTAATAACAGTGGTCCCATCACAGCAGATTGGGAGATTTGCACTTTGTCAGCACTCAGTGCATATTAAGGAAACAATCAATCAAGACATGGTGACAACAAAGCAATTCCTAATCCATTATTCATTTTTGCAATACTAGCTGCAAGGCAAAGGTCTGTATGCTGAAGCTGATTCCTATTGTACCACATGTATTGCTTTGTGCTGAATGAGAAGAGCCACTTTCTACTCATGGACGAAGTCCACAGTACTGTCAAATAAAATAGACTCCGAGGGACCTGTTTCAAAAGTGCAGACCTGACATCTCTCAATTAACATCTGTAGCATAAAGCTAAACTCACTTTATTTCTTTCATAATTTCTTCGTACTGTGTCAGCTATGGAGAAGAAATACAAATTCATTGTTACCTAAATTTCCAAACTCCATACTTAGATTTTCACTAAGACATAAAGACATTCAGTTCATATCATACACAGTAATATTCTATAAAGTCACTTTGAGGCTAGAATTCATGAACACTGAACCATTGCTCCTGGAGGAAATACAAGCTTAAGTTACTGAGAAAATTGTGTCAATGCATTTTCATATTTCTTTCAATGTTTAATCTTATTTTATGCACGTTTCTCTTTAAAGATACCTTGTTCCATCCATATTGTTGATTCATTACACTTATCTATAGCCTACCACTTTGTAAGTCATCCTTAAACAAAGTTGACCTAATGCATACTTTCTCTATAATGTGTGTCACAGGCTTTTCATACTTAGAAAACAGAAGTAGCACTTCAGCACCATTTTGGGATCTATTTTGAACAACAAAGTCACCAGCAAAATAAAAAAATATGAGAAAAGTAGTGCCACTAAATATGCTGTAAAAGACATTCACTTAAAACATGGCAATTGAAATAAGAATGCTGCATTGCCTTATTCAAAGTCAGCTAGAAACATGCATGTCAGGTGGTGAATTTTTCAGGGGTCTGTATATGTCTGTGAAGGACCTCAGAAGCACAGTGAATACTGACTTTGGGGTTATGAATAAATTTTCACACACAGGTATCTCATAAATGTGGACTTTTTGAATGATGAAGAATATTCCTGTAAAATAATTATTTTATAAAAGTTTATATTCTTAATCTAGGATACAAATAGTACAGAGATGATTTACATAACTATATTAGTGGCAATATTAATACAAATTTGTTGGGTAAATATTATGTTAAGCACTAGATTAAGGACTTTAGATTCAATTAACGATTACATTTTCTTATAGAGAAAGAAGTAAGACTTAATGAAATGAAGCTTAGTCGTACAGGTAGAAGTTCACTGTTCACTCTAAAACTATCTGAGTCCAGAGACTCGCAGCCCTTCACCACTGTGATACCCTTCTCACTGCAAGTAACTACCATGAAGGCCACAATATGCAATGTATTAATTATTGTAACTGTTCTACTAACCTGTTTTGAAACTTTGTTTCATTGTTATTTTTTTCTCTTTAAAAAAATAAGCAATGCAATATTCATTTATGCACAATAGGCAATCTTAGTGGCTAGAAAAATAGTATGTTCAATTTTAGTGCTCCCTTGATCTTTGACTCTCAAGTTCAAGGCTTTACTCTTACTTTTAAAGTGCTGGTGAGATAGCTCAGCAGCATAAGCGCCTGCCTGACAAGTGCGAGGTCCTGAGTTCGGCTCCCAGTACCCACATTAAAAAAAAAAAAAGTGCTATTGAAATACAAATTAGCACTTCAAGCTGTGTTTTGTTTCTTTCTTCCTTCCTTCCTTTTTTCTTTCTTTCTATCTTTCTTCTTTCTTTTTTCTTTCTTTTTTTTTGATGACAGGCTCTCCCTATGTAGTTCAGGCTGGCCTTGAACTCACTGTGTAGCCCAGGTTGGCCTCGAACTGCAGGTGACCCTCCTGCTTCAGCCTCCCAAGTGCTGGGATTACAGGTATTCACCACCACACACAGCTTCATGCTGTGTTTTGTGAAGACATTTTCTTTTCTCAATTTTTGCCCTTCTAAATTATTTCATATTTTCTCTCAATATACATTCCAGTTGAAGTGTGTCCTGCATCAGTCAGGTTCTCAAGATTCAATAGTAAGTGAGTTCGGAAATTTCCCACATAAATGTGGAGGGCAGTGTCCTAGACAAGTCCCTCTAAGACATTTATTGCATAGTGAAACTGGACTGAGAATGGAATGCAACTACATTCTATAACACTGTTTTCTTGGGGAAACTCAGTTGATATGTGGAATGATAAATAATTACATATATATGTATATATATCTATATATATTTATATATCACTGATAGATTTAGACACATTCCCTTGATGAAAGGGGTAGGGGAGTTTGTTAGGGAGACTTCTCGAGCTCAAATGCATTTCTGGAGGTCTAAGAAAGGAAAGAGAAGGAACTCCAAGAGCTTGGGCCTAGGCAAGGTAAGAATAAGAAAATAGGTTGGGCTCAAAAGGTTAGGAAAGGGAAAGGAGTTGAGAGCAAAAAAATGAGGACTAGAGTTATTCTTCGTTCGTTTAGCACCCTTTCTACCACAGAATCGTCTTCAGGCCAGGGCTTCTTGAAATAAACCTGGAATCTCTTTACTGTTACTGACTTTATATATTGACTGATGAGCTAACTTGTTCACAACTTTTATCTGTTGTCTTCCCAGGGTATTTAATGAAAACCATGAAAAATTAAGCTTTTAAAAAATTCTCTACTAGTTTCTCTTTACTCAAAAACAATTTAAAAATCACATTTTTTGTGTTAAGCATATATAGACTCATATTTCCTACACAACATAGTATAATAAGTACCTACATAGCATTTTTCATTATATCACTATTTTAAGCGATCTTACAGAAAACTTAAAGTATAAGGCAGATATTATATGAAATACTATGCTATCTTATAACGTTTATTTGAAAGGACTTGAGCATCTACAGATACTGATTCTGCAGGGGTGTCAGAATATATCCCTTACAGATACCAAGGGAAAACTGTATTTTATTAGTGTAGCCCACTCAGACTAAACCAAGAACTTGTAATATCTTCTCATTTTGTTATGCTAGGGATTTTAAGACGAATTAGTATGATCCACTTGTCACTGAAGACATAAATTCTGAAATAGGTTACATTATTAGCTCAAAGTCAGTAAAAAGAGGGAGGGTAGGCAGCAGGGGTAGGGGCTGAATTTAACTCAGTTGGTTTTACTCCAGATCCTTAAACTTTACTTGAGGAAGTTATACATATTTCCTATGCATTTCAAAACATTTTTATTGGTATATAATTTATTTTGCTTTTCTTTATAAGTCACTCTTCATCTCAAGTAATTTATTTGTTGAGATGTTTCACAATTCCTCAAACTATAAACTTATTATTAGGGGGCCAGTGAGATGGCTGAGCGGCGTAAGTGCCTGCCTGGCAACCGCGAGGGCCCGAGTTCAACTCCTGGAACCCACATACGAAAAAAGGGCCGGTGATATCGCTCAGCAGCACGGGCGCCTGCTGGTGCGCGAGGTCCTGAGGTCGACCCCTGGTACACACACACACACACACACACACAAAAAAAACAACTTATTATTAATTGTTGAATAGGAGTAGGTCCATTGTCTGTAAATTTATACATATTTGTGCTTCATAGGGCTTGTGAGTGTTTACGATACAGTAAGGAATTTTGCAATACATTCAGAGGGGATTCTTTTTTCTTCTTAATAGGTTAAAATATTTCCAGATACTAATGCTTTTGTGGCCAATTTCAAAGGAAAGTTGTCTAAGGCCAGCATGTATTTTAGAAGATCTTCTCAAATGCTTCCTGTCCTTTGTTATGCTTTGTATTTTTAAGTTCTTTGAAAGTAGGTACAGTTCCTCTTATTTAAGAAGATGCTAGAAAAACCTAAACTAGATTCCTATTGGTTTAATTTGACATTTCTTTGAAAACATGCAAGTTGGCAAAAACAGAATTTCCTCAAGGAGATTCAGAATTTCCTTTCAGAAGAGATGGGCTTGTCTACAGACACACTGTTTCAAAGCAGTTACCACTCTGATATAACTTGAGAAGAACACAAAGACCCCTTATAAGATATCTGAAAGATCAGCTGGGTATATTTTCAAAAAGAACAATGTCATGTAACTGTTCTCTCCCTTTTTTGAACTGAAAGCTTCTAATGTTTCATTTCCATGTATAATTATATCAGAATTCACAATCATTTGCAAACTGAAAAAATAATCAACAGATTTAGATAGATAATCACAGAATATAATTTTACATAAAGGGAAGGAATTGTGTTTTTTTTTATAAGTTCAGCCTCAGAAGATTTAAAATAATTTAATTTCTTTCAAATAACTAACAGATCAAAGTAAATAGTAGGCACCCCTTCCTATTTATGTCTTCTTTCTATTATGCTCCTGTTTTAACTTAGTTTATAATATCTGTACCTTACCAAGAAGAAAAAACTAAATTTTCTACAATGTTACGCTCCTGTTTTAGCTTAGTTTATAATATCTGTACATTATCAAGAGAGATCTCCCATTTTAACTTAGTGCGCCTGTTTTAAGTTAGTTTATAATATCTGTACCTTACCAAGAAAAAATATCTAAGTTTTTCTAGGATGTCCCACTAGCATTCTCAAGCAGGCAAGATTCCATACCTCAAGCTCTCCACTGTCACTGCTATTAAGTATGCTGTCAAATTAAACTGAAGAAATGAACATCTCTGCATTTTGTGTCTTATTTAGTAGTAGTGACAGTAGTAATATTAGCCAATGTGTTATATATTATCAGAATATTATTATGAAAATAGTCATATAAATCCTTATATAACCAGTTACTGTAACTTGAGCATGTGATGAAATCAGCTACAAGTGTATACTAAAAATGCTAATGCATCATAATGCTACATATAGATAATCTCATGAATAATATTCAGTAGTAGTGGTATTGTAAGCTATTAATAATAAATAAAAGAAAAAGTTAGCTTTCTTTCTATATATGTACATATATTCTAAATACATGCATGTATAGTATAGAAATTATGTCCCCAAAGTATTATGAAAAGATTTGAGCTATATAGTACATTTTATATTTTGAGGTTAGCGACAGAGCGTGAGCACTGATAATACTCTGACAGGAAAATAATTCAATGATACTTCCAAAGATTGCTATTATTACTTTTTAAGGGCAAATATTTGATTCATGATATTTTTTGTTTATTTTAAAGAGAATAAATAAATAAATAAACATAACAAAACAGAGTTTCAAAACAGGTTAGTAGGAGAGTTATGATAATTAGTACATTGCATATTGTTGTCTTCATAGTAGTTATTCAGAGTACAAGATATAGGCATGATATCTTGTCCAAACAATATTAGCACAAACCTTTCTTTTCAGAGAACTAAGAGAAACTAGCTGTATAACTATCTTAACTATCTTTGTGTATAAATATTTTTTTCTTTTTCTCTTCCTTCTTTTCCCCTTCCCCCATCACTGATTCATGATGTTTTAACAAAAAATTAAATTGAAATTTTTGTCCCTGTTGGTAATACAAAAGAATAATCCAATGTGATCGGCCGCCTGATGATACCCCGCCTGGTCTTGGCAAAGGAAGAAGTGAAAAGCTGAGCTGCAGAATTTACAAAGCATAGCAGCTATTTTTAAATTATAAATATTCCACAGTTCTAACTGCATGTTCTTTTTATTAAGCTTATTAATTTTAAAATTAATTTATATTGTAGTCAAGCAGCAAGAGAAACATTCTTTATAATAAAAGCAGTGCATTTATTTATTAAAATATTGCTTGCTTTCTTGGCATTGGATTTTGTAGATATGCTGCAATACTTAGAGGAGATTGGGATATCTTACAAACTATGGGTCAGATATGAGAGATGTGCGGCCCGTATTTATTTCGTTTACAAACAAAAGAAGGGCTTAGAGTGGAAAGCATGGAAACTGAGCAGGTCCTTGGGAGTCAATTCAAAGACTTTTCCAATTAGTCAATTATGTTAGTTAGGAGGACTGTCTTTTATATATATATATATATGTAGGTACCAGGAGTCAAACTCAGGACCTCGTGCTTGCCAGGCAGACACTTATGCTGCTGAGCCATCTCCTCACTGGCCCAGGAGAACTATCTTATCTCCAGGTTGGCAGCTTCATTGCCCTGGAATAGGGGCTGTCAGCAGCCCACGTCCTTGGTTGCCTCAGCAGTGGTTATCTTGACTTTAGAGCACTGTGCATATGTTCTTTTCCAACACAGCCAGAGGTCCCTGTGTTTAGCAACTTAATCCTGTACAGCCCAGTCTCCAACAGCCAGTCACAAACAAACACACACAAATTAACTTACATACATACTGATATAAAGAAATGTGTTTTCTAAAAATAAGTAGGAATGAGTTATACCTTTACTTTAAATTGCTATAATGATAGTTGGAAGATAAAATGTCAAGCATTCAATTTTATCACAGAAAAATTGAATGATTTAAAGAAAAAATAGTTGCATGAAATAATTTTGTGTAAATTTTATCTTGAAATATTATTGCAAAAATTACCTAAACATCTTAAAAACTTTAATATATTAGCAATTGTGTTATATTTTGTGTTGTAGGTATAATTTCTAATATTTCTTTATTTTCCTTTCCAAGAAATGGTGGAAAGATTAACTTGAATTTTGGAATCTGCTTTAATTAAATTATCTCATTTTTCAGCAAACAATTGAAATATGTGGTATCGTGTGTGTGTGTGTGTGTGTTTGTATGAATGAGAGAGATATTGATGGAATGCCTAGAGAGAAATCTTATTTATCACAGCAACTTTTACTATTACAGTTTTTATACTCTACATCAGAAAGAAAGAGAATATACTTTAAAAACTACTGATAATTTTTTTCAGTGTATGAAAGTTTTGTCCCATTCTCAGTTATATAGAATATGCTTTCCAGAAATGGAAATTCATTTAATGTAAGGAGACTATAAAGAGGATAGTGCATAATTATTGCATTTTTCAAAAGAAAGAAATGAGAAGGAATCTAAACATAGTTTAAATAGGAAAGAAAATAGAAAATAAAGTAAAAATTACATTACTCTTTCAGCACTAATATGAATCATCTTTCTAAAATGAAGTACAGGGCCGGTGAGACGGCTCAGCGGCTTAAGCGCCTGCCTTGCAAGCGCGAAGGCCCGAGTTCAACTCCGGGAACCCACATACGAAAAAAAAGGGGCCGGTGATATCGCTCAGCGGCATGGGTGCCTGTTGGCGCGTGAGGTCCTGAGGTCGACCCCCGGTACCCACAAAAAAAAAGAAAAAAAAAAAAAAAATGAAGTACGTAGAAGTACTCATATTATTTTAGCAGAACAGATTATTTTCCATTTCTAGTATTTAGGTGGGTAATAAAAACTTGTGGTTCAGTACGTAGTGGTGAAGAAAGGCATTCATATAATCTATGAGTAAGTTCAATTGTAAGCTTCTAAATTATATAACATGTCAACAAATAAATAGTTGTTCACATTTAAGATTTTCTTGAATATTTAGAGAAAAGAAAATTAAATTTTATTACTAAAAAATATTCCATGTTTAGTAATACTTTTCCCAAGTTACTTAAAAATCATTCTCTAAATATATACCCAAGACTATATAGCTACCAGAAGATGATTTTTCACTATTAGATACATGCTATCTTGTTTTTGTTTTTATCTTTTTTCCCTTGCATTATCCATATGTTTCCACATTTGACTATAATGACCCCAAATAAAGTATTATGGCCCATCTTTTTGATAATCTGTATTTTAAACACTTTAAATGCCTGGATGATGTTACCAGCTATCATTGTATTTATCTCCACCTTAAGTAACTAAATATATATTTACCATCTGATTCCTGTGTCTTGACGTGACCCTAACAGTGTGTTTATATGATAAACCATACTGACATAGTGCAAACTGGTGGCTTAACACTTTATTATTATTATTATTATTATTATTATTATTATTATTATTGTTATTATTATTAAAATAAATCCCAAAACTATGGGGTATATTCACGGTACACATTAAAATTTCAGAACTTAAAATTTTCCCTATATAGGGAAATTTGTTCTATAAGGTATGGCAAGAAGATGTCTAAGACTTTTGGGCTTTCTTTTAAAATTCTTTTAAAAAGTGTTCTAGAATTCCAGAGCTATAAATATGACATCCGTGATTCTATACAAATATAAAAAATACTATGTGAATTTCCTTTTTTGTTTTTGAATAAATTTAATTTTCAAGAGTATGGCTATATGAGGAAGGACAATATATCTATTCCCCATTCACAAATAAAATTGCCACAAAGTAAGATTTTTTTCAAATATCCTCTATTTCAGAAAGAATTTCTATAAACTGAATATGCATGATTCGCAAGTTATTTAGGTTATATGATTTTGTAGGATCTTCAATTACATATATAGTGCTTGCTGTATTTTCTTCTGACTTATTTCTTTAAAACATCTTCTAGTGATTCAATCTGGAAACTAAATTTGTGTGTAATTCTTAATATAAGGAATTTGGAAAACAAAATAAAATAGATAATGAAATAGTCATGTATAAATTTGAGTTTTGTTCTGAATTGATTAGACTGTAATCTATCTTAAATTTTTCAGATACTATCCCCTTCCTGTAACTCTATCAGTTATCTCTTTCTCTCTCAGATATTCTTGAAAACCTGTATTTGAAGATACACTACTGCTAAATTTTAGGGTTAAGTCTGTTTTTTCTGCCATGCACTGGAAACCACTGTATTTTAGGTCATTTAAATCATAGTTTCACTTTATACAGGATATCTCACCAAAAGGACATTTATTGACTTGCAGTTTGGATGTTTGTCCATTTATGGTCCAAGGAGTGGTATCGAGTATCACATTTTAATATTGTTCCTCTGGGCACTTTTGCTGACAAACTCTGCTTTGTGCTCCTAGCAAATGCCCAGCTCATGTGCTTCCAGAACACTGTCTTATCCAGGAGCTGGCACATAGTAACTCATAGGCACTCTTTCTCCTGTGGAAAGGGGCCATCTGATACTCATGCTATCTGTCTCCCTGTGGAAACGAGCTGTGTGCCATGGCTAAACACATTAGTGTCTGGGAGGATGGAAGGCGCTGTTTGGAGGATGGAAGGCTCAAATTCAGGAGTGAAAGCAAGGAAGACGCCCATGCAGCGGACATGTGGGACACGAGCGCTAAAAGAAGCAGAAGTGGATCCCATCCTGAAAGCAACAGCAAATTTCCAATCCATGCAGTCTTTGTGACTTCAATATGTCTAGACGCTGGTGCATTCAGCAGAGACTACTCCTGTGTGTGCACACCTTCAAATATGCGTGTGCAGGTTTGTGCATGACTACTCTTCTAATGAATTTGGTCTTCTAGAAGAGGCTCAACCACTCAAAGAGTGTATTTTTGTTAGTGATGTTAGGAGGTTTCTAATATTTGCATTTCTCCATCCGTCTCCTTCTACATGTAAAACACAACCACTTAAGACTCAAAGCAGTGAATACAGTAGCACTCCTACCTAATGAAGGCTTAGTCAGAATTGTGTTTATGGAGGGCACACACCTGCATGTAGCAGGCATCTCAAACCTGGGGCTGCATGAAGTTCACTGCAGATTGTAATTGATTTCCTTCCTTCAGTCAACTTAACATAGATCAAGAGTGAAGTGGCACTTGGCTACACACGCTATCTCAGCAGCTGCAATTTTGCTGTTGCCTGTCATACAGAGCCCTTCTTCTATGGTTTCACAGAGGCTGGGCATGTTTCTGAATTTAATTTTGAAACACTAACCTACTCCTCCCTGTACATCTGAGTCAGGGAGACACTGGCTCTGACAAGAAAATTGCCTCTTTTACCATCATCAAATCTATACTGTTAAAAGTTTCAGCTCATCCTTAGCTCAGAAAAGAGATGAAATGTCCTTATTATTATAATTTGATGAAAATATCAGGTAATCATTGTGGCTACAACAGATCAAATATTCAGTGTTGATTCTTTTGGAAGTGTCATATAAAATCTAGAAAAGTTGCTGAAAAAGAAATTGGGGCAAGGAAAGAGGGAGCAGAAATTGCCCTACTCAGTTCAATTCAGGTGCCTTTAAAGAATTGGCATTTGAATCACATTAAAATTAATTCATTGTGTATACACTGAGAGATGAAGCAGGGAAAATAAGTTTTCTTTTGTTGGTGTAAATCTTAAACAATAGATCATAGGTAAATGATTTTATAGCAGACAGTGCCCTCAGACATAATGGTGACAATAGGATTGATGGCTTTTCAAAAACTATCATACTAAAAGGAGTAAAAAGGAAGCCCAAACATAAGTTTAAACTGTGACATTGAATGAAGCTACATTTGATGTTCTGAAAATATCACATTGTGTGCTGTAGGAATCCATGGTGATATTCCTTACGCTTTCTCTGCTTCTAGTTCTCAAACTCAGAATCCCAGAGTTATGCTAGGTTTTCCTCACCCACATCCTCACTTGTATTGTTCTCTAGCATATATAATTCATCCCTGTACAATCTCCTTGCATTTTCCACACTGTTTCAACTGAATCTTAATCAATCTTTTGTTAAAATTAGTGAAATAATTTCTTATCGTCCAAAGCACTTTACTAACAAGAAAAATAAATCAATAAAAAGATTTATTTTGGGGCCAGTGAGATAGCTCAGTGGCATAAGCACCTGCCTGGCAAGCGTGAGGTCCTGAGTTCGACACCCAGAACCCACATAAAGGCAAAAAAAGGGCCAGTAATATTGCTCAGCGTCACAAGCGATTGCTGGCAAGCGCGAGGTCCTGAGGTCGACACCCGGTACCCACATGAAAATAAAAGAGAGAAATTTATTTTGAGAAGACTTCAGATAAAACTTCAGTTCTATGTTCAACCCCAAGTGGTTGTAGGATTCTGTGAGGTATAAACATTGGAGTGTTTCCATTATTTTTGTTAAAATATTAAGTTTTGGTTATTATTATTTCCTTAAACCAAATATATGCATTTCAAAAGAAAGTGAAGCAACTGGGCTCACAGATTAGATATGTTACACACAATATAGTTATAAAATTATTATTGTTTATATTATTATGAAAATGTCGATTATGAAAACTACAGATAATATGTGCTGTTTGAACTGCTCTGACATTTTTTAACCTGTGGCTAATTCTTCACTCTATTACTAGATCCTATGTTAGAGAAAAATAATTTATTTTCAATAGCATATTGTGCTGTTTTAATTTGCACTGCTTAGAGTTCACTTAATTAAACATATGAAAAACAGGCGTATGGGGGAAATCGCATAATTGTCATTCAGCATACATAGCATAAAATCCTTGATTTTTCCCCAAGTATAAGATGTTTGTCAAGACGAGTTTTACATGTTCCTATATTTATGCATTCCTTATTTAGGGAGCTGCAGGCTATTGAAGAAATCATTATCATAATTTTCTTCTGTTTTTACTTTGAAATCTCCTAAAGATACTAGGCCTTTAAAGCATATTTGGATATGATTTAAGCACTTAAATTTAATCATGCTCAATTTTTAGAAAAATAAGTTGTCTTTAAAAAATATATACTTTTATGCCAGAGCTTTCTTAAGCTCATGAGGCAACAATTACATGAGAATTCAGCCTGAGACAAGCCATGAAGGTACTGTTTTCAGTACCCAAGTGGTCTCTACAAAACAGAGCATCTAGGGGGTATATTTTCTTTTAACTTGACTTCATTTCTCCCTAATTAGTAGTGTGCAATGTACCATTATGATGCCTGCTTCACCCCCTTGGTTCTTGCACCTCCCCTCGGGGATTTCCCAGCTGTTTTGCACTCCTGTTGTAATTGAAATCTTACTTGTTCCAGCCTGTAATTGATAGTGAACCCAACCATTTTATGTTTGTCATGCAACAGATGTACAACAGAAATGCTCAAAGTAGCATATGGAAAAACTGCCCTACTCTAGTGAAATCAAATTCATTCCTATATCACTCCTTTCTTCTCTACATTTTATGGTTTTCTCCTTACGAGTGTGTTTTTGCTGCATAAGTAAATATAAAAAAAGATTCTTCTTTAGGATTATTGCATGAATTGGTCTGTGTACTAAAGACTATACAGAATAAGGTAGAGTAGTTAAATAAAAGAGGATTCTGTGTATACTTCTTTTGTCAAAGTTGGTTACCAATTTTATTCAAATATTTCACTTTACATGATACTATCTCCACAAATAAATCAGGAATTATTTGAATTTTTAAAGTAACCATATTTTTAAATTTTTTGAATATTACAAATGCAAAATGAAACTCCAAATTAGTAAAATTACATCTGCATTCAAGTCATAGCCTTTGCTTCAAACAGGAATATTATAATTATAATATCATAATAGAGTTTTGAGTAATTGATTCCATGTAGGATATATTTTGTAAACACATTATGGTACTGAATGTTTTCTAATATTTTTTAATAGATTTGTGTATGCGTTGTTGGGCCCTTGGTGGTTTGACTAGTGAGGAAAGAGAGCATGAACCGAGCAGGACAGAAACTGGGTAACTGACCACATCATGATACGGCCAACACCCTTCCAGTGTGGCTTGAAATGACAAATTGCAGTGTCCATGGCACTAAGAAATTAGGTAAGGGTCTGAAGAAGTATGGTTCAGAGGTAAGATATGGAAGAGAAATGTTCAGGTTTCTGTGAATCAGGAAGAATCTTGAATGACAACTGCATAATTCCCAGTATTTTCTTTTAACTTTTATTAGAATTCCAGCCAATCTCTGAAATGTGAGACCTAGATAAGAGAGGAAAATAATTGGCAAGTGTTTAGAAGTGTGGTAGCACAAGAAGGAGAACCCAAGTCAAAGCTCTGAACCCCACTGAAGATATGAAAGGCTAACCGAGGCAGAAGGCTGAATGTCTGATTATATCAGAGACGTACTTTTGAAAAAATATTGATGATATGTTAGTAAGAATGGAGAAGTAGAATGCAGAGGTCACTGACAGAGGGTCCAGGGTTCCACATTTCATGGTAAGACATATCGGAGGTGTGATTGGCATGACTGGCTGCCATGTTCTATGAAATGTGAGGGAAAGGAAAAGAAGGAAAGGGCCCGCGTACCTGTACCATGGCTAACTGGAACTATTTTAACTTTAGTAAAGAAAAAAAGATGCCAGAGAAGAAAAAAAAATAGATTTGGGTGTTTAAGCATTTGGGTGCTTAAAAAGAAATTCGGGGAAAAATATACAGGAAATTTTGTTGCTATACCTAGACATGCTATAATGTAATTTTTTAGAAATAGGAATTTGCAGTTCAAGAAAGAGGAATCTAATTCATAGATAATTCATAGCCTCATTCATAATAAAAAGTGATTATTGTGTATAAATATGTCACATATATTTAAATATATGACAGAATTTTTTATAATACAGCATTTATAACATAAATATTTAAATTTATAATATTATTTTAAAGTTTTTAATACTCTTCATAATGTTAATATAAAATATATTAGGAAAATCATTAAAATTTCATTATTGTATTTTTCAGTTTACAAAAGTACAGATTGGACAATAATTTAAGGGATTTTTTTGTACCTTTTCAAAATGTATTTGCAGTGCCTTTTTGTTCTGAATTATTCAAATAAGTGCCATCATTTAAAAAGTGAGCATTTTTCTCGTTTGAATAAAGTCTGTTACTAGAGATTAGTGCATCATACATTATAAGCAGAACAGAAAAATGAATTGATGTAAATAATTCTAGTACATTGTATTTCCCCTTTATGTAAAATAAATAAGAATAGAAACATGGCACTTACATTTAGCTGTTTGTAATAATACATGGCTACAAACACATTTTATTTCATTTGTAATGTTAAAATGCAAACATTCACATGGGTTTTTATGTACTGTAGTATTTCATGCTAGTATGAAAAACTGTGTTAATATTGGTTTAATTTTAATGAGGTAGAACAAAAGATTCTAAAATATATCAAGTACATTTTAGCTATTAATATCAAAGTAAGTTTTCTCTGTTGAAAATCTGACTATCTCTTACATTATTCTTAATGTGTATATGAATATGTACAAACTGTTTATTTTATTTATGACAAATTTGGAACATATTTTTCCAAATACATCTGCACAAACTATAAGCATTTTTTAAAAATATGAATATTTTCAAGACTACATTAAAGTACTTCTTTAAATATAAACTTCAAAGTGCCCAGTATGGCTTAGGTGATCTTTCTAGCCTACAATTTTTAAACAATAGAAGTATATCTAGAGAAGCTTTTTAATGAAAAAAACAAAGTGGCTTTCCAATTAGACTATATTAAGGTTTATAGAAAATTGAAAGATGAAAAAAAGATAATATGCAATTTAATATATGTTATTTACAGGAATATATATTTAGAAAGCTTGGTCCTAGCAATGAGTACAAAATGAAAATCTGGCATAGTGCATTAGTTTCATTTTAAAATGTTTATGCCTTAATTTTAACATTTAATTTTTCTTTATATTTCATCAACACTTAGCATTCAGTTTTATTTTCACCATCTTCCTAATACTATTGCATTTTCTTGCACACTGCTTAAAATGGGATAGCAGCTCTTGGTGTTAATTCTCAAAGGTATATATTTGGCAGTCTTATTAGATAGCAATGTCTATTGCAAGGGCTTGTTTTTATCTTTTTGACAGATATTTGACAAAAAATTCCAAAACCCCATTGCTACACATAGGTGACTTAGAAGATTGCTGTTCAACGAGAAAGTGGTTTAAGCATATGGATTATAACATACAATGATTTGTAAATGATTCTAGAAGGCTTAAGAGCAACAGTTTCTGTTCGCTATGCAATTTTGCTGTTTATCTTTCCTAGTACTTGTAAAAAAAAGAATGAGAAATGTACCAATAGGAGAGTAGAGAAAAGGAAGAGAAATGAGGCTTAGAAATGGACAGAGGTCTAAGACAAATACATTTTAAAGATGGTGTAGTGATCAGCGGTTCTAAACAGGGACTTTGCAATTAGCTCTGGCTGCATTGTGTTCTTGCCTCATTTGGACGCCTCGTGTATCTTCTCTGTTTCTCATTTCCCCCTCTGTACAACAAGCCCACTATTTGTACCTTAGCTACTAAGGAATAAACAAGTTAATACTTTGAAACATTTAAAAAAGTATCTGGCAAACCTGAAGTGCTATGTAAGTATTTATTAGGTACAAATTACAGAGAAAATAAAAATAATTCATTTTTGAAAGATTTTGGCATTAAATCAGAATATATGAAATACAAAAAATGTCAGCTAAAAAGACCTTAAAAGTACAAGGTGAGACACTTGACCTTCATAATTTTGGCATGTCCCGTGACCTAGCAATTTCACTCATGAGTTCATCTGCCACAGAAATCTTCACATGGATTCTACACAGGGAGTCCCATTCATTGACAATGGCAATGGGTCATGAGGATACTGATTGTTAGGGCATATTTGACTAGTATTATGTGCTGGATATTTTCATAAGCATTTATTCTATATGAATATTTTTGCCCCTTTGGTTAACTGTATGAGGCAGACTTTTAAGAAGCAAAGTACTGAGTCTCAGAGAAATGACTTTTCCCAGATTACTCAGCTAGACCATCAGGGATCTAGAAATGAAGCCAAAATAACCTAATCCAAAATTTTGCTTTTACCTACCAGTCATAGCAAAAGGAAACTTGGAAGCAAAGTAAGTTGTAAATTAAGGGTGGGTTTACTCAGAAACATTTATCCAAAATCCACAAAAAAACGTGAAACTCTTGTAGACACCAATGGGGGGAAAAAGTGTAAAAGGGAGGGTGGGAATTGTGTCTCCACCTCAGCTGGCTCATTTTCTTTAGGTTAAGAGAGATAAATTAGTAAAAACTAATATTTACCAAGATAAGAGCTGACGTAGATGTCCAGAGAATAGATTTAACTTCTGTGACTGTAAGCGTAGCACTCAGATGAAGAATAATAAAGTAAGGGATTATTGAGTGGCATTACTATGAAGGTCCAGAAATTTGGTAAGATGACAAGATGAGGCATCATTCTAACCAATGGAAACATATGCAAAGCTTCATAAAATATAGATGAAAATAATATTTAACTGTGAATGAAGTGGTAAAAGAAAGTTTATAAAATTTGTATAACAAAAATATTTATGATACATTCCAGTCAGTCATCAAATCTATCCCGGATGATTGAGAAGACCTCATGTCAGATTTTTTTCCCCCTTTTTTTCCCTAAGAAATGTAAAGCCATGAAGGACTGGCTAAGGTCATAACAGAATTGACTTTTCATTTTGACTTCAGTCTTCACTGCTATGGACAATATCACATTCAAACAAATACAGTTTCTTTCAATTTTGCTTCCTGGTGATTAAATGTTTTCTCAATTTTATTCCTGTCTATTCTTTGCACAGCTGTTTTCTTTGTTTCTGATGTCTCAACAAACTCAACATTACTTTCATGCTCAAATCTCAGTATTCCTCACACCTAGAAAAAGGAATGCTGGTTCTTTCATATTTTAAAATGATATGTTTTTGATTTTGAACCTTTATCTTGAATTAAATGCCTAAGGTCATTTTCAAGCTTTTTATATTCTTGCTTTTTATAACTTGAGTAAATAACTTTTTTATTGTCCTTGGAAATCTCTTTTAATAAATTTGTAGTTAATGGATTAGGAGATAGTCAAGGTATAAGCAGCCTTCTCTTTTAATTTTGTAATATATGACTGTTTCCTAAAATTTGCTGTGAGAAGAAAAAAGTTCATTGATTTTTAAATTCATGAATTCAAATATTTATAGGCATCACAGTTTAAAATATATGTTAGTTCTTATGGCTGGGTGGTTAGGAGGAGGACACATTTTGTAGCATCATAGCAAACCTCAAAGAAAAGTTAACCCAGCATATAACACAGATGCAGCGGGAAAAAATAGAACTGCAGATCATTCATCACTTTTGTGTTGTGACCTCTGCTGAATCTACTAGCAAATTCTGTGTTATTGAATCACAATGACAGAGCCAAATACAAATGTCATGACTTTGCTGTGTTCCCTGGGTCTTGCCATATCACCATCACCATTTTATATTTCCTTCCTGGGGACACTTTGGAAGATTTAGAGGCTTTCAGCCTAATCTGACTGGCTCCACACAAACAGCTGGAGCTTTGCCAAGAACAGAGGCTGATTATGTCAACAAGGCAGCCTCTTCCACAGGGGAGCTCCAGCCGGGTGTGCGCGAGTTCTGGAAACCTCCATGAATTAGCTTTATATGCTCCAAGAGGCAATTTCCTACAAAAACAGACTTCGAGAGCTGCCAGAGGAAATTGTTTCCCATTGGAAATAGGCCTAGCTGGTGGCTGTCTTTAGTGGCTATGTCAGTTTGGTAGTTAGTCCTTAGGACACACCATTCCTAACCTTGTATTTAGTTTTTCTATGGAAGGAAGCCCGGTTAACACTCCACACATCGATACACTTTTGTAAGGATTATGGAGCTGTTGTTCTGTGATGAATTATTTAAGTTATTATTTTTAAGTTTTAAAGTTAGCTAACCAAGCAGATGTTTTGTTACATCAACTTACAGAGTGCTGCTGATGTAATTTAAAAGCGGGCATTCTATTAAACATGACTTCCAATTTAAGAGAGGCGCAAAGCTCTCTGCAGTTCATTAGCCTTTTGCTGAAGTATTAAAAGGAACAACAGGAAATAGATCACATAAGGATGTATTTAAATATTAGCAGCATTTAAATAAGGGTTATGAATTTCAACTCTTTGCTTTCCACAGAGTACGGTAGTTCAAGGACCTGCTAGGAAGTCAACTCTTACATTCACTAGCATGTAATAAGTTGGCATCTTACAAACAACAGTTAGGACCACAATATATACTACTTTTTGTACTTCCTATGAAGCAAAGATCTAAGGATTTGACAGGATTTCAGTATTCATTTGGGCTTCTACAACATTTATAAGTAATTAATTTATAAATGTATTTTGGGGTACAGTTTTGCAATATGTATGATTTAAAGGTTCATAAATTTAGACAAACCATCAGATTTAGGAAAACAAATAGGCAAGCAAATGTTGAGGGATTACCAATGTATAAAAATTATGAGAGCATATTACTGCAAAGGAATGGACTTACAATATTTGAATTTTTTCACTGTGAAGATGTTCTTTTGTTACATAAGTACAGATATTTTGGTAGCAATTTGATTAAATTTAAATATCTGTGAACTCATTCTTAGCCTTTCAAGTAACATAAGTCATGTATAAGTCATTTCTATCACTGATCATGTGCTACCCAGGATTTCCTACATAATAAAAATAATTTGTTGAAATTACAAATTAATGAAAATGATTTCTTATTAGTAGCTTTAACCTGAAAGTCAATAGCTGTATGCTCATAAAGTCCTATTCCGCAAACATTGTTTGATATTACTTCCCCACTCAATTGTGATTTATTTTTTACATAAAAGCATTAAGCTAAACCTCAACCATAGATATAAATAAAGGAGGAATGTAAAAATCACTAATTATTCACTAATTCACCTATTTAAAAGTTAGTTGTGTATCAAGCCAAAATAATCTTCTTGGCACCATAAGGAAAACAATGATAATAGTGTCCACCCTCAGTGTTGCACCCATAAACAGGAACGACAGATATACAATAAGTAAAGGAAAAAGTAGAATGTGAATTGACCATGGGAGGGACACAGAGTACGTGAGCAGTTCAGTTTGGTTGGAAGAAAGGAGGAAGGACAGAAAGAAGGAAGAAGGGAAGGAAGGAAGGATGGAAGTGGGGAGGGAAGGAGGGAGGGAGGGAGGAAGAGCAGGCATATTGTCTAATGTTTCTCTGAGAAATCAGTGAGGCCATTAGACTGTTAGAGCAGCACAGCTCTCCTTTAGTACATTTACTTGGCATTAATGTACAAGGTTTGCTTGGAAGGGAAAAAGTGGTTGAATGGAAATGTACAGTGTAGAATGTATGATTCAAAGTAGGGACAATGAAAACAAAAAGAAAGAAGGACTGGGATACTAAAGGATGGATGGATGATGAAGGATTCTTGGATGGTGAAGAAGTAGGGCATTAAGATCCTGGGCCAGAGCACTTTGGGACGTGCTTGTTCTATTAACAAGTGTAGGGAGGACAGGAAGGAGAGAGTATGGGAGAGTAGAAAAAGTTCAGTGTCTTATGTAATTAGTATGTGCTGGTGTAGCATCCAGGAGATTAAGATCTTTTAGAAGGATGAGGACAAGAGAAACATTTGGTAATTATCTTGTTTGAGTTAGTGTTTAAAAGTCTCTGAGTTGATATTTACAGCTATTTTTAACATTGTAATCACAGAAAAAATGTATATTTTAATTTTTTTCTTATTATTTGTGAAAGGTTTTTAGATATTATAATTTAAAATTTATTTAGCCTATAAACAGAAAACTGTATATGGAGGTTGAAAAATGGGTAATCTTTTTTAAATATGTCCATTTATGAATAGTGTATACTCACACAAATATATACATGCATGCAAGAAAATATTTCTTTGGTATATTTACATTATATATAGATTTGATTTTGGATGTGTCTGAAATATGTGAGTAATAATAATATTAGCTAGTAACATCATTATTAAAGGTAAAATTTAGGGGAAAATGATAGTAGAGAGTTAAAGCATTTAAGTTTCTGCAGAGCCTTATAGATACTTTATTGAACCCAAGGATATTCTAATCTGTTTCAGTTATTACTTTTAGATATGTGAAACCCAACCTGTGTATGATTTTATATGTCATAAGTTTGTTATGTTATAATTTTGTTGAAAATAACCAGACAATAAGATTTTTATTTATAATTTTAAAAGAAAATTATTTTATATCTGAATGTGGATTTTTCTTCCTTTCTGCTAGCTTTGTTCCCTTAATGCATTATTATTGTATCACAGAGATTTTTTTCAATAATTAATCAATTAATGTCATTCTTTAATTCTGAAAATTGTAGAAGGTTCCTGTGTTTTGGTCTGGACCTAAAATATACACACAGCTTTGTGAGAGAACAAGAAATGTATTTGAAATATTTTCCCATAACCTTATGTGCCCTGGAAAATAAAGTGAAATATAAGGAAATATGTAGATCATTTAAGCTTTATTATTCCACTGAAGTTTTTATACCAGTTTTATACTAGCTTATACACTTGCCAAGTATCTAACTCTTTTAGCAATGTTTTCCCAGATGTCCAAGGTCATATTCTTATCCTGAGGTAAAAACCCACATTTAAAAATTTTCCCCCACAATATACTAATACAATGACTCACATTGTAAATACAAAGTTGAAAGCCAGAAACTCATCATGACAACAATTGATTTGGACACATCTTAATAAGCAGGCTCATTTCTCAGTCTCAGTTTCAGTTTGGTACTTCTAATGAAATTCTATTAATGAAAATCAAATAGAGGTTAACTGAAGATTAGGCTGCTGTGCTGTCTAAATTTCCTCAGCTTTGCTCTGACACCAATGTGACATCCAGGTTTTGTTTCTGTTTTTGTATGGCTTCTATCTTCTTGTCTCTGAAATCATTTCCTCATGCCAGCTAACAAGCACAAGTAGGAAACCAGAATTAGGATGCTTGTCACAGCTTGCTCTCATTTTGGAATTCCCTTGTGAAACCTCAAAACGTAAAAGATAAGGAAAACAAGGCCTGCTTAGTGCGGTTTAACTCCTAGGAAAGATTGATGTCCAAAAGCTACACTTCATACTTTTTTTTTTTTTTATCATTTTAAAGAGCTTTTTAGCTTGAAACAAAAAGAGGTCATAGACGTATTTTAAAAATGGAAGAGGGGCCGGTGAGATGGCTCAGCAGCTTAAGCGCCTGCCCGGCAAGCGCGAGGGCCCGAGTTCGACTCCCGGATCCCACATATGAAAAAGGGGCCGGTGATATCGCTCAGCGGCACGGGCGCCTGCTGGCGCGCGAGGTCCTGAGGTCGACCCCCTGGTACCCCCCCAAAAAAAATAAATAAAAAAAAAATAAAAATGGAAGATTCAGCACATCAGCCAACAGGAAATAATAGTACACATTTTGGGTCAACAACCTAACATGCATTGAAGAACTGTAAGACAAAAAGCGGCACCATGGCCAAAGAGCTAATGCCCTTCTTGGTACAGTGCATCTATCCATAGAGAGCCTGAGTGGTATAACTCATACGCCTCTTCAGCTTCTTACAGAGTCTGTCTATAGCCAACCATGGTATAACGCACCTCTTTCTGTATTGACCTACACTAGATGACCTCATTTATTTAACAGCTGAAGCTTTATCTATTTTACATATTTTCTACTAATGATTTTTTACTTTGGTGCTTGCACCCCAGGCATCAAATTTGTGATACATATAATTTAAAAAGTTGAAACTTAACAAAAATTAAGTATTGTCTAGCTTTAAAATATATATGCTAATCATCTTTATTTCATTCTCACCTTCTCTTTCCAGACCTCCCCAAATTTTTGCAATTGTGCAAAATAATGAACTATTTAACTGTTTATTTAAGCTATTTTTGAGTTGACATATATATTTATTGGCTAAAAGTTGAGAAACTATAATTTATAAATTTGGAATTCAAAGAAGTAACCTAGCAATTTTACTGTATGAACACATACAATTAGGGTACCAGGGTCCCCACTGGATCATACCTCATTACCTAATCTCTTGATCTTTTTTCATAATGTGAATGTAACCAGTACTTTCAATTATCTACATCATAATTACTTACAAATATATGTATGTTAATATTGTGTTCATTGTTCATATTACTTTTAATTAGAATATATTTATAACTTTAAGAACTCCAAGATGATTTTTATTTCTGGAAATAATTTAGTATGACCTTCTCATTTTTAAGCATTCAGTAATGAAGGAGACTTAGTGACCACTGACAAATCAGCCACATTGCTTCATCTGAAGTGAATCAGCCTCTAGCTTTTTCAAGTCAAGTCGGACTATCAGGAATCATGAAGCTGTGAGCTCAGTTTGATCAGCCACTCTTAGCTTCCCTTCGCATATAGAGTCTTACCTCTATTGTTAAAATCCCATCCTAAGTGTATGCTGTTAGTCATTAAAAAACAAAGTTCATGCTGTGTATTTGTCTCTCTAGCTACAAGTATTTTTTTCTGGCTTTATTTACATTAAGGTTTTATTGATGTTTTTGTAATATTTAGAACTTAGCTGGGCCAATTTATTGTTCTTTTGTTTTGCTTTCCTCTCAACAAACTGAAAACCAAAGGTAATAAAAAGTTGGAACAATTTGCTGTTCGTTTCTTTTATACAATGTTTATATGTGTTAGCCTTGGGGTTGAATGCAAATGAGTTATGTTTGAATATGAACTTAAGGTTTCTGAATAAAGATTTGATAAGTTAAAAATAGATGAAAACTTGCAATTTTAAAATAAATTCTAGAATCCCAGGATTGTAGAACAAAATCTACAGTCTTTTCAACATTCTCAAAAGGATTAACTTTTATTTTACTTCTTTTTTTATAGCCAGGCTACAGTATAATTTACATACTGTAAAATTCACCCTTTCAGCACGGATCTATGTATGTCTCCAAATTTTTGCTTTTCCAAATGTCATCATAAAGAGAATTTTACAGCATGTAATCTTTAGGCTTTGGCTTTTATTTTCTGTAACTTTTAATAATGCCATTATTAATTACTTTATATGTCTGCTTATAACACCTAATAGAGACAAGCATCATTATTGAATGTGTATGTAGGAAAAGGTATATCTTTAACATCCACATATATATATGATAGAGGAATATAGATTTTCCTCCTTAAATAATTGCTATTACTGATGTAGATCCTACAAAGTTTAAGGGCCAATCACAGTTCACATAGTGTTTAATAAGTTGTTAAAATGTCTTTTTAAAAAGGCTTTTGTTATTGTATATCTTCTCACTCACTCTCTGAAATTTCCATTAATTTTTCTTAATATAACATATTAATCTAAGACAAATCAATATTTTATGGGCATTCAAGTTAATTTAGCTTTGTTCTACTGTTCTAAAATAGTGTGCACTATATCATAGACTTTTTAAAAAGAATGCTCCTCTTGGATGGTTTATGATATGTAGTATTGTTTATAGGTGCCAAAGGTTTTACACTGAAAAGTCGATTAAGTAACACAATTAGCATGATAAACATATTGGTAGGAATGTATGTACTTGTGATAACTCAGAGTTAACTTAGTATTTTTTTTTTTTTTTTTTTTTTTTTGTGGGTACCGGGGGGTCGACCTCAGGACCTCGCGCGCCAGCAGGCGCCCGTGCCGCTGAGCGATATCACTGGCCCCTTTTTCGTATGTGGGATCCGGGAGTCGAACTCGGGCCCTCACACTTGCCAGGCAGGTGCTTAAACCACTGAGCCATCTCACCGGCCCTAGTATTTTGTTTTGCTGTCAGAAATGCTATTATCATTAGAAGTTTTTAGTAGCTTCATTTTTGTAATGCTATCTTTATACTGCCATTCTGAAATGGTTACATTAGTGGCTTTCCAAAATTATTTTGACTTAGGATAATATGAGCTATCACCCCAAACTGTTGAAGTCCTAAACTGCTTCTTGATTTACCTCCTTGTTTTGTGAGGTTACTGATTTTAACTTGTGTCTTTATTTATCATCACATTATCCATATAAATTATTAGCATTTTCATTTTTTTAAACTTAGTATTATGTTTTTATTTTGTCTGCCAGAATTTTCCTCAAATATTAATTAAAATGTTAGCTTGAATTTAAATTCAAAATGGATTTTTTAAAATTCTATCTGTAAAGAAACTAGAGAACTATTTTATAAAACATAAAAGAATAATACTTTGCTTTTATTGTCCTAGTGAAAGGCTTCTTATCTTGTGTTTGTTATGATATGGCTCTAAGCATCCCATGGGAATTGGTAGTGTAAAGCGGTACCTGCTCTATTTGTCCCTGAATATTCCTCATCGGTGAGTCCTTATGCATTTGTTCACGTTTAAAGCAACTCCACTGCTTAAAATAGAACGTTGACCAGATATTAACTCCTGATTCCCTTTCAAGCAGCCACCATAATCAGAGTGTAAAGGTAGCCATCGCTCATGAATGGTGCACAGTGACCTGATTGCTACAGGTTGTTGGATGATTCATTCCTTTTTTCACTCCACGTCCCCTAACCGTCAGCATGTTCTACCAACTCCACCTTAAAAATACATCCGACTTTCCTGTCTTCAACCACCACAGCTATCTAGATCTGATTCTCTGAAATCCGTTGCTTACAAAATGAACTGGAGCTTCTGACATTCTTTACTTTTACTATTATCTTTCTACAGTGCCTCAAGTGATCCAGTCCCTACTGCCTTTCTGAAGTCATTTTCTGCTGTTTTGCCATGAATTTGTTATCAATTACTGCTGTTAACTAATTACCACAAATGTTGCCTTAACGCAACACAAAGTTACCTTTTATCTCAAGAGGCTAAAAGTCCAAAACCAGATCAAAGTGTCAGCATGGGTTTTCTTCAAGAGGTTTTAGGGCAGAATCTGTTTATTTACCTTTTCTTGCTTTGTAAATCCTTAGCTGGTGAGCTCTTCTTCGCATCACACCGACCTCTTCCTTCCCGTCTCCTGTAGCCAAGTGCCGCTCTGCCTCCGTGTTATAAAGACACATTTGAGTACAGATGTTTCATTTATATGATCTAAGATAATTCCCTCATTTCACCATTCTTAATCACATCTGCAAAGTTCCCTTTTACCTTAGAAGGCAGCATTCACACCTAGGGATGAGGACCTGGATATTTTAGGATTTTTATTAAAAATTTACTGCACCTTTTGAATTTCTCTGCTGAAACCAAAGCTGGTTTCTTGAACAAATGTAGCTTTTTATAGCTTCTGACCTTTTTTTGTTTGTTTTATTTTTTGCTCCTTGTATTTAAATATGGCCTCTTGTCTTTATTTAGATATCTTCTCAAAAGGCATTTCCTCAAAGATATCTCAGATTCTGTATTTTGAAAATCTCCCATTCTTACCATTCACTCTAGTTTCGTATGTATTCTTCCCTGCTGTCCTAACTTTCCCACGTCGTGGTGATACAATACCCAACATCCTCAATTTAAAGGGGGAAAAGCTTATTTTGGCTCACAAAATCAGTCCCTGTTCAGCAGAAACAGGATGGCCGAGAAGCATGACAGACAAAAAAGAGTTCAGTTCACGGCAGTCAAGAAGCAAAGAGAGAGAAGAGGGGCCTAGGAGGGAGACAGGTCCTGCAAGGACACGCCCCAGCCCAGCGCTTTTCCTCTGAAGGCGAGTCACGCGCTCACGAGTATAGCAGCGCCATGAGCCAATCGTTTCCAAATACGTGCATGGAGACACCTCAGATGTAAGCCCTAACAGTGGCCTGTGTAACTGATTATTTATTTTACTATCTAGTGCCTCCGCCAGCATAAGGGCTGCATCTTTATCTTGGTCATTGACACATTCCTTGGATTTCCAGTATTTGCAAGAACACAGTAATCGGCTGAATTTATATTGAGTAAACTAATATATATTCCAATTATAGAGACAAGTAAACTGATTTACACTTGTTAAGCAAATTGTTTAAGGTTGCAGAACCGAGCTATTTTTCAGATTTTTCTAAACCCCAAATCCACATGCTTTACATTATTTTTTGATGTAATTGAACTTTAACAAAGGCTTTTATTCTATGAAATGGCATAAGCTACAAGAAGCACCAAAACCACAGAAGACATCATTCACAAATTTTCAAGGAGTCCTAAAAAGTTGTGTGGTTACAAATAGTATTAAAACTCTTTTTCCTTCCTTCCTGACCTCATACCCTTTTTTAATCCATTCCATAATCTGTGGTAAATCCAAATTGAGACAGTGATTTATGTAATCCTTGAATATGTTATACAATTTGATCCTTAATGTCCACACTATCTATCATGCTAAAAATGCTAATGATATGTTAAATACCATCATCCTCCAGGTAGTTTTAATGAAATACTTAGCAAGTCTGTAGGTTTTAGTTTTTAAAAAATGCAATTTTACACATAAAATGATTTCTTTTTAAAAGAAAGAATATTGATTTTCTCCTTAAAAATAAATATTAACATTTCACCAAATGACTAATTGGGATTATTATGCAAAAACGTACAATTTTCTTTTTTTAAGTAAGCATGATTTTCTTGTATAGTGCCATGTAGTTTGTGATTTCTTTTGGCACCATTTATTATATCAAGCTGCTTGTCTATAGGCCAAATTCTCAAATCACTGCATTCATGTGGAGTAGTAGCTTGAATATGTAAGGAAATGAGAATTTCATTGTGTTGATTTTGTTTTCAAACACTACTTTTATCACTTCCTTGGCAGTTTTGATTCAGCAAAACATACCCCAACAAACTTGTATTATGCCTTTTAAAAAGGTATGTGACACTATACATTGGCATTAATTAGGGTTCAGACAATAAAATATACATCCAGTACTAAACATTGCCCCAGTAGGTTATGAAAAGGATACACTTTCTCCAAAAGAAACAAGAATATTTGATTTGTTCTATGTGGTCATCCAGCAGTAGCCCAAGGGGAATGAAACAATCTGAAACCATTTTCTTTTTCACATTGTTGGAAAATGCTAGTATATTTTTAATTTAATTTACATTAAAGAAGAGTAAACCTGTGTTCTTACCTATATAAGTGTGTTGAACATGTGAAATAGTTTATTCTTAAATAGCTTAGACTTTGTTTTCAATTTACTGGCTGTGCTGATAAAGTAAACATTGTGCAAACAAACCAAGCATGTATTGAAAGTAGAACAATAATTTAACATATAAAAAATTTCCGAAGTCTCTAATATATATAACTATTTAACTGTTAAATTTAAAATATAACATGGGGCCAGTGAGATGGCTCAGCGGCGTAAGCACCTGGCATGCAAGGTCCTGAGTTCGACCCCCTGGTACCCACAAAAAAAAAAAAAATTAATGATACAGTTTTATACTCAAATTTATTAACACTTCCTATATGATACATATATGATAGAACATACTTATCCAGAATTTAAGGAATTTGGTTGTCTTTATTTAATACATATCTTTTGAAATTATTAATGATTATAGCATACCTTTTTAAATTAATAATAAGATGATTATAAGTTAATGCCGTAAAATATCCAGGAAATCATATTCAGATTAATCTGTTCAGTATAGAACTAGCAGTAAATAATCACTACTTTTGTTTATAAATATGACTTTGAAACATGTCACAAATTGAAAGTAGTATATACTTCTTGATTAAAATTTTAAATCTTTGATTATTTTTAATTATAAGACATTTCTTTTAACTTTCAAGTAACTGAAGCAGAAACGTTTATTCTCTTAATAATTTTAGATAAATTTGAGAGCATGCTAAAAGCTTGAGTTCTGAATTCCATGAAAAATATAGTAAATAATTATAACTTATACATTGTGTATGTAAACTGAAAATCTTAATACTGATGTGCAGGTTGGGCACGTGTGTTTTTGTGTAGAAAGTGAACCACTGAACTGAAACATGCTGATTTATACTGACATGTTAGAAATATTTATGTAGTTTGAGGCGTGAAATTTAATAGTAAGGGAAACAACTTTCAACATTTTATAAAAGTGGTATTCATAATTCATAATATTTTACAAAGAGTAGTCAGTTGACATAAAATCACATAGACAAACTCAGCAAAAAAATTTGTGGAAATAAATGTGCAAGATGAAAGTAGTATCTCCAGGCAAAATTAACATGCTCCTTAGCTAAGTCTTCTAGACACATTGCTAATTATAAACAGTTATGGTATTAAGGCACTTCGGGGATTGAACGAACCACAAGAATCTTCAAATAAACATATCAATTTCTTATAGGAACTAGTAGAAGTTTTTATTTTTAAGTTTGGTGTTTAGGACAGAGACTTTTAGAACTGCTAAGAAATTAGAATGACCTACTAAAAAAACTCTACTTCATTTACCAGTCCAAATTTATTTCTTTCTATCAGAAAATAAATGTTCTGAATTATTCTCCTAAGGATGCCATTTAAAATACTGACTTTTTCTATGAAAACTGACTAAGTACTTGGTAGACGATATGTTGTGCCTTTGCTAGTAAAGTATGACTCTTATGAGTATTGCTTCCCAGAAAATCTCAGAGGGATATAAAATGGTCCGTTTAGCTTATGTTTATATAAACCTTATTACTCTGTAAGATTCAAAAAGGAATAGCTACTATATTTCTGTGATTCAATTTTCCTCTTGTTGCCTATTACTTTCTGAAACTCTGAAGTATCTTCATTTTTTCCTGATCTGAGGTCTAAGAAAGATCTGAGTGGGAAAACATGATTGCATTTATTTATCTAGTGCAAAATACAGCTTTCAGCTCTACATAAAAATGGAGATGAACGTTTACACCTTTAGCTTACAACTCTATAACAGAGAATTCAAGGTCACTACAAATATAAAAGGCTTGCAAAATACATATAACTAAAAACAGCTCGATTTGAATTTACACTATAATTAGAACTTGTTATCCCTAGTTTATGAATAGGATAATTTTATCAGAGGAGTAAATCTATTAATATTCAATGGATTCAACAAAGTACAGAAAGTCAGAGGTGTTGACAGAAAAGTTTTAAGGGTAGAACATATCATACTTTAAATCTATCTTCTTTTTATCCTGCAATTTTATCTAATGTAGTACAAAGCACAGTGTGAATTATTATTGATTTTTTCATGGTTAAACTTTTTGTCATTGAAAAAGGAAATAAGCGTTCCAACCTGGATGTCTACAAAATAGTTTACTGGAACAAGTTAAATATTAAAATTTGTTGATTACTCATAATTTTCCTACTTATCTTAAAGCTTTCTTCCCTTCAACTATTTTCTTTTTTAATAAAGACTAACAGGTAAGCTTTCTTTTTGTTTAAAATGAGTATACTTCTCTTCTTTACCAAACCATTTGTTTACCTTTGCTAATGAATTAAAATGAAGATCAATTAAAAATCCATATTTTACAAAGATATGACAATTACTGCCCCTAATTAACTCATTACTAAGGATCAACTGAACATTTAATGAGAAAAGTTTTTCTTTAATTGAATAGTTCCCAATAATAAAAATCTTCACTTGTCTTATCATAGTAAAAATCCTTATATTTAACTAATATGGAGTACAGAATGGAGAGATAACAGAATCCAAATGCTTTTTCTAAGGTCCTGCCAAGTTTCTTCATTTTAGTAAGGAAAGGATCAAACCAAAGTGTTTTTGACTGGTTTGCTTCCTCTCCCACAATTACTTTGGGAAGAAGCAATTGGAAAGTTTAATGATGGAAAAAATAAATAAATCAATGCCTGAGTGGACAGCACTACTAAGACCGGCTACCAATGGAATTTGACAAACCAGTGGATCAAGTAGCTTTCTCTTTTAT